>JAOXJK010009697.1:0-10124 GCA_025774025.1 Xenus cinereus | reverse complement strand
GTGACAGAGGTACCACAGATGTGGACAAGGCAGTGTTCAGAGAAACTGGACAGAGTAATTCTCTGGAAGGAAGAAAACCAGAGAAAAACCATTATCTACCAGCATCTTCATGTGATTGTAAAAGGTGTTTGTGGTAATATGTTTTGTACTTGTTGACGGAAGGTGAGGTGAGCACATGCACATGCAAATGAACCCAGAACTATGGGTTTCAGAGGAGTAATCAATGCCTTCACCTATCCCACAGCATATGACTGATGTTCATAGGAGTTTGCTGACATGGCAGAGACCTCACACTGAGTGACTCATTGGGGGAGTCTTGGCAAACAACCACATTCCAAGATATTTCCTAGCCACCTCTTACCACCTTAAGAGATGCTGTTTGGGTGCCGTAGTCATCCCAAAGCACTTTTCCCTCTTTGCATCTTAGAATTATCACTAATATTGCCACGGTGAAATAGTATTATTAATTAACGTTGGTTTAAATTAGCTCCCTAGCAGATGCCTTAGCAAAGCCAGTTAATCACATTTGGATGAGGCCACATACCTGCAACAAGTAATTAGATTCTCTGCTTGCCCCAGGAGCCAGAATTACCAGGTTAATTACCGTCAACTCAGAGACACAGTGGTGTGTGAGACACTGTCTTGAGTACAAGGATGCATGGCTCTCAATGATTTAGAATTTAAAATCCTAGTTACACCAAATGCATGTGGCTCTCAGACATGATTGATGAGTTCGGTGGGTTTGATCCCAATGCTGGAGCTCTGTTTTCACACTGGAAACAGACAGCTCCTTGGAAAGGGGTGCCTAGAGTGTTGAGTTTCCCTGTTAAGAGGCAAAAAGCTAAAATAGGCTGATTAGATTTGCAATCATGTTTAATCAGACCTTTAGCCATTTTAATGCAAGCAAGCACTCACTTGATGTAAGTGGTGGTCCGCTAATTTCCAGTAGGGTATGCAATGCAGCGAATCAAAATTCAGACAATGTTTGGAACATCAAAAGTTGTTTCCAATCCAGCCTTCCTGAATTCTTCCAGTCTTCCAAAACTTACAGTTTTAAAGGAATGATTCCCACCCTAAAATATAATTTATGGAAAGAATGGGTCCAACTCAGTCTTCAGGTGTCTACAGTCTTTTTGATTACAAACGGGCTTTGTCCTCTGCCAGCTCAGCTCTGTCCCAGAAAGCAGGGACTGTGCAGAACCCCAAACCAGACTTTTCACCAGGCAATGAACAGTTTGAACTTCAAACAGAAGTTGAATTCCATAATGTTAGCAAATGAGTCTGCCCCACTGAACTGAAATGACTCAATGGAAGGAAGGGCTGAAATCTGTTAACAGCTTTTGTCTTCTCCTACAACTGACAGAGCTCACCATATATGAGTGTTTAAGACACCATCAACACTGAACTTTTTTAAAATACAGTCGGTATTTAAGGGACCTGAGCATGAGGACAACTAGGCTGAGCTTTGTTGTGGGGTGCAGGCAACTTGTCCCTGAGCTCACCTGAAATTTTTCCCCTTTTCTGCCTCAGTGCAGCCTGCACATTGAGGTCTTCCATACTGCTGTCCTCAGAAACTATCTGTGATTATTTTCTGGAGACAGGATTTACTGTGTGGAGGCTTCTTGAAGACAAAACAGTGGAGCAAGTCTCTATTCTACTACAGCATTTTGCTGCCTCTTTGTTTCTTTGCAGCCTCCCACACAGTCATCATTGTTTTGCTGTTTTCCTCATCTCTGAGTGAAATGACCCAGCTTGTACGCCAGCTGGCGTTGCCTCATCACCAGAAATAGCCTGGAACACCAGATTTTGGAGCTACTCAACACCTCCTTCTCAGAGCCCTTGAACAGTGGCTTTTACAGTTCATTTTTTCTCTGCTGTGTTTAGAATCAGACCTAAAGTCCCTAGAGTCTTTGATCTGGAATGTGCCACAGTGATGTGAAGAGGAAGAAAATCAGAAAGTGATAGATCCTGAAAAACAGATGGAGGTTGCAATTCAGCTTGACTAGGATAGATGAGCAAGCTCTGACAGTGATCTAGGCAAACAGCTTTGTATTTATAGCTCTGAATCACTCCATTTTCACATGACTGATGGGCTTGGCTCCCCTGTGGGTGTGTCAGAGATGATGATCAAGATCTGGTCTCTAGAACTCTTCTCCTTTGTGAAAACATTTTAGCTTCCTGTGGGCTTCCTGGAGGATCTGGCTAATTTGCTAGTGGGTAAACACAACAGAAAATGTCACAGGTTCAGCCCAGCGGCTCTGCTGGCCCTGCATTGTCTCAAGGGCATAACGCTGTGCTAACACACTTGCTCACCCACACAGCTCCCTGCTCACGCTGCTCTCACTCTGGTTCATGTCTATCTGCATTCCAGCACAAATACAGCTAAACTCAAATGACCAGACAAATGACAATTTTGGGGAATGAAACAGGAAAGTAAGGGACTGTATAAACATAGAGGTCAAGAAGAAAGAATTGCCATCTGACGAACGATTTCCTAATAACTGATGAGCCTACTAAACAAAAGTTGAAGTACAAAGTTGTGTTGAGTACAGGCTGCCACACACATTAAATGCTTTCTTGGCACCAAGGAGTTAAAAGGAAAGAAAAAAACTTTCCAATGCTTCTTTTGCAAAGTGTACCCTGCCCTTTTAACAAAGGGAACAGTCCAAGGCGGTCTCTGGGAATGCACCTCCACCTGTTCCAAGAGTGAAGGACGCAAGGTCAAGATCCTCATAATGAGCAGTTTAAATCCTCATCTGAGAGGCATTCACAACTCTGAGGTGCACAGAAATAATGACAAAGATGACACAGACAAGTAATTCGCATACTGGCATAGATTTCTGTCAGCTGAGGGTTGGTTAGTAAAGGAAACCTCTCAAAAGGCTGAGCATTCAAAAGGTGAGCAAGCTTTCCATCCAGGCTCAGGCTGAAGATAAATAGTTATCTTTTTTGTATTAGGTGATACCCGAAGTCAAATATGAGACCTATGTTAAGCAGCATTTTATTTGCCTATGTGAATGCATACAGCTTAAAATTAAGCCATGGTGGGTCACTCTGAGGTCAAAATACATGCTGTGAAGATTTGCCATAGACTGAGTACATCTTTCGATAACTGCCATATTAGACATTATCAGTGTTAATATAAAGATCTATCTTGACATATAAAAAAAACATTCCAGCTGCTGCCATGATTTGATTTATGGATGCTAATATGGGTGAAATCATGGAGCCATGGAATCATGGAATTGTCAGAGTTGGAAGATACCTCCAGAGATCATCTAGTCCAACTCCCCTGCTAAAGCAGGCTTGCCCAGAGCACATCACTCAGGACTGCATCCAGGCGGGGCTTGGAGTTCTCCAGAGAAGGGGACTCCACGACCTCCCTGGGCAGCCTGTTCCAGGGCTCTGTCACCCTCACCGGAAAGAAGTTCTCCCTCATATTTGAGTGGAACTTCCTATGTTCCAGCTTATGCCTGTTGCCCCTCGTCCTATCGCTGGAAACCACTGAAAAGAGTCCGGCTCCATCATCCTTCAACCCACCCTTTAGGAACTTGTAAAGTAAAAATAAAATAAAATTGGAAACTGTAGATTTAATTTCATTTCTTTTGATTCTACCATTTTTGTTCCATTCTACTCATGAGTATGTGGAATCAGGGAAGCTGTGAGAAGTGAATGAGACTTGTAATTAGAATCGGCTTCTCCCTTCCAATAATTTTGCTGATTCCAGGAGCAGACCTGTATCATTTCTAATACTCTAAATGAGTAATTTGAAATGAGAGAGGGTGCATCTTGTCTTCAGACAGCTAGATTTTAGATGATATCTGCTTTTGATGTCTACATCTGAACTGATTGTCTAGATTTCTATTATGGTCAAGGAAGAGAAAAGATCAGTTAGAGGCAGCAACACATTTCATTTTAAAATAAGCATATAAAATCACTTCTTTGAACTGAGCTTTGGAGAAGTTAGTTTCTCTTCACAAACAATAAAGAAAGCTCAGTTCATTTTCATTAATGGTGTTATCGGTATAGAAGGTTCATAAAACAATTTGTGATATATCACACTCTAAATTGAGCTTGTTTTATTTTCTTCCATTACTAAAATAACTAGTTGTCCTTCACTCTACAAACAGCCACTATTCTCCTCTCTATCTTAGTTCAAATTCTCTCCAAAAGTATTTTTCATTGTTTTTATTTTTAACCAAAATATTGCTCATTCCAAAGGCACTATGTCATTTTAAGCTTCTTTCTCACCTTCATTTTCCAGGTCATATATTACTAGTTTGTGTTTGTCTCTCTTAAGGGAGCTCTTCTGCTCCTTTTGCTTATCACTTTCACCCAATATCTATTTCTTTTCTTCAAGTTCATTCTGAGTTGAAGATGAATTTACAGTCAAGTGGTTATTCATCCTTATGTAGAAATTTAACATAACCAGCCGTTTGCCAAATAATCACCCAAATAAGTTAATTTTGTCAAATAGTTTCTAAAACTTATGTATCTACTACTTTTTACCACAAAAGTAGCCTATAAACAAATTAGTCCAAACTGAATGCTTATCTCTGCTTTCATGGAGAAAGAAATATCTTAGGATTTCATGACTATTTTCTCCTCAGATCCTTGCCTGTACAAAATAGCACTGCTACAGGGAAGGTAAAAGATGTTTTCTGTCTTCTCTCCACTGTACTTGTTTCAAGAACAGAAGAAAGACAGATATGTGTCACAAAGCATTATTTGGCTGTTTGAAAATATCAGAGGCTCTTGTTGTCAGTTTTCGTTTAGGGGAATACAAAGGTTTAGGTACTTAAAAAGTTAGAAATGTGTCAGCATTTTGAGATTTTTTATTCCAGTTTTGTTTTTTAAGAAGCAGAAAAACTTAAAATAATACTGCATTGTCCACAAGTAGACCATAAACCAAAACCAGAAGACTAGTTCTTCATTAAAGACTTAACTATGATTGCTATAATTAACAGCAGTCAACAAACTACTAAAAAAACCCAGAAATGGCAGATAAGCCTGATCTCTTTTCTAATGTGATTATGAGTAAATTCAGATCTAATATGTTGATATAATTTACTTGAACTATGATGATGCTCAACATAAGTGATCACACTATTGCAATTAAAAATATACACACAATTCATTTTCTATATTTTAAATGGATTAAAGTTCCATGACTGATAAATCTTAAAACATTACTAAATAGAAAATTATCACCAGATCAACTGTTTGTACTGGAATCCTGTAGGAATCTGTCCTTTTCCCAGTGCTAGCCTACTTTTTATCAATTTTACTAAGAAAATGAATAATCAAAAACATTGCAAGACATGTAGACATGTGACTGTAAAACTGTCAAAAAGGTTCATAGAGATGGAAGATCGGGAAATATAAAACACATTCTTAAACTGATAGAATCCTACCAGCTTTTCAAAGTTGGGATATAGTGTCTTCCAAATCACCATACTGCTAAAGGGGGCCTACAGGAGAGATGGGGAGTGACTCTTTATGAGGGAGTGGAGCAATAGGACAAGGGGTAATGGTATTAAACTGAAAGAGGGGAGATTTGGATTAGATATTAAGAAGAAATTCTTTACTGTGAGGGTGGTGAGACACCAGAACAGGTTGCCCAGAGAAGCTGTGGATGCCCTATCCCTGGAGGTGTTCAAGACCAGGCTGGATGGAGCTTTAAGCAACCTGCTCTAGTGGGAGGTGTCCCTGCCCATGGCAAGGGGGTTGGAACTCGATGATCTTTAAGATTCTTTCCAATCCAAACCATTCTGTGATTCTATAAATCATTAAACTGTCCATATGATTGTATAGTGGTGTGTGTAGTCATTATTGAATAGTCTACTACTCTCCATTAGGCCAAAAAACACAACATGACATCAATGGTCATCTCTTTCAAACCAGTTGCATTATTTAATTTGTGATGTGTTTTTTCTGATCACTACAAGAATTATTGTACCATGTCATTTCAAAAGCTGTAAGGTTTTCGGGTGATTGTTTACTTAAAGTTTTCTTAAAGTTTTTCATATTTGATACATAAAGAGTCATTATATACACATCTTGAGTGATCTGACCGCTGGGTTTAGCAAAATTTCATATACATATAAACATTTTCCTTGGCAGTTACTAGGCAACAACTATGCCAGATGAATCCTACTCGTGAGCTTCTGAGATAAATCACTATGCAACATGAAATGCAACTTGATAAGCCTTTTCCATTCAGTCCTTCACACTGTAACTTTGTCGTTAAAAGGTAGTTGGAGATCTTCCGATTGATCTATGCTTCTCTCAGCATTCAATATCTCATATTTGACAGCAATACTACTGATATGAGCTATAACGATAACAGCATGCACTTAACAAGTACAAGATAAAACTGTAATTGCTTAAAACTGTAAAGATTTAGCAACTTGCATAAAAACAACAGCAAAAAAACAGAAATCAGTAGAGTTCATAATTATTCCCAGTAGTAGTGGAATCAAAAGTGCATATTAGTTGTAGGCACCTAGTAAAGGAGTTCTCCCACAGTAAAGAGCTGAGTTCCCCTTGTTTGTCAAGGAAGAGGGCAGGAGTATTTACAGGTTTACAGAAGATTATTGTATTTGTGTAGCTTAGAAACCTGAATAAGGGATTTCAATTATCACTCTATAATATTAAATAATTATTGTAACATATCAGAAGTTAAGATGTTATAGAAAATACTTCAGAAACCACATTGCATTAGTAAATTTGGTTATTTTATATTTAGAATACAATCTTTTTTTTGTTCACTGGGTCCTGCATCAATATTTTTTTTTATTTTTATTTTACATACCTTTTAAAATAGAGTAGATTATGGAAAAACTATAGAAGATTAAGCAAAACAATAAACTCTAAAAAAATAAAAATCTCTTTAAGTAGCTGGTCAGATATATAATTACCTGATATAATGTTTGTTTGCTTTTCATAAAAGAAAGCCTATATTTTATTTGTGGATCATTTAACAAATCAGCATAAACCCATACATATGTTTCAAGTGCATTAGTTATAGATAATGATTGATTCTATGGATCCACATTAGAAGAGTTTTATAATGGCCACATTAGAAATAGAAGGAAAATGACATTATATTTCTAGATATTATAATTATCTGAGTGTGGATAATTTTAAAGATGAACATTTATTTATATAACAGTATTTTTTCTATGTGGTGTCTTAGGTTAAGGCATATAATGTCCTTGGTCAATGTAAACTACCATTGAAATCACCAGCAGCCCCATCATGTTAGGGACATATAGCTCTGTTTGCAACATTATCAGTAATGTTACATATCATCCATGTTGTACTTCATAGGGGAAAAAAACTGTTGCTAATACACCTCTAAAATAGCAGATTCTTCTCACAGCCCCAAAGAGTAAAAACATATAAATTCATGTGGTGTTTTGTTGTTATTTTGTGTACCAGATATCTACAAAATACATTTCTCATTTGTATTGAAACCTTGTATCTGGAATAAACTTATAAATGTAGTTTTGCACATTAAAAGATTTATAAAAAAAAATCAAAACCATATTCCTAACAAAATTCCTTACTGCCCCACTCCCACTTTTTTTCTTTATGAAGCTTGGGGGTCAGGGAGGACAAGGGAGAGGAAAAAAAGTTTCCTCTATGAAAAAACTACCTCAAAAAAATAGTGATAAAAATTAATTAAACAAAGTGTTTCAAAACACTCTGAAAATTTTTCTCTGTGTACAGCTCTTCAATTGAATATCAGGTCAAAAGTGGTCTTTTGTGGTCAATATGAAATTAGAGCAAATTATTTGTTTCTTCTTTTAATGCTAAGGTAAGGACATTAAATCAAACTGGTATAAGAAGCTGCAGACTATAGTGGCTTTACTTTCATCATTTGCTGCAGACTTTGTCATTCATTCATCATCATTTGCATTTAAATAATCTGTCCTTCACACTTAAGTGTTTTTGTATTTATTTTTACCAGGCAAGGTTTTACATTTTTGATGACTGCCTCCTCAGTTAGAAGATTGCATAAATTACCTGTTCCAACTTTAGTTTACATCAAAATTAATGTCACATCTGTAACAAAATGGTACACCTTGCTATTGTTAAACACTGTAGGGCCAAGGTTGGCAAATTAGTTAGTGTTAGCTTATAGACCTCTGGCAGGAAAAGAAAGCTTTCAACTTGGAGCTGGGCACTCAGCTGGGTCTGTCAACTCAAAGCTGCCACTGGCCTCATTATCTCATTTGTCTTAGTTAGTCTAAATTGGCAGTTATGTCTTCATGGCAAATGTTTGTTTTTACAAATGAGCAATAGAGCAGTGAGTAGAAGACATAACATGAGGACTTTTCCCCTGAAATTTAATTGGAGAACGCTATAGTTGGTGACTGTTTTTTCTGATTTTAATTCCCAGGCAGTTTTGAAAGCTGTCCTTCCTTCTCCTGACTCAGTAAATGTACTGTAAAGTTATGGAAAGAGAGGTTATGAAACTAATGTTAAATACATTTCTCTCCTCTCTCTTTTGGATTTTTTTTTTAATAATGTCAACATGTCTTGCAATGAAGTATTTTGGAAAGCATAACGAGATCAACAAAAAAACATTGCCACAGTCATGATGCTGTATGTACACCCTATTTAGCAGTGCTGACAAGAATAGGCAGGCGGGAAGGTTATACATCTTATTAAATAACATCACATTGCACTCTGGGCCACAAAATGACAACAGTAGAATTTTTCAGTTAATCAGCACAGAAAGCCATTGCACAAAAGAGAGCTATAAAAGTTACATAATATGCTTTTATGCTTAGTGATATCTGGCACTGCAATCTCACTTCTAGTCATGTTCTGAAAATGACATTTCTACAGCCCATTTTAAGTCCTAAGAACAATTTCCTGGCATAAGAAAAGTCCTTTTCCCCCTCTTTCATATTTGCACACATCTCTCTTCAGAATGACAGGGTACTATAAAGAGCTTTTGGCCCATCTTTCTCGTCAATTACACAAGAACAAATGAAAATGATTATGCAGAATGGAACTTAATAACCACATTTTTCTGAATTATTTTTCCAACGGTACAAAAATAACGTATTGGGGAAATAAGTTATTTACCTTTTATAAAACATGTTTATAATTTTATCATTTTTCACTTAAGGAATGCTCTGCTGCCTAAGATCTGAATTGTAAACCTGTGAATCAGGTTTAGTTCTGGTTTTCATCCAGTGAGTGTATAAGAATGCATACAGTGCCTGCAATGCATTGTTGCCCTTTCCAAGAAGAGTAGACCAATTACACTGTTGAATGAGACCATGACTTGCATAACTGGAAGATCTGGAGGCAGGGAGCATCCTATTCCAGTCGAGCCTTCAGGCCCATTGACAGCATAATTTTTTGAAGCTGAATAGGTCTTTCTGTGACTGTTTATTATACATTTCTTACATATTCCATCTACAACTGCCTTTCATTAAAGACTCCATCCTATTAAGATTTTTTAGGCATGCTGCCAGGTTGTCTATGCATTCAGGTCCTCTTTAAATGTCCTTATACTTTGCCTAGCTTATAAACAAAACTGAGGTCCAGGCTAAGACACAGTTCTGCTCTTGGCTGTTCACACAGCAGTTTTGGACATATGCAGAAAGAGAAAATTAAGTGACCAATAAACTTTTGAGTCCAAAAGGAGGAAACATAAGCCATCTAACATGCAGAAGAGAGGAAGGAAGAAAGAATGTTTTAGATTTTTTTAGCTGACCTCTAAAATGTTTTGGATTTTCTGGAAGCTACTAACAAATGAAGTTTCTGGACAATATCCTTAGTGTTTCTTTAATAGCTACACTTCTTTAATATTATTTAGACGTACCTTATTTCATGGATTCATTCTGTTATTTAGAAATTCATTTTGTTATTCAGTTTATGATATTATACAGTAGAGCTTCCTAGAAAGGTATGTGTACTGTATTACCAGGTTATGCAGTTATGTATTATGTTTCTTCAAAAATAATTGAATAGTTAGTAAGAATTATATGAAATTTGAGACATTTCAACATTGGAAAAGTTAAGGTTGTTAACTTTAACTGATGTTAAGACAAACAAATTAGTGATTTATAAATTTTTTGATATGAATATTAGTACATGAT
>JAOXJK010009696.1:0-10131 GCA_025774025.1 Xenus cinereus | reverse complement strand
GCCGGTGCCACCGGCTGGGAAGGGGGTCAGCGGGCGGCAGGGTCCGGGGGGCGGCGGGGTCCCGTCCCGCCGGTGGAGCTCACTCCTCCTGCTCGGTCCCGGCAGGCAGCGGCCAGAGCGAGTCCCGGGCCGTGGTGGGGCGAGTCGGGGAGAGCACGGTGCTGGGCTGCGACCTCCTGGACGCCCACGAGGCCCGTCCCCCCCTCTACGTGATCGAGTGGGTCCGCTTCGGCTTCGTCCTCCCCATCTTCATCAAGTTCGGGCTCTACTCACCGCGCGTCGACCCGGAGTACATCGGTGAGTCCCACGGCTGGGGCGGTTGCGGGGTCCTGGGGGGACGCAGGAGGCTGGCTCCGGTGTCCCACGTCCCCCCTCTCCTCGAACGGGCCCCAGCGCGGGGCCGCCGCTGTCAGACCACATTAATCATGCTCCCGGGGCGGCGGGGAAACACAGGGCTCCCTCTGGCTCCAGGCAGCAGGAGGGGACGTTGTGGGGCCGGGGAGGTCCCCCCCAGCGCCGCCTGCTTGGCACCGGGGATGGCCGAGCGCCCACCTGCCGGCACCGGGGCTGCGGTGGCCTGGCACTGCCCGGGCTCTCCCGTGCCGTCTGGTGCGCTGGGCCGGGGCCGGTGACAGTGGGGTGCCCTGTGCCAGAGCCTGCAGACCCCCGGGCGCTGCCACACCGCCGCCTCGGTCCCCGGGGGTCGCTTGAAGGTTGAGCCCGAGGAGGGGATTCTGGCGAAGCCGCTAATTGGCGGTGCCGGGCCGGCTGGGATTTGGAGCAAAGCTGTGCTGGGGAAGGTCTGCGGCGTGGGAGGGGGATATTCTCCTCTTTACGGGATATTTAAAGTGAAGCGGTGGCCAGACCTCGAGGGATCCCTGCGAGAGGGATCCTGGTGAGCACGGAGGTGAAGACAACGGGAGCATCCCTCGGGGACGGCTGGGGAGGAGGGGAGGGCTGGCGGCTGGACGGCGCTTTGGGCTGAGCCCGGCGGCGACTGAAATCCTCCCACGGGACAGGGAGGGCTGGAGAGCCAGATCGTGCTGGGCCAGGAGCCCGCGCCCGCTGCCCAAACCGGCCCTTGCCAAAAAAAAAATGTGCAGCAGGAGGAGGTTTGAGCCAAGCCCTCTCCTGCCTGGCCGCGGGCAGAGCAGTGCGCAGGAGACCGATTTTTGGGGCAAAACCTCGGCTTTCCCCACCGCTCGCCTGTGCCCAGGAAACCTTCACCCCACAGGCAGCCCCGAGCCCGCTCCGTGGGGCCGGCGGTGACAACAAACCCTGGGTGAGGACAAGGCACCTGCTCTGCCGGGAGGCCGGGGCTGGGCTCCTGTTACCTGAGCCCGGCACCGCGGGGCCCCTCGGCCGCGGGGGCTCCGGTTACCCGGAGGGGGGCTGGAGCCTCCTGCCCGCTCCCGCCTGCGCTGCCCCCAGCCCTGCCCGCTCCCGCCTGCGCTGCCCCGGTGGTGGGAGCGGGTTGAGCTGCCGGGGATCAGCGACTGGGGGGGATGCGCTGGGGGAAGGGGTCTGGTGGCCGTAATGAGGGCGAGGTGGGTGGGCAGGGGGGCTGGCGGCTGTCACCATGGCAGCGGGCGGCTTGTTTTCAATCCTCTGGGGGCTGGGAAGGGATGGAGGGACGGGAAGGGGCCGCAGGATAAGGGCAGCCCCTGCTTCCAGCCCTTCCCAGGCAGAGCAGATCAGGTGTCACCCAGGGGACAGGCAGCCCCTGCTGTCACCCACGTCACACCACGTCCCTCGTGGGACAACTTGGGGCACCCTGAGGACAGGATGGCTGCAGCGACCTCCATGAGAGCCCTTGGGTCACTTGGGAGAACGGGGTCAGCTCTCCCCCAAGGGCCACCGTCCCCCATGGTGTCACGGGCCACTGTCCCCTGCTGTCGGCTGGCCTGGAGTGGGCTGGTGGTCCCCGGACCAGCTGCCTGCTCAGGCACCCCATCCCCAGCGGCAAGCGCGGCGGCTGGGGCTGCAGCCCCCTTTGTGTCCCTCTGAATGACGGTTGCCAGGCACTGGGGGATGCCGGTCTGGGGAGCAGCGGCGGTTTTGTTATCGCAGGGCGGTGGAAGAGGAGGAGGGGGCTGGGGCCGGCACGGGGGATTAGGCGGAGGCTGGGGGCTGTCCCCAGGGCGCTCTGATCCCTTCCAAAGGGACCTTTGTTCAGGAGCCTGCTGCTCCCGCCTGGCTTCTGGGGCCGAGCTGGCAGCTGCCGGCAGGGATGGGGTTTCCCAGAGCTGCCCCCCTTCCCGGGGCTCGGCGTGGGAGCTGGCTCTGGGATGAGCAGTGGGAGCACCCCTTGTCCCACGGGTCTTTTGCCGTGGCTCCCATCCCTCCAGCTAAACCTGCCACCCACCTCGTGTCTGAGCTTTGCCCGGGGAGTTGCTCGATGCTGGAGGGAGGGGTGTTGCCAGAGGCACCCCGATACGTCCGTCTGTCCCCAGCGTCTCCCACTGGAGGAGTGTTGGAGGGGGCTGCGGGGAGAGGCAGGAGAGGTGGGAGGTGCGCGGGGGCCTGGAAGAAGCTCCGGGCGCTGTTGGGAAGGGGTTGCAGGTGTTTGTGTGCTGGGTTTGCACAGGAACGTGTGGCCCCAGCGCTCGGCACGCGATCTTGTCCCTCCACCACCCTGTGCCCAAACCAGCCTGCCCGGGCCCCACCGCTCCTCCTCCTCCTCCTCACCGGGCTCGTCTGGCAGGGTGCAGCTTCCCGCTGCTGGTGCCACCCCCGCGGTGCCCAGCCTGGGCTGCGGTGGCTCCGGCAGCGCGTTGGGACCACCTGTGACACCGAGCCCCTGGGCAGAGCTGGTGGGCGAGGGGGGAAGGTCGGCAAAACTTGCTTTTTTGGAAACACCTCGGGAAGGTGCTGTTCTCGGGGAGCTCTGGGATGTCGACAGGAGCATCGTGGGCGGCTCCGGTGCGTGCGGTGCTGCCACCGTCGTGTCCCTGTCGCTGTGAGCGAGGCCACCCCGGGCAATGGCACCCCTGGGGCTAAACCCTCCTCCCCAGCCAGGAGCAGCTCCGGGCCGGGGGTGCCGGCCGTGGGGTCGGGGCACGTAGCCCCAGGGGTGCCGGGCGGTGGGTGTGCTGCCTGTGCACCCCGGCCGGGGCTGAGCCAATTGCCTGCTGCTCGCCTGAGCCGATTATGGCTCTGATAATAGCCCAGGGGATTAAAGAGCTGTGCTCGCTCTCGCTTTGCGCCCTTATCCTCCTCCTCATCAAAGAGGCCGTGGGGTGCGGGGATGCTGCCTGCTCGGGGCAAGGGCCCCACGGCCCAGGCGAGCCCCCCGCTGCCGTGACCCGGGGGGGTCTGTCGTGGTCGTCGCTGTGAGGCGGGCGAGGGGTTCAGCCTAAGCCCGCCCGGTGCCACGGGGAGAGGGGACGGTGCGGGGGTGCCCGGGGCTTAGCAGGGCTCCTAAGGGTGAGACAGCCGGGGGGGCTCCCTCAGGAAAGGGCGGCCGAGGCTGCGGGGGCTGGTTCCTGGAGGGCCAGGGGAAGGTGCGGGGAGGGGTGTTGCTGGTGGCTCCAGGGGGAGGCAGAGGGGCTGTGGGACCAGCTCTTGCCCAGCAGCGGGGAGCGATGCTCTGGGTGCAGGGACCCACCTTACCCAGGGCTGGGGGGGTCCCTGCCAAGGTCATCCTACGCAGGCGCGGGTGGCAGAACCCACCACCACGTCCTCCCCTGTTTCCCTGACAGCAGCAGGACATGTAGTGCTAAATGTCGGTGTGACCAACCGCTGCCGCGGCGCGGCCGCCCCGGCTTTTGTCCCACGGCCATTCCCAGCCCCCTGCGGCGCGGCTGGAGAAGCCAGACCGTGGCAGACCCTGCCGCTGCCAAGTGGGGCAGTCGGCCCCGCTCCCCGGGGAAGCCGCTGAGCCTGCAGCGGGGGCGAGCGCTGCGTGGGCAGGCGCCCCGGGGCGGCAGGTGGCCTGGGGACGTGGCCTCCCCTGAGCCGGTGGCACTCGCCATGACGGCCGTCTCTGGGTGCGCAGGTCGGGTGCGGATCGAGGAAGGAGCCTCGCTGCGCATCGACCTCCTGCGCGCTGAGGACCAGGGCTGGTACGAGTGCCGCGTGCTCTTCCTCGACCGGCACAGCACCGACGCCGACTTCCAGAACGGCACCTGGATCCACCTCACCGTCAACGGTACCGGCGGGTCCCTCCCTCGGTCGCTGCTCTCCCCAGCACCAGCCGAGATCTCGCAGGGCTGGGACTGGATCCACTGGTCTTCTGAGACCAGTTGAACCAGAGCTGGGGGTGAGGGACTGGACTTGTCTTTACAGCACCCCCCACCTTCCTGGAGACCCCCCCTGCCTTTGTGGAGGTGCGGGACCGGGACCCCCTGAGCCTCACCTGCACAGCTGTCGGCAACCCCCAGCCTGTTGTCATCTGGAAGAGGAACGACCTGGCTGTCCAGAGCGGGGACACAGTGCAGGTGAGGGCAGCAAACCACTGGTTACCCCCATCCCATGATGTGTCCCCCACTTTGGCTGGGGTCTTGTGGGGGCAGCCAGGCATGCAGAGCAACGGGACTGCTTGGCTGGAGAGTGGGTGCCCATCCCTACCATGGTGGCACCCACCTCCTGCCACCGGCCATGTTCCTGAGAGTGTCCTGTCCCTTGGTGGCCATGCCGTGCACCCGGTGCCATCGCAGGTGAGGAACGGGACGCTGAGCATCGCTGTCGTGGAGCGTGCCAACGCGGGCACCTACACCTGCCATGCTTCCAGCAAGGAGGGCACCATCACCCACACCACCCGCGTGCTCGTGCAGGGTAAGAGTGGGTCCTCTCCCAGCCATGGCCACCCCCGGGTGCTGCCATGGGACGCGGAGGGAGCTGTGTCATGGGGGGTGGTTTTGGGGCAGGTGCGGGTTTTGGAAGCAGCTGGGGCCATTCCCTGTCCCCAGCCTTCACCATCCCATCTGCCCCACACTGCAGGGCCACCCGTCATCGTGGTGCCACCCCAGAACGTCACTGTCAACATCTCTCAAGATGCCTTTCTGGCGTGCCAGGCTGAGGCATACCCGGGAAACCTCACCTACACCTGGTTCCAGGGCAGCACCAACGTCTTCCACCTCAGGTACAGTGGGGACAGGGGAGGCACCAAGGTGGCTGTGGGCTCCTGCCAGCGGTGCTGGGGCCAGCAGGCTGCTGTGGCCCTGCAAAGCCTGGATCTGAGTGCCATGGGCTGGCCGGGTGCGTGGCCGGGGGGGTTTGCTCATCCCAGGGTGATGGGGACGGTCCTGGCCACGCCGCTCACCACTGTCCCCATCTTCCCTTTGCAGCCACCTCCAGCCTCGGGTCCGTGTCCTGGTGGACGGGAGTCTCCTGCTCCAGCGAACAACCCCAGACGACACCGGCAAATACACCTGCGTCCCCAGCAACGGGCTGTGGAAGCCCCCGTCTGCCTCGGCCTTCGTCACGGTGCTGTGTAAGAGCCCCACGGCCCCTCACTGTCACTGGCGCCGCTCACGGAAAGGCCCTGCTGGGCCAGCTCCGGGGACGTTCCCACAGGCCACGGTGGGAAGGGGGTGCCCCTTCAGCTGCCACAGGGACCCCAGCAGGGGTCCAGCCACCCTCACGCAGGCCCCAGCACCCTGTTTGTCCTCGCAGATCCGGCGCAGGTGACCACCATGCACCCCGAGACCCACCTGCCCAAGGGGATGCAGGGTGTGATCCGCTGCCCCACCAGGGCCAACCCCCCGCTGCTCTCCGTCAGCTGGACGAGGGACGGGCGCCCGCTGCAGCTGGACAAGGTACCGCCATCCGCGCCCTCCCCTGCCCTCCCACCCCCCAAGCCCCTCGTCCTGACCCCGTGCCCGCTCTCCCAGCTCCCTGGCTGGTCCATGAGACCGGACGGCTCCATTGTTATTGCGACGGGGAACGATGACGCGCTGGGAGTGTACACGTGTACCCCCTACAACAGCTACGGCACCGCCGGCGAGTCCCAGCCCACGCGTGTCCTGCTGAAGGTGAGCCTGTCTGCGTGGGCGCACTGCCCGGGTGCCCTGTGTGCCCGTCGGCCTGCCCTGCTGTGGGTCTGTGCCCCGTCCCACCGGCAGACAAGCCCTGCAGCGTGTGTCCCTGCCTTCCAGGACCCTCCTGCCTTCTTGGTGCGCCCCAAGGAGGAATACTTCCAGGAGGTGGGCCGGGAACTGGTGATCCCCTGTGCCGCCCGTGGTGATCCTCCCCCAACTGTCACCTGGCTGAAGGTAGGAGCCGCCACTCCAGGGACCCAGCTGAGCCATCCTGGGGGGCAGATGATGGCTTTGGCTCCTGGGGCATCACTCTGGGGCAGTCCCTGTGTCCCTGCAGATGCTACGGGGTCACATCTCTCCTGGTTTCTGCGGGAGAAGGGGCTCAGGGCACTTTGCTTCTGTTACCTTCTTAAGAAACCAGGGGCAAAATCCTGCCCCTTGTTCCTAACCAGCCCCGGGGTGGTGGATCACGTTGGCTGTCCCAGCTCTGGGTGGTTGCCCGCTGTCAGCGTGTCTGTGCCCTGCTGTGTAGGTGGGCAGTGTGGGGCAGAGCGGCGCCCAGGTGGACGGGAACAGCAGCCTCATCTTCCGCCCACTCGTCAAGGAGCAGCACGGGCTCTGGGAGTGCACGGCCACCAACCAGGTGGCCAGTGTCAGCGCCACCACCTCTGTCCACGTGCTGGGTGAGTTGCCGGTCCCTGGTGGGCAGACGCCGTGGGTGCTGGGGTGGCCAACACCAGCCCCCGTGTGCTGGAAGGGACGGAAATGCCCCTGCGCAGCTGTTGTCCGAGCTGCCTGGTGTGACAGGTCGTCTCCCTGCTTCCCTCACCAGGTACCAGTCCTCATGCTGTCACCAACGTCTCTGTGCTCCCGCTCCTGCTGGCAGCCAACATCTCCTGGGAGCCGGGGTTTGATGGGGGTTATTTCCAGAGGTTCAGCGTCTGGTACACACCACTGTGAGTCCCGGCGGGCAGGCTGAGGGCCCCAGGTGGGACACCAGAGCTCTGGGCTCACAGGTCCTGCCTCCCCTCAGGGTGAAGCATCCGCCCCGAGCCCATCATGACTGGGTGTCGCTCTCGGTGCCGGTGGGGGCTCAGCACCTCTTGGTGGAGAATCTGCAGCCAGACATGAGCTACCAGTTCAGCGTCCTGGCCCAGAACAAGCTGGGCAGCGGCCCCTTCAGCCAGATCGTCACCTCCGTGCCCAGGGGTAAGAGGGGGCCCATGCGCTCCCCAAAACAGCCCCCGAGCCCCCAGACACACGGGAGGCTCCTGTTTCTGCCCGGCTCTCCCCCCGCATCAGCTCCTGCAGCAGTGTCCCCTTTACTCCTCAGGCTTCCCAGTGACCACAGTGCCTCCAGAGCCGCCGGCCATGACCGTGCGCGTCTTCCTGTCCCCGCCGCAGGCTCTGACCGCCAATGAGACTGTGCGGGGGGTCCTGCTGCAGTGGGAGCCCCCCGCCCAGTTCTCGGTGGCGCTGAGCGGTTACGCGCTGGAGCTGCGGCAGGACAAGGGGGGCTGGGAGGTGCTGGACCGCTCCATCCCCAGCACCAAGACCCAGGTCCTGGTGCCTGGACTCATCAAGGTGGGAATCGTTACCAGGTACTCCCTGGCTGCAGGGCAGGGGAGGGGGTCAGGTCTCCTGCGTCACCCTTACCCGGGGCTGGGGCATCTGGTGATGCTGTGGAGCTGCTCAGCTCTGCAGCCGCCTGGGTGGAGCCTTGGCTGGCCACTGTGCCAACAAGGCTAATGGCCCTTTGCTCCCCCAGGACGCCTTCTACGAGTTCCGACTGGTGGCCTTTGCTGGCAGCTACATCAGTGACCCCAGCAACACGGTGAACGTCTCCACGGCAGGTAAGGCCTGGGCTGCCGCCCGCCTGCTCTTCCCGCCCGGGGGACAGAACCGGAGGTGTAAAGTGCCCGGTGTGGTCTCGGATCTTCCCAGACTGAAACCTCTTCCTGCTGCTCCCGCCCCCAAGCGTCCCTGCTGCTGGACCAGGGGACGCAACACCCAGAGCAGGACCCCCAAGCTAACACCACGGGAACACCCATCTCCGTGTGCGGATCTGGCGTGACGTTAGTGTCACGGACCAGGGCGCAGGAGAGCTCTGCGCAGAACATCCCTGCGAGGGGCACGGGTCCACCCCAAGGCAGAGCAGCCCTGGGGCAGGGGGCTTTGCTGTTTATCCCTGTGGCTCTGGTGATGTGAGGGAGGCTGTGCTGGTGCGCTCCATGGGGAACCGAGCCTCTGACGGTGTCTCCTGTCCGGCCCAGGCATGGAGGTGTATCCGTCCCGTACCCAGCTGCCGGAGCTCCTGCCGCAGCCGGTGCTGGCCGGGGTCATCGGGGGGATCTGCTTCCTCAGCGTGGCTGTCATCTTCAGCACTATGGCCGCCTGCATCATGAACCGCCGGCGCGCCGCTCGCATGCAGAAGCGGAGACAAGGTAGGAGGCGGCTGGGCGGGCACAGGCACCCGCATCCTGGGGCTCTCGGGGAGCTGGAAGCGCAGGGCAGCGGGGCCCGGTGCCTGGGGAGGGGACAGGCCAGCCCGGGGTGGAGGGCTCGCCAGGGGCGGTCGTAGGGCTGAGCGGGTGCTGCCGTCGCCTCATCATCACTTTGCATTGCTCGCCGTGTGATCCCCTTGTGTTCTCATGACCTTCCAGATCCACCACTCGTCTTCTCCCCCAGCAAGAAGCTTCCACCTCCACAGTAAGTCACGCCACGCTCCTGCCCCGTCCTGCTCCCTCCCTGTCTCGCTGCGCTCCCCATCACTCACCCGCTGCTGGCTGGGGACAGAGGGACAGTCTGAGGGGCAGCCACCCCTCCCCACCGCCGCTGGCTGCAGAGGGGGCGTTAGGAGTGGGGTGCTGGGGTCAGGGTGTGCTGTGGGGTAGGGGTTCCCTGGGGAGTTTGGGCTGAAGGATCAGAGAGCACAGGAGCGGCTCTGCCGAGCCCACGGCAGCGGTGCAGAGTCACGGGGTCCTGCTGCCAGATGCCCGGTATGATGCCGTGGCACGGGTGGCAGCCAGACGAGCCGGGACAGGGGTGCTGCAGCAGCTCCTTTCTTCCTTACAGAAATTCTCGTGGCTCTGGTAGCCCAGACAGCACCGTGAAGCTGAAGCTGCAGCCATCTCCCTACCGCAGCCTGCGCCGGACACTGCTGTGGGGCGAGAAGGCCGGCACCAGCCTGGGTCTCAGCATCGCCGGCTCCCGGTACGCCGTGTACGAGAGCCACGTCGGAGAGCACGTGCCCCTGGAACGGATCTGCCGTGGCCCCGACGGACGCTTTGTGGTGGAGACCGACGCGCGGCCCCAGGAGAGCGGCTTTGGGGCGCTGCCCTACACCGAGCCGGAGCGGGACCCCCAGCACGACCCCCCAGGGCCACAGCCCCAGCCCTACCTCCAGCTGCCCAAAGAGGAGGAGGAGGAGGAGCCCATCTGGTGCAAGGGGGTCTCGCTGCGCCCCCGGCCCGCGGGCCAGTGCCGACGCGGAGCTCGGGCTGCCGGCTACCGCCAGGGCCGCTACTTTGGCTACGGCAGCAGCAGCCCCGTGGACGAGGGGGCGGCGACTCTCTGCATCATCAACATCAGCCCGGTGGCCTCCGCCGCCACCCTGCCTTACAGCGCCCTGGAGGAGCTGCGCCACAGCCCTGGCGCCCCCGGGCCCTGCCCCAGCACTGCCAGCGCCCTGTGGGACTCGCTGCCCCTCCAGGGCTCCCCCCGGCCCTCCCTCGGACCCCCAGCATCCCCCATCCCCAGCCTGGGGTGCAGTCAGCCACGGGCCACCCCCCCGGTCCAGAGCAGCATCCTCCAGTACCTGAGCCTGCCCTTCTTCAAGGAGATGTGTGTCGACGGCGACTTGCCACCCCAAGAGGAGCCGGCAGAGCCCAGCCATGCCAGTGGCCAGCCAGAGCCCGCCGATAGCCCCCCACTCGCCCAGCCAGGGGCTGGGGGCTCCCCGCAGCACACGGGACGGACGCTGTGCCCAGACTGCATTGACACAAGTGCCAACACCACCTCCCCCCCAGCCGCCGCTTTCCTCAAGCCCCCCAGGCTGCCGCTGGGTCCCGCCAAGGCCTCGCTGCCCGGCACCCCCACCTGGCACAGCTCCCCCGGCCCCGGGGCTGGCCTGCCGGCCCCCCCCCCCCCC
>JAOXJK010009695.1:0-10154 GCA_025774025.1 Xenus cinereus | reverse complement strand
CCAGGTCACCCCCCTCCCAGCCCAGTCCATCCCAGTCCCTCCCAGTTCACCCCAATCCCACCCCATCCCATCCCAGTCCGTCCCAATCCCATCCCAGTACCTCCCAGTCCACCCCAGTCCCATCCCAATCCCAACCCCCGGCCACGGGGTGATGAGTCTCGCTTTGGGGGCGAGCGGTCCCGGGTTCAAATCCCGGGGGAGCTCAGTTTTGGGGGGAGTGGAAAGGATTTGGGTCAAATTTACATGGAAAAAGGGAAAATTAACTTTTTTTCCTTTTTTTTTTTTTTTTGGTCTTTTCTCCCGCGAAAAACGCGCTGAAAAAGGCGAAAAAACGCAAAATTTCAAGGCATTAAAAAAAAAAAAGACACTAAATGGGAATTTTTAATTGATTTTTATTATTGGTTTAAATATTCTCTTAATTATAATTTTCTTACTTTTATCGTTGACTTAAATGCTCGGTTTTAGCCTTAATCCCGCCCTCACGTGGCCCCGACGCGTTTAATTAATTTCCTTCATTAAGGAAATTATTGTATTGTTATTCTATGAAATTAAAGGAATTAGGAAAATTAAAGAAATTTGGGAAACTAAAGAAATTAGGGAATTTAAAGAATTAATCAAATTAAATTAAGGAAATTAAATTAAGGAAAGGAGGGGAATTATTCAGGAAATTATTCAGGAAATTAAAGAAATTAAGGAAATCAAAGAAATTATTAAGGAAATTAAAGAAATTAGGGAAAGGAAAGAAATTAAGGAAATCAAGTAAATTAGGAAATTAAATTAAGGGAATTAAGGAAATTAAGGAAGTGAAAGAAATTAAGAAAATTAAAGAAATGAAAGTAAATTAAGGAAATTAAGAAAACGAAACAAATGAAGGAAATGGAAGAAATCAAGGAAATTAAATTAAGAAAATTAAGGAAATTCAAGAAATTACTTTTAACGCTTTCGGTGTTTTTTAACCTTTTTGGTGGGTTTTTTTTACCACTTTTTGGTTTTTTCTTTAATGTTTTGGGGGTTTTCGGTGGATTTTTTTAAATGTTTTCGGTATTTTTTTTTAATTTCTTTTCTGGTTTTTTATGTTTTCAATGGGTTTTTGAATGGTTTTTTCTGGGTTTTTTATAGTTTTGTGGGGTTTTTTTAAAGTTTTTTCAGGTTTTTTAATGTTTTTTCTGTTGTGGTTTTTATGGTTTTTAATTTTTTTCTGTTTTTTTAACCTTTTTGCTGTTTTTTTAATTTTTTTTTCTCTTTTTTAATGTTTTTGGTGGTTTTTTAATGCTCTCCCTGTTTTTTTTTTCTGGTTTTGGTGGTTTTTTAATGTTTTCAGTGGTTTTTTTAGCACTTCTGGTGGGTTTTTTTAGCACTTTCGGTGGCTTTTTTAGCACTTTCGATGGTTTTTTTAGCACTTTTGGTGGGTTTTTTAACACTTTTAGTGGGTTTTTTAACGCTTTTGGTGGGATTTTTAGCAGTTTCGGTGGCTTTTTTTAAAGCTTTTGGTGGCTTTTTAACACTTTTGGTGGCTTTTTTAATACTTTTGGTACGTTTTTAACACTTTTGGTGGGATTTTTAGCAATTTTGGTGGGATTTTTAGCAATTTTAGTAGGTTTTTTTAGCACTTTTGTTGGGATTTTTAGCACTTTTGGTGGCTTTTTTAAGGCTTTTGTTGGGATTTTTAGTGATTTTGGTGGCTTTTTTAGCACTTTTAGTGGGTTTTTTTAGCACTGTTGGTGGGTTTTTAACACTTTTCTTGGGATTTTTATCACTTTTGTGGTTTCTTAGCAGTTTTAGTGGGATTTTTTAGGACTTTTGGTGGGATGTTTAGCACTTTTAGTGGGATTTTTTAGCACTTTTGGTGGGTTTTTAATGCTTTCGTTGGGATTTTTAGCACTTTTGGTGGCTTTTTTAGCACTTTTGGTGGCTTTTTTAGCACTTTCGGTGGCTTTTTAAAGCTTTTGGTGGGATTTTTAGCACTTTTGGTGGCTTTTTTAGCACTTTTAGTGGGTTTTTTAACACTGTTGGTGGGTTTTTAACGCTTTTGTTGGGATTTTTAGCACTTTTGGTGGGTTTTTTTAGCACTTTTGGTGGGTTTTTAACGCTTTCGTTGGGATTTTTAGCACTTTTTTTGGTTTCTTAGCACTTTTGGTGGCTTTTTTAGCACTTTTGGTGGCATTTTAACACTTCTGGTGGGTTTTTTAACGCTTCCACCCACCCCTTTTCCACCACCACCCCCCCAAGAAGCATCTCCAACCCCTTCCACCTCAAAGATCCTCCTTGGGCGAGAACTTCCCAAATGCCTTCACCCCAACCGGTTCCTCTTCCTCCTCCTTCTCCTGGTGGTAGCGGTGGTGGGGACGAGGTTGTCCTCGGCGGTGGATGGCGTCGGCCGCCCTGATGGCCGACTTCATGGAGGTGTCGATCCAAGCGTGGGGTTGGGCGGTGTGTTCTCCAGCGAAGAAGATCCTCCCTTCGTGTTGGAAGAGGACCTCCGAGTAGTCCACGAACTGGTAGGGGGTGAAGGCGGCGAAGGCCCCCATGGAATAAGGGTCCAGCGCCCACTTTTGGACGACGTAGTGGGGGCAGGAGGTCCGCAGGAGGTCCTCCTTCTCATTGTGGATGGCGGCCAAATCTTGGAAGACCACCTCCAAGATCTCCTCGTCTTCCAAGGGCAGGAAGAAGTTGGCGTCGTCGTTCCAGGTGTAGGAAGCCAAGATGACCCCCAACCCGCTGGAGAACTTGTGGTTGGGGTAGTAGATGAAGCGGGAAGGGCGGTCGGTGACGGATTGTCCCCCCCGGATGCCGTCCTTCTCCCAGAACTTCCAACTGCAAGCCAAGGCCACCTTGGTGGAGGCGGCGTAATGGACGGAACGAAGGGCGTGGGCCTTGGGAAGAGGAAGAGGAGGTTGGAAGTGGATGAGCCTGGTGGCCTTGGCGGTGGAGGTGATGAGGACGTAATCGGCGGTCAACTTCTTGGGGGAGGAGGCGTCGGGGGTGCTGTAGAAGACGTGGACTTTGTCTCCCTTGGCGACGATCTTCTCCACGGTGGAACGGAAGCGGACGGAGTCGGGCAGGGTTTCGTGGAAGGCCTCGGGGAGTTGGTCGAACCCCCCCGTGATCTCATCAAAACTGGAGAAGAAGGAGAAGGAAGAGGTCAAGGAAGGTCCTTGAGGGGTTTGGAGATGGAGAACGTCTCCTGGAGGTGGCAACAGAGCTTGGCGGTTCCTTTGAACCAGGAGGGATCCCATCCGGGCATCAAGACCACCAGGAAGGGTCCCACCAAGGCCACCAGGAGGGGACCCATCAAAGCCACCAGGAGGGGTCCTGTTGGGGCATCAAGGCCACCAGGAGGGGACCCATCAATGCCACCAGGAGGGATCCCACCAAGGGGATCATCAAGGCCACCAGGAGGGATCCCCCCAAGGCCACCGGGAAGGGTCCCACCAAGGCCACCAGGAGGGATCCCGTTGGGGCATCAAGGCCACCAGGAGGAGTCCCACCAAGGCCACCAGAATGGGTCCCGTTGGGGCATCAAGGCCACCAGGAGGTGTCCCTCCAAGGCCACCAGAATGGGTCCCTCCAAGGCCACCAGGACGGATCCCATCAAGGCCACCAGGAAAGGTCCCACCAAGGCCACCAGGAAGGGTCCCACCAAGGCCACCCAGATGTCCTCTTCTTGGTGGTCTTACGTCGCGTTGGAGAAGATATGGTAGTGCCACAAGGAGTCGAGGAAGGAGAGGTAGAACCCCGAGTCGTCGTTCATCAAGTCTCCGATCATGTCGACGGCTCCTCGGCTCAAATTTCCTTCTTTAATCAAATATTCCTAGAAAAAAAAAAACCCAAAGCCCCCAAAAAAAGACATTATTCTCTCCATCGGCGCACCTTTTCCCCCCTTTTTATCCCCAAAAATCCAGCTCCTCGTCCATTTAAAGCCCAAGCCAGAAGTTTGAGGGGGGGGTTTATGGAGCTCTCGTTGCTGGAGATCAACGTCTCCTCCAGAAGTTCTGGAGATGAAGGAACAAAGGAAATTTGGGGCCTGGACGGGGGGAAAACGCCCCCCGAGGACCTCATGGGGGTCAAATTTGCTCCGTTTTGAGGGAAAAACCACCCAAAATCATCAGGGAGGAAGAGATTGGAGAGATAGAGCCTTTCTCGAAGAAGGGATGAAGGTTTGTCACCATCAGGGGGGTCCGATTTCCTCCCCAGCCCTTTACCTTGGTGGAGAAGGAGTCGTATTTGGCCAGAACGGTCTTGCAGTCCATCTTCTGGAAGGTCTGGAAAGCCTGGAGAAGAAACATGGAGGGATTCAGAGTCTTCTTCCACCCATGGTTGAGTCTTCTTCCACCTAAGGTGCGGGTGAAGGTCCACCACAGCTTCATAGAGCGGTTAGAGTTGGAAGGGACCTTGAAGACCATCTAGGTCCATGGGCGTGGACACCTTCCACCAGCCCAGGTTGGTCCAAGCCTCATCCAACCTGGTCTTGAACCATCTCCAAGGATGGGAGACACCTCCCACTAGACCTGGTTGCTCCAAGCCACGTCCCACCTGGCCTTGAACCCACCTCCAGGGTTGCCCCCGTTGGGCACCTACCTTCTTGAGGGTTCCTCTGTAGAGCTCTTGGGCGCTCTTGCCCATCTCGGAGGGTTTCACGGGGTACTTGAGGACATCAGGGTCCTCGGTGACCTCCTCGACTCGTGCCCGAACGCCGTTCACCAAGAACCAGGCCTTGGGGTCCGTCTCCTTGAAGGGGTTGAGCTTGAGGCCAAACTTCTTGATGAATTCCCTCACCAGCCTGGAGAAGAGGAGAAGGACACGGGGAGGTGGCAACCAACCAACACGTAGGACCCCTTTAGGAGATGTTCTCCAGGTGGAGAGATGGGGCAGAGACCTCCTTCCTCTCCAAACCCACCTCCTGGTCCTCAGCCCCATCTCAAAGCAAAGCTTTGGGGTTGGTTCCTCAGCCCGTGGTGGCCACCAAGAGGGACGTGGACCTTTACCTCTTCCTGTGGAGTTTTTGGGCCCCGTGGCCGAGCCCACCGTCTTGGAGACCATCTTGGAGATCCCAGCCCACCCTCTCGGAGACCAGGTTGGGTGCCTTCTCCATCCCACCTGGTGGAACATCCATCTCCTCATGCCGTGACCTCCAAAGTAGAGGTCACCTTCCCTTCTCCCACCTCAAAGACAGATGATGGGGTGGGTTTGACCCCTTTAGATGTTCTCCAGGTGGAGAGATGGGACAGCAAAGCTTTGGGGTTGGTTCCTCACCTCGTGGTGGCCACCAAGAGGGACGTGGACCTTTACCTGTGCATGCTGGGCAGGCGCATGGCTCCCAGTTCCACAAACCAGTCCTGTCCCTCAGGGCGGTAGGTCTTGATCCTCCCACCCACCCGATCGCTCCTCTCCAAGATGGTCACCTAAAAAGAGGTGGAAAAAAAAAAAGAGGTGGAGTTTGGGAGACGTTTGGGCAAGTTGACGGCCGCTTTGGGGTGGGAGAGGTCCTCTCCAGGTGGCCAAGGAACCATCCGTGGCTCCAAAACTCCTCTCCGTTTGGCCAAGATCCCTCTTCCTCCAGGGTGGTTACTCAATTCCGAATTTCTCCATCTCCAGTTGGCCACCCTCAAGGTCCTAACATCGGTCAAGGAGCCAGAAGAAGACCCCAACCCATCCCTTCCCGTCTTTGAGAGCTTCCAAACTCATGGCTTGGAATTTTTGGGGTGCTCCAGGTGGTTTGGAAGCCACCCCAAGACGACCCATGTGTCTTGGGCTGGTTGATCTCCATCAACGTTGGGATGAGTTGGAGAAGGGAAGAAGTTGAGGGGTCTCATCCAACCTCCGGGGTTGTCCCAGGGTGGCTGAAGCTCCACCTGACCCTCAAAACCCCCCTTTTTGAGGAACATCTCACCATCTTGCTTCGCATCCAGCTCCTCCCCACCTCGGTTTGGCCAAATCCCACCCAAAAAGGGGTCAAAATTGGGACAACCCAAAGGTTTTCCTTCCTTTTCCCACCACTTCCATCCCTCCGGACGCCGGGGTGGACAACCCAAGACCCAAGGAGGTTCCCCCGGTGGGTTCCTCACCTTGTGGCCGGCGTCTCGGAGCAACTTGGCCGCCGTGAGGCCGCTTATCCCCGCCCCCACGATGACGACCTCGGAGGGAGAACTCGTGGGTTTTAACCCATTTTGGACGATCTCCAGGAGTTTTTCGTAATCCGGATCCCGGAGACAATCCTCGGGAAAAGCTTGGAAGGTCCCGGAAACGTGGAGACCCACCAGGAGGAGGATCCGGAGAAGAACTGAGGAGAAAAAAAGAGAAAAGAAGGAAATAAGGGAAGGAAGGCGGGGGGGGAGAGACATGGAAACTCCGCCCCCGGAAAAGCCGGGAACGTCGGGAAAAAAACCCAAAATAAATCCCCGTTTTTGGCTCAAGTCGGAGCGATGATGAAATCCCGGGAATCCAGAGAAATTCCGCGACGGCCAAGAGTCCGGGAAGGAGGTTTTTTTGGCCTTTTTTAAGGAGAAAACGAGGCCAAATTCGATTTTTTTGGAGGAAAAGATAATATTCGATATTTTGGGAAAAAGACAATATTCTATATTTTTGGAGGAAGAGAAAATATTCTATATTTTTGGGGGGAAAAGACAATATTATATAATTTTGGAGGAAAATACAATATTCTTTATTTTAAGGGAAAAAGCAATATTCTACATTTTTGGAAGAAAAGACAATATTCTGTTTTTTTGGAGGAAGGAGACAAAATTCTCTATTTTTGAGGGAAAAGACATTCTGTATTTTTGGAGAGAAAAGAAAATTCTATATTTTTGAGGGAAAAGACAATATTTATATTTTTGGAGAGAAAAGACAAAATTCTATATTTTGGAGGGAAAATACAATATTCGATATTTGGGGCAAAAAGACAATATTGTATGTTTTTGAGGGAAAAGACAAAATTCTATATTTTTGGAGGAAAAGACAAAATTCTATGTTTTTGGAGGAACAGACAATATTCTGTATTTTTGGAGGAAGGAGACAAAATTCTATATTTTTGAGGGAAAAGAATATTCTATATTTTGGGGAAAATAAAATATTCTGTATTTTTGGAGGAAGGAGACAAAATTCTATGTTTTTGAGGGAAAAGACAATATTCTATATTTTGGGGAAAATAAAATATTCTGTTTTTTTGGAGGAAGGAGACAAAATTCTGTATTTTTGAGGGAAAAGATGATATTCTATATTTTTGGAGGAAAAGACAATATTCTTTTTTTGAGGGGAAAAGCAATATTCTACATTTTTGGAGGAAAAGACAATATTCTTTATTTTTGGAGGGAAAAGACAAAATTCTCCATTTTTGGAGGAAAAGACAATATTCTATATTCTTGAGCAAAAAGCCAATATTCTATATTTTTGAGGGAAAAGCCAATATTCTATATTTTTTGAGGGAAAAGAGAATATTCTATATTTTTGGAGAGAAAAGACAATATTCTATATTTTTGAGAAGACTTTTGAACCGAAACCACCCCCGGAATTTTCCTAATTTCGCTTTCTTTTCTCCCAAATCACCTCGGGGCCACTTTCACTTTCTTTTCCTTCTTCCCCAAATATCAGCACTTTCTTTCCAGGTAAAAAAAAAAAAAAAAGGGGGAAAAAACCCAAAAAAGGGAAAAAAACCCACAAAACCCATTAAAAACCACCCCCGAGGGGATTCTCCGGGCTGGAAAAATCACTTTTTTGGTGGAACAGCCCCAAATCTGCAGAAAACTTGGGTCAAAGTGGGAATAGACCTCGGAGCTGTTGTCCCAAACCTCTGAGGGACCTCCTTGGTCCATCAGACCTTCTGGTGTCAGAGGTAGACGTGGAGAAATCCCAACCCTGATGTCCAGAAGGTCTTCTCCTTCCATCAGACCTTCTCATCTTGGGGGTAGATGTGGAGAAACCCCAAGGAGGTGTCCTCCAAGAAGGTCCCTGGAGATTCTCCAACCTTGGACCTGGTGTTTCTGGAAGAACCTCTGAGGGAACCTCTGAGGGATCTCCCTGGTCCATCAGACCTTCTGGTGTTGGGAGTAGAAGTGGAGAAACCCCAACCCTGATGTCCAGGAGGTCTCCTTCTTCCATCAGACCTTCTCGTCTTGGGGGTAGATGTGGAGAAACCCCAAGGAGGTGTCCTCCAAGAAGGTGCCTGGAGATTCTTCAGCCTTGGACCCCTTCTTTCCACCTCTCCCTCCACCATTAGGACCATCCAACCCCCCAAGAAAAAGAAAGGAACCCCCAAAAATCCAACCAAGAGTCAAGGGAGGAGAAGTCACTCACCGCTGCCGGTCATGGGTCCAAGTCTGAGGAGAAGGAGGGCGAGGAGGAGGAGGAGGAGGAGAAGTCCTCTGCTGAGATTTGAGTTTCATTTTATAGGCCGGGCCAATCAGGGCTGTGCCGGAAAAAGGGTGATTTGTCACCAAAAGGAGAAGCGGGAACAGCTGGTGTCATCAGGCGGCGGTTTGAGGTGGAGCTCGTCTGGTTGGCGTCTTCTCCTGGGTGTCACCAGTTTTGGGGATCCCCCACCTCCGTCCGGCGGCAAAGTCCTTCCTGGTTGGGAAATATCTCCAAACCTCACCTTCAAGTTGGATTTTAGGTCTTTCCCTTCCCCCCCCCAAAAAAAATATGTCCTTTCTGGTGACATCCAGATGAAGGTCCATCTCTTGGGTTGATCCTCAAGGAGGGAGCCCGGAGCTTCAGGTGTTTTCACCCAAAATGGCGGAAAACGGGGTGAGTTTTCCCAAGATTTTTCCAGAAGGAAAAAGTCGGACCCACCAAAGGACCATAAATGGAGGAGAGGGACCATCCCTTGGGCTGCGTTCACCACGTGGTAGCCACCAGATGGACCTTCTCAACCCTGGGTGGGCACCTTGGCCACCTTCTGCTCCTAAAAAAATAGGAAGAATAATAATAAAGCCACCAGAAACCACTTTTTCCCTCAAAACCAACCAGGATGGGGGGGTAGTGGCCATCCACGGGGTGGTGGTGGCCATCCACGGGGTGGTGACCACCTATGGGGTGGTGATGACCATCCGTGGGGTGGTGGTGACCATCCATCCACGTATTACCTCATGGATGGCCACCACCAGCCCATAGGCGGCCACCACCACCTCATGGATGGCCACCACCACCCCAGAGGTGGTCACCACCACCCCAAGGATGGCCACCACCACCTCATGGGTGGCCATCACCACCCCACAGATGGCCACCACCACCCCATGGACAGCCAAGATCACCTCAGGGATGGCCACCACCACCCCAGGGGTGGTCACCACCTCATGGATGGTCACCACCAACCCATGGGTGACCCCCACGACCCCACAGATGACCCCCACCACCTCATGGATGGCCACCACGACCCAGGGATGGCCACCACCAACACATGGGTGACCCCCACGACACCACAGATGACCCCCACCACCTCATGGATGGCCACCACTACCCTATGGATGGCCACCACCACCCCAGGGGTGGTCACCACCTCATGGATGGTCACCACCAACCCATGGGTGACCCCCACGGCCCAAGGATGACCACCACCACCTCATGGGTGACCCCCATGACCCCACGGATTACCCCCACCACCTCACGGATGGCCCCACCAACCCATGGATGGCCACCGCCACCCCATGGACAGCCGCCACCGCCACATAGGTGGTCACCACCTCGTGGATGGCCCCCACCACCCCATGGATGGCCATGACTACCCCATGGATGGCCCCACCAACCCATGGATGGCCCCACCAACCCATGGATGGAGACATCATGGAGAGACACAACGTTTCCGGGAGGATTTGGGGCTGACAAGATGAAACAAGGATATTCCCGGATATTTTTTGGGGGTGTGTGTTGGTTTTTTTCCTGATAAGGAACTTAATTAAAACCGGTTTGGGGCTCAACCCCTAACGAAGGGCGTTGCTCAAGGGGGTTCCTCCCCCCCCCACATCGTTTACTGGAAACCCCAGTTTCCTCCTCAAACCGGTTACAGCCAGGAACTGGGAGGGATGGAAATGGAATGGAATGATGTCAGGCGTGGGAGGGGGGAGATGGGGAGATAATTAGGCATTGATTAATTATCTGCCAGTTTCCGAGTTCGTTTTGCTTAATGAGGTGAGGGGGGAAATAAATTGATTAATGAGATGAGG
>JAOXJK010009694.1:0-10165 GCA_025774025.1 Xenus cinereus | reverse complement strand
GACCCCTGCGGAACACCACTCGTTACTGGCTGCCACCTGGACATTGAGCCGTTGACTGCAACCCTTTGGGTGCGGCCAAATCCGTGTTGACTACTTCTGATAGCTTTCTTTTCCTCCGTATGCTTTAAGATGACGCCCAGAACAAGCTGTTTCATCATCTTTCCAGGGATGGAGGTCAGGCTGACCGGCCTGTAGTTTCCCAGATCCTCCTTCTTGCCTTTTTTCATTTCCTGCTTTGCTGTTAAGGAAAGTTTGTTCAGGACTTCAGCTTTTGCTCTTAGCCGCAAAAAAACCTGCAAAGTCACTAATTTACCTGGACTTTCTTTTCCGTTATAGATGGCAATGGTGGCTTATACCGTGCTTTGGTGGATAATAAGATCTTGGATGACATGAAGCAGCGTGGAATCCAGTATGTCCACGTATACTGTGTGGACAACATCCTCGTGAAAATGGCAGATCCAGTCTTCATAGGCTTCTGTGTTTCCAGAGGGGCAGATTGCGGCGCAAAGGTGAGGCGGTGCTGAGCTGGGCCACTTTCCAGCAGGGAGTTAAGGTCTGATTAGGGTGGGAAGCTGCTGGCAAGGGTGGGCTTAGATGAACTGGGGTGTTCAGACCTCTGCCCAACAGCAGCTCACTCCGAGCATGTTTAGAGGAGTTGCTTGCTACCTGCATTGCATTCAGAATCCCTACCTGTGGGTGTCCTCCTCCCCTCTTCCCAGAGTACTGTGGAAAATAAGCTTCAATTAGAGCAGGGACTGTAGCAGCACAGGAGACTACAAACTGGAATTGCTTCCCCTTTATGCCCTGTCCTTTCTGCAAAGGCACTTGGGCTATATAGAAGCTGTATTGGACTTAGTTGTGTCTTTTAAATCCACCTTTAAGTCTAATGGAGGCATTCCTTATGTGGCTCTGTGGAAGATGGGGAAAGCCAAACCAGCCTGGTTTGTCATCTCTCATTGTTTGGGCTAAGCTGGCCACTAAATTGGTTCTGTTTTGCCTCAAACCAGGACATCACCCTGAAACAGCAGGTGGCTGAGGGGAGGTTTACATTACTTTAATCATTAACACTGTTCATGCAAACAGGGAACTGAAGGCTAATAGCTGCAGGCAATTTTCATTTAATGCCAGGTCCCAGTCCTTGATAAGAAAAGTGCCCCACAGTGTGCTGATTTCTTTTAACTGGTTTTTCTTCTGAGCAACTGTGCAAATAAACGGTTGAGTACTAGGTGTTATGCCCAGTTTTTGGGCAAAATGTGACTCCAGGCTACTCCGTACACCTAGCGCTGCTCTGCCCGTGCTCCTGAGGCGCTGGAGCATCAACATCCAGCAGTCCTGTAGGATCCTTTGTACATGGAAGTTGGAGTAGCGCTGGGATTTTCTTTCTCCTTGTCATAGCCCTCTGTCCTGTGGCTGCAGGTGGTGGAGAAGGCCTACCCCACAGAGCCTGTTGGGGTGGTGTGCTGTGTGGATGGGCTCTACCAGGTGGTGGAGTACAGTGAGATCAGCCCGGAGACTGCGCAGCAGCGAAGCCCCGATGGGGGGCTGATATACAGCACTGGCAATATCTGCAACCACTTCTTCACGGTTGAGTTCCTGGAGATGGTGGCCCAGTAAGTTCCAGCAGACCTGCTAGGCAGCTGTGCAGTGCAGAAATGCCACCAAGAGAGGGCTGTTCCTGTTTCCCACTCTATAATTTCAGTTACGGTACCTCCTGCTCTGCTCTTCGCCTCTTCTCTCCTCCAAACAGTTTGAAACAGCTGTGTGCCCTTTCTGGCAGCCCCAGTGTGCTCTTCAGGCCTTCCCCGACGAAGCGGTTGCATGCGTTGCTGTAGCTAAATCAGCTGAGCTATACCAGTGTGTGACCTTCCTGGGCCTGCAAGGGTGAGCAGCTGCGTGGGCTGCAGTGCGGTCAGTGATGCGGTCAGTGATGCAGCCCCACGCTGAGGATTTTCAATGGGAATGTCACCCATGTCATCCCTTGAGATAACAGAGCTTGGGGGAGAGGGTGAAGCTGGGGGAGGACTCTGCACCTTGGTGTTGGGAGATGGGGATGTGGTGTGTGGTGATGGGTATTCAGTGAGCAGCTGTGTGACCTTTCTGAGGAGCTTGATCCACCCCTGTGTGAGGGATCTGCTCTGCTCCATTGTCAACCTAGTCAGGTAACAATTTGGGTTACCTTTTTATATCCCTGCCTGCAATTTCAGCTCGTCGATAGGTCCTCCCTCTCCTCTTAACTTTACTCTGTCATGTCCCACTGGTGCAGGGAGTGCTGCTGGCTGCACTGCTCTGCTTAGTGCGGTGTTCCCTGGATGTGACTTGGATCAATTTAGAGAGAGCAACACGCACAACAGTTGAGAGATGACCCAGAGCAGTAATAAACCATCGGCTTCCCAGAAGAGTACTACTTTTTTGTAAATGGGCACAAAGTAAATGAACTTGTTTCTTCTCCTTTTGCAGGAAATATGAGCCGCAGCTGAGGCATCACGTAGCCATAAAGAAGGTGCCCTACATTGACGAGGAGGGAAATCTGGTAAAACCGCTAAAACCAAACGGGATAAAGCTGGAGAAGTTTGTGTTTGATGTGTTCCAGTTCTCTAAGTTAGTGGCAGACGTGATTTTATTTTTTTCCTCTCTTTCTCAATGTTTGTTTGAATGACTGTAGGTTGTAACAGACCTTGCCAGGGAGCGCGTGGTTTGTGGGTTTTTAGAAAGGTTGTTGGATCTACACTGAGCTCCAGCACAACAGTAATGCTGCAGGCTCCCAGAGGTGCGGTCACAGGGTGCTCAGCAGCAGCCAGGCTGCTCTGACCATGCACCCAGAACTGTTCGTTCCACTGAGGATGTGTTGGCTGGCCTGGCCTCTGCCAGCCTTGTGAAAGAAAAGAAAAAAAAAATCAAGCACAAAGCCAACGTTTAATACAAGCCCATGTTAGAGTATTCAGACCCACAGAAATGGGATCTTTCAGGATTGTGGCTTCCATGGCAACTGCAGCTCTGGGTTTTGGTGGGTGTCAGACAGGGCTCAGCTCACACCCTTTGTGCTCCAAACCCAGGTTGCTTAAGCACCATGGGGCCGAGTTACTGTTCCTGTGGGAGCTCTCAGTGTTGACTTGTCAAGCTCTAAAACATAGCTGAGAGCGCTGTGCTGTAGTGTTAGCGCAGTCAGGAGTATGTTGTGTTCAAGGAATGTGGAATGTTAATAATTTAGGAATTTAGCATAAGTGTTCTTATAAAACCTATTTTCCAAGGTCTTAAATTCAGCTGTAAAGATTCTGGTTTAGGCTTAAATAAATGGCAAAAAGAGACCTCAGGCAAACTGAGTTATCTTTCTTTGGGGATAGTATTTTTCTTTTTAGAGGATTACTTTAAGATAGAGAGCTCAAGGTTTGAACTGACATGCCTTCAGTAAAGAAGCATCATACCAAAGGCAAAACCAGTGTGATGGAAACAGTGCTGAATTCTGAGCTTTGGAAGGACTCATTTGCAAGCAGTGATTCCTTGTGCTTTTTTAATAACACTGCAAAACCAGCTTGGCAGCTGCTCTTCACACGTGAAATGCAGAAACGCACAGATGCTGCTGTGGGATTTTTTTAAATTTGCATTCCCATTTCTGGTAAACAGCTGTACCTAACGTTCAACTGTGAATATTGCTTATTCGTTCCTGGGAACTGGTGTACTCAGTTGATCCTTGCCTACAGACTCCTAAGAGGAGTGGCCGTTTCTCAAAGCAGGGCTATGGAGCTCTGACGTGATCCACACAGCAGGGTGCTGGGTCCGAGCTCCAGGCACCACTGTTCTCTCCAGCCTGCCCTGCTCTGGAGGGTTGTGAGGCTGCTGTTAGGTTCCCAAAGAAACTGGGCTTCTTGTTGTGTTTTTCCATCCTACAGCCCTGGTACTTCTTCCCTTTTCAGATGGGAGGTGGGTTTTCCTTAGCTTGACTGCCCCAGGCTGCATACATCGCTGCTCCCTAAAATATATATGATCCTGTCCCCATTAAGGTTGTATCAGCAGGGCTGATGTCTAGCTTTGCTTTTCATTATCATTGTTTTCTCCCCTTTGTCGATAGGAATTTTGTGGTATTTGAAGTTTTGAGAGAAGATGAGTTCTCGCCACTAAAAAATGCAGACATAGCTGACAAAGACACTCCTACCACTGCTCGGCAAGCCCTCCTGGCCCAGCATTACCGCTGGGCTCTCAAGGCTGGGGCCAGATTTCTGGATGAAAACGGATGCAGGATACCAGAGAAACTCAGGTATCCTTCTGTATCCTTCTCTGCAGCTTCTCTGCCTGTGGCTGCTCAACTGTGCCAGCCAGCTAACGGCATGTGCTGTACTCTACAAAACCAGGCATTAGTTTGATCACAGGGTGACTTGGTGTGATTTTCGTTCAGCTGGTCTTTTCTGAACGTGCAGAGTAATGTCCGAGTGATGTTTGTTACAGCTCCTGTGCCATTCGTCATTGTGGGTGCTCTAGACAGTGATGCACAGTGCTCTGGGCTTTACCTGTGGCAGAGATTCCTCCCTTTGGCGTTGTGAATTGACTCCTCCTATTGGAGCTCATTAGGCAGGGGCAACCTTTTCCATTATTTGGATTTAGCCAGCCCAAGGAATTGTAATTTGTGGTTCTCACCAGCTTTTCTGAATATGGCCCCAGTTCTTAAAGCCCAGCAAGGTTCTCAGGTGGGTTTAGGGATCAGCTATTACAGCAATTACCAGTTCAGATACTTCCTGCATCACACTGAATGGGAAGCTGCTTTTACTCTGTAAGGCAATTACTTCATCAACTCATAGTTTAATAAACCCACAAGCTGTTCGTTTTACTTGAAAAGCACCTCTGTGAAAGCAACGTTCTTGTTTCGATGAGAAGTATTTGGGACCTGCTAATTTTGGTTTATTTTCACACTTCATGTTCGAATAACGTCTGGTGCATGTGAATATAACAAATGTCTTATCCTTCTGGATATCCTGTTCTTGATGATGTTTTGAAGAAGATGCACTATTTTTTAAGCATAGCAAGAAGTTAATCCTGTGTTCTCTTCTCTAGTCTCTCAGGAACTGAAGATCCTCCAGCTGTGTGTGAGATTTCTCCGTTAGTGTCTTACTTTGGAGAGGTGAGAATGACTATCTGTGGAAGTATTTTTAAGAGTGTGCAGGTATGCATCTGATTTCCTTTCAAACATGGGGGATTTCTTTAGCCTGGGCTTGCTGAGAAATGGTAAGATCAAGGGAATTAGGACTTGGGCTCTGAGTTCTGTTTGTGGTTCCACTATGGCTTACTCTTCAGCAGTTTGTTCACTCTCAGTTTTAGCCATCTCTAAATGAGATTTGCAATGAGCTTGCACAGTTTCATTGAGACCCAAAATACTTTAAGATCACTTGAATGACAAGTACAGAACATTGAAATTACAAAATCCACGGGATCACTCTATTCAGTTCTGTGCTAATTTGTGCCCCTCTGCCATGGTGAGTGAATATTGAAGAAGTGTGATATGTGCATTGGCTTTAAAGAACAGGTTTCTCAACTTTCCCTCTGAAAGGGATCGTGGGAAAGCTGCTTCCATTTAGTAGTGAGAAGAGGTGCTTCCCTGTACTGGACAGACAGGGTAAGAAATACTGGATTGCAGGAGGATGTGTGGGCACTGTGGGGAAGGCCGGTCATAAAACTTGACATCTTCGCTAGGTTTCCACATGCAGGTAGCAAACTCATCACAGTCAATTGTGATGAGTTACGACTGGGTTGTAAGAACAAAATGAAAACAAGGCAATTTAAGTTGTCATTTCTTTGTTAGGATTATTCTAATGTGAGTACACACTTTCCCATGCCCAGGAAGCTTGCTTCTGAGATCCATTGTTTTACGGTCTGTTAGTGCTTGTCCTTCATGAACCTCAGGCTTGAGGCTGAAATGCTTTCCATCTCTGCACTGGGGAAACTGTTGCTGTTGTCTGTACTTCCTGTGACCTTTTAACTTTTTTAGGACATTACGTAGACTTAAAAATAGTGTAGGTAACCGATCTGATGTATTTATGACCTAACGGTACTGTTTTCACACATCCTCAGGGTCTGGAGGCGTACATGAAGAACAAAGACTTCCCTTCTCCCTTTGTACTTGATGAAAACAAAATGGAAATGCTAGGAAATTCTTGAAGAGGAGGGAGGCCTTTCCCCCCTCAAATCAGATATCTGTCTGTCAGATCCACTAGAAGAACTGACATTAATAAAATGTCGGTATGAAGTGCATTATAAAAAAAAATAAAATTGCTTCACAGTATCAGATCGATGCCAAATCCTTGCAGCAGTTGTGTTTACACACACGTGTGTGCTCACCAGTTCTGTTTGGTAACTTTGAAGGCTATGCCTTTTACCTCAATGTATTTTGTAGCCTTGGATGTGAATGAAGATTAATACCTTGCAGCCACCAAACAGATTTTATATTTCTTATTTGCTGTGCATACAATTATTTAAAAGAGCCAGTCATAGCCTAATAAATCAGCTTTGCTTTCAAGAAGATTAAATCTCTTCAGTGCCTTGTTAGGTATCTTCTTGTGCTGGTGGGATTGAGGATTTTTTTGGTTTTGTTTTTAAATTGTGTCCACAACTGAAGAATCAGGTTGGTCCATCTTTTCCCTAATCCTCTGCTGGTTAGAAGATCCAATTCAGCAATTGCATCCTCCAACCAGATCACCCAGAGGAGTCTGCTGCAGGTAGGGATGCTGCTGTGTGTAAGCGCTGCCTGAGGTTTGGACTCCCAAGCAGAACAGACTAGTTTGTATGTCTAGGCTTGCTGGTGCCATTCCAAGAAAACATAAGTAAATATGCAGCTTAGACTGATTGCTCTTTACAGCTGTAGTGACCTGTATTTTTTAATTAAAAAAAAAAAAAAGAAAGAAAGAAATAAATTATGAGAAATTTTTTCACAACAACCCTCTGCTCTTCCTGTCTATAACAGAAATGTATTTCACTTCTCAGTTTTCTGTTTAATGTATACCATATCCCTCAAAGGCGACTCTTTTTAAAACTACCTGAAAGTAACAAGAGGTAGAATTTAATGCTTTACCAAAACGGAAAAAACACTTAATCTCAGCATAACCAGTGTACACAGTAAAACACCAGCCTCTGCTTCTACAGTTTTTGGCCAGCTAGTTTTCCAGCACTCTTTCACTTATGAAATAATTATTTAGGTGCCTTCCTTTTAAATATACTACTAACCATAAGGTAAAGTGAGAGCTAATTAAGGATGCTAATTGCTAGAGCATCTGGAGCATGTGAATTCGCCTTGGCCAAGGGGTCCCAGGGTGGCTGTGATCCCCAGGGTGTGCATGATCCACAACGGATCATTCTGCTCAGCCTTTGGACGCTGCCCCGAGAGCTCCTGCCAGGCAGGCGCCGGCACTGGGCACACCGGAGTCCAGCTGCCCTCTGTGGGGGTGCTCCGGGTGTGCTGCTGGGGGGCCTTTGCTTGAGGAGCACTCTATCGTTTCCCCCTAAACCGGGTGTTAGGGAAGGTGGTGAGGAAGATGCCTCACCTGGAATGTTGTTATTTCATGCATCTGCTTCTGTGGAGGAATTGCTGATGCTATTTTATTAAGCATAAATCTTTTGAATAACTTGCATGGCTTTCTGTAATTTCTGACCTGAAACTGTATTCAGAATGTTGGGGAAGTATAAAAATGGCTTTGAGAGTAAATACAGTTTGTAAGTAGGCTTGTGGTTGCCAAATAAAGCGTCTAAATGTCAATGGAGTTTTCAGGTATAGAGTATATCTGCATGCACCTGATTAATGAGCCTCCTGCACGTGCAGACCAGCTAATGACAGTTCTGATTACCTCATTCAGCATGTGCAGCCAGTAATTCTCATTTTAATATAAATTAAGTATTTGTCCTTGACAAACAATTCTGTAATTATTTTATGGGTCATTCCATTCCTGTCAGTCAAGTTTTATATCTGAGAGTAAATTGTGTTGCGTCTTTGTGAGTATTGCTTGTCAATTCAGGCACATGCTCCTTTTAAATTGCATTGTGCTATAAAGAAAGGATATTTCTTTTGTTCTTGCTAAAGTGCTTTCTCTTTTGAAACATCGGTTCCCATGTGCTTTAATCGTGCATACACTGAGCTGCTGACGTTTTTAGAGGTTGTTTTCAAGGAGAAGCTGAATTACAATGCTGAATGCCTTATCTGTTGGGTTTTTTTTCTGACTCCTCACATTTTAAACTGGAACATGGAAAGAATTTTGAGAGAACTTTTAAAAAAAATTTAAAAACTGTCCTGTATGTAACAAAGTAATTCTTATGCATTATGAAATGAAAAAAGTACCTGACACAAAGGGACACCTGTAGTACTCCAGAAACTTTTGGACATCTAAGCATTTTTATAATAAAGATGTTACTGTGATTTCTATGTGTCTGTCTGTGTTTCTTGTCCATGAGGAAAATACACTTGTCTTTGTCCCTACGTGTCATGGGTGTTTCACCACAGCTGCAGGACACAGTGTCACTGACAGCACGGCTGGAGGCTGCAGTGCCCACGCTTTGGATGTTCAGGGGGATGTGGAACTCAGCAGAGGGTAACTCCTGAAGGGGGCTGACATTGTGGGATGTATTTTTCATCAGAAAACGGAGACTCTGTTCTTGCCTGCAATCCTGTTTATTTTTTTTCCCCAAGCTTTTCAACTCAGTTTACTGAGGGGAGGGAGTTTAATTGTGGGTGGTGCGTGGGTTTCTTTTATTTAAAGTGGATTTGAGTGATCTGGATCTGAGTCAGGCGTTTGCAGCTGTTGTGTAGGTGAGGAGGGGTTGCTGTGGTGCAGCTTTTGCTCGGGCTCCCATTGACAGGCACTTTTTAAACAGGGCTCTATTTATAGAACAATCAGTAGGGAAGTAAATAATTTTTTGCAAATGACAGATTGTCCTTTCTTTTTGGTGTTTAGTGCTGAACCCAGCAAAGGTCAGAAGTGGACATCCTTCCTTACCTATTTCACCCCATATTTTTCTCTTGGCGCCCATATGAAAGCTGCTGGGTTTTCTAATGTGCCTTTAAGCTATGTGAATCGGTAGTTTCCTGTGACAGGAAAGTAAATACTAAAAATGGAAAGCATGCTTCAGGCTTCTGTTAAATTGTACCTCAGCTTCTTTATGTGGAGTGTTCATATCTACCAGAATTGTTTGCTTGCTTAGTTTTTTTAATCATGAAATGCTCAGGAAAACACCCTATTTTCATTTTTGTCTAGAAATCTAGTGTGAGGTGAATTCCAAATTTAAAGGGTTAAATGATGCGTTTACACTGAATGGTTGAGCACAGCTGAAGCTGAGCTCAGTGCCAGCACTTAAAGCAGTAGTTTTAAAGCAGTTGCTTCAATGCTTTCTTTTTCCTGTTGGACTATGATCCTGGTCTAGAAGTAATGGTTATTACAAAACCACAGTCACGTTGCGGGCCTGAATGCGTATGTACATCGCTACACAGCACTCTTCCCTGTTCCTCTGATAATGTCCCCTGCCCACTGATAACGTCCCTCCTCTGCCCCAGCAAAGGTGTGGAGAACTGTTAGCACAGGCAGTGACAAAGAGCTGGGGGCCAGCGGAGAAGCAGGTGAGAGATTCTGTGGTTTTGTGTAGGAATTGTATGGGACAAGTAGATACTGCTGAGTACCAAAATTCAGCACCAGATCTTACGAAAGGGTTTATTTACACAGCCCCTTAAGTTGCTTTTCACTCACACGTGTCCTCTCACAGATTTCAGTTATCTAGTCTCAGGCCTGTGTTCCCGTGTTGTCTGCCCAGGGCCACGTGCATGTGATGCAGAGGATGAGGGATGCTGGCAGTCAAATGTGTCTCTGGGGTTCTCGCTGCCAGGTGACACTAGACAGCTCTTCTCTGTCCCCTGGGAGTCAGCAGTTGTTTGAAGTTTTCCTTGGCTGTGCTCACCTTCCTGGTGGGCTGGCAGGAAGAGCCATGCTGTCTGTGGTGCATCCTCCTCTTGTCGGGGCGCAGTGTCTTCTGCTGCCAGGCTGGTGCTGTGGCCTCACCAGAGCGTGGGTCTCCAAACTGGTGGGAGCTGCACCGTCCTGAGCTCGACCGATGGGAGCCCTTCTGTTAATTTCACTGAATTTTTAGAGTTGGAAGGGACCATATAGATCATCTAGTCCAACTCCCCTGCTAAAGCAGGACCACC
>JAOXJK010009693.1:0-10172 GCA_025774025.1 Xenus cinereus | reverse complement strand
CTTAGGTATGGCTCTTTCCTGTGCTTTTAAGAGTGCCTCCTTGAAGTAAGACCAGCTTTCTTGGGCACCTTTGGCCCAAGTAGAGGGAGAATTGCTGTCAGAAAAGTAGTGAGTTTGTGGGAAAGAAAGGATTTGTGATCCTTAAAAAGGAAGAGGAATTTGCAATAATAAATGCCAGCTGTGAACTATGAGCTATGAACAATTTAGGGTACAGACTTGCATTATTATTATTTTGTACCAAGGCCAAGACAATGGGGTTCTGCTCTATGATTAGAGCACATAGATACCATCACAAGTTTTTGTCTTGAGTGGACTGAAAAGCTATGATTTTTTTCTCACAAATCTGGTATCGGATCCCAAGTCTGGTTGTGTTTTCCCTTTCATGATTCTGGTTGGAGACGTATCCCTATAAGACTCTTGTGACCATTATCGCCGTCTCACTGAGACGTTGCATCATCTCCAATGTCTATTTATCAAACTGCTTTTACATTTCTTGTTGGAGACACCTCCCCTCTAGGACTCATTTCCCTTCCAAACCTAGATTCTGTAAATCATGGAGTAAAAAATTAAAGCCAATATGGTTGAGTGTTTTTTTATTTTGCACCTGTATTGGCAATGTCTTGTTAGCATTTCACTTTCTAGGCACAGAGATAATTTATTGTGTATATAAAAATGCATGTGATTTGCAAAAATATCCCCAGCTGAGGAAAACATGCTGTCACGAGATAGTCGGTTTTTCTGGTTTTGCAGTTCCAGCTCCCAAATGTACTCTGGCATCTGGATTCACACCTTCAAGCTGGGCCAGTTGAGTTTGCTTGGGAACTCACTGTGTGCTGAAATCTTCTGACAATTTATGTCCTCACCAGCTGGCCAATTTATGAAGATTAGACAGACACCAGTTGATCCTTGTTTTTTTTGATGTCTACAAGGACTGGCCATGTTTCCCAAGTGCAGGGGCAGTTCACATGTGGTTTTTGTTTCCAATTGCAACACTCATTTTTTCTTTTCCACCGTCCTTCACATGGTTATATATGATCACCAAGGGCTACAAGCTACAGCAACATATCAGAAACTGTTTGTGTACAGTGCGAAATTCTCTGAACATGTGTTGGCACTCGGCTTTGTCCCCAACCACAAACTTATCCCTCTGTAATACGAAGTACAGAGTCTAAAACTAAACCCCAAAAGAAGAAATAAAGATATATAACAAAGGCTAACAGTTCTGCCAGGCCCTCTGTATTTTGTAAGGTCTTTTCAAATTATGTTGACCTTTTGATTTTCCCATCTTTCTTCCAACTTGTCCAAAAAAAGGTCATGGCAGGTTGAAGAACCAAACCAAGTGAATTAGGCCAGTTTGGTCTGTAAATCAAATGAAAATTTAACACTGGTTTGTGTAGAATTTCAGATTCAATACAAATCATATCCACATCTGGTGCAATCCCAGTCCACTAAAACAGATGGCCCACAGGGATTCCATCCAGAAGAACATAAGTAATGAATTTAGAGTTGAATTCTGATACAGAAAATCAAGTTAACTGGCGAAGTTGGATGGGTGAAATGGAAAAGACCTTCTCTGCCTGCTGCGGTGTAGACAGTACAGGGGGTGCTGAGTCTGAAACTGAGTTCATGTTCCAAACTCTCCTTCATTTACACATTTTACATTAAATAATCATTGTACAAATTTCAGGAATGCTGAAGGAGGCAGGATCCAGAGTCCTGGTGTCCCTATCCCTAGACCTATACCTGTGGCATTATACTTGCTGCTCTTTGGCTTCTCCTTCTCCTCTTCCTCTCCCATGAATCTTGCTTTCTTTTCTGCACTGTGGAACTATTTCAACACGTGGAATTTGGGCTATTCTGCTGTGTTTCTGGGTCTTGCAGGCTCAGGCTGGGGCCACCTGGGTATTGCATCAAGGCAGATTTGCTGTAGCTGGAGTGTTCTCCAAACGCAAACAGGAATCCCAGGTGAATTTAAGATGGACAGGGCTTTTTTGGACTGCATGCTTGAGTTAAGAAACCAAAATCAATTTAAATCGTTGTTTAGGAAACTGTGACCCTTGGTCTGGTCTCAGCCATGATTCATGAGGGACTTACTGGAAGCAGCCTCCGTACAAGGACAGTGACTCATAGTCCTTCATCACAGCCACTATCGCTCTACAGGGACAGTCACAGCAAAGATTTGATGTTACCTTCTGCCTCCTGGGGTAGAGGAAGAGGGGAGAGGAAGAAGCTTCAAATGCATATCCCAAAAATAGATGTTTGGGTATGAACTTGCCATACTCCAGAATCAAGACGCTTTATTTGTGTTTGCTGTTCCCCGTACCCATTATTTTTCACATACATTTTTGGTCTAATGCCCATAGCTTCCTGGTTAGTCTCTTAACCTACAACATTTAATTAGGAGAGCTGATCACCAGTGGTTTCTGGTAGATTTGGTCTTCGCTTCCTTAAATATCTCAACAGTGAAGAAGGATGCCTCATTTCTCAGGTGAAAGTTTTCCTTTGCCTTTGGCTGCAGGGAAGTGAGTTCAGCCAAGCTCTTCTTGCAGCACTTCTCTTTCTGCCAGAAGAGCTTTCTGGGGCTGATGGAATTACATGCAACGAAGAGCGTTCTTGTGGCTGCTTGGGTCCTACGCGGAAAGCACCCAAAGCGCAACCGACTGAGCAGTTGACATCACCTCCTGGATGTCCCAGTGGGAACAGTATGTGTCCCTTCAATCCTTTTTTTTCTATTATTCCCTCAACATTTCTAAGGAAGGATGTTGCTCTCATCCTCTTACAGATACGACAATCTGACTGACAGAACACTCTTTGATTTCTTCTTGTCATGTACAGGGAGAAAAGCCAGACCTAAAATTAAATTAAGTTATGCAGCGTTATGCAGTGATTCTCTGTCATTAGATGTCTGATTCTGTTCCTTTGGAATAAAAGTTGTGCTGTTACAGAAGCCCCGATTGTGATGAAAAATGAAGAACCGATGCAGTTGGTCAAATAATTTTTAGCACAGGAGTATGTTTCTTTGGCAGGAGCCAGGGGGAAGAAGTGGCACTGCTAAATAAAGCCGGAAGGTGTAGCGCTGGGATAAACAGAAGGATGTGAGATGTCACCCCACCTCCGTGTTCAGCTTCCCACAGATCACTGATGTGGAGCCAAAGGGGCCACCGGGACCGTACAGGCTCTGCTTCTGCACCACACAGGCTGCAGGACTCCCCTGCAGCAATCCCATTTTGAATTAAAGCACAGCATTTACAAAATAATTAGCCAGTCCTGACTTAAAATTGCCGATGACAGAGGAACTGCAACATCCTCTGAGGGGCTGCTCCAGTGGTTAATTACCTTCATTATTAACAATGTTAGCCTTATTTCTCGCCTGAAATTTTCTCTAGCTCTGAGCTGTATCCACTGGAGAGTCTCACACCTTTAGTTTTTGGATCGAGTAGCCCATTAGTACCTTTTGTTCTACTTGTAGAGGACCCATTTCTTTTACTATTTTTCACTGAAACAGCTTTTATACTGTGAGTTTTCAGACGGAGATACATATTCAAGGCTCCTGGAGGGCTCTTTCCCATTTATCAATGTTGTGAATTTGCAGACTGTAGAGCAGGATGCAGCAATCCGGAAAAGCCTCTGCTGCTGCATGCTTATATTTCCAGATATATTCTGCTGACACCATGGCTTGATTATTATTTTTTTTATTTGTGGGGGTTTGTTTTTTTTTTTTTTATTTGCACTTTTCTCTCTGTGTAACTGAGCTTCTTTACCCTGGAATGAATTACTGGACTGACTGAGGAAATGTGACTTTCCTCTGATTTCCACAGATTGCAATCTCACCCATTTTAGACAAGTGGGGAGAGAATGAACATCGGGGATTAGAGTCAGTCTGGTCTTTACACCCAACATAATGCCCTTTTCCTCTTGGAACTCTGTCTAAAATGCTTTTCAGCCCAACATGCATTACTTAAAGATGGCAAAGACAGGGAGAGAACAGGCAAGTCTAAATGGCTTCTATTATGATTATGGATCATTGGAGAAGTGTCTAAATTCTTTATATCTACATCTGATTGATGGAAGTCATGCCAGGAAACGATTAAAAAATCGTTTGCCAATTAATGTTGGGAGTCCAAAATATTTTTAAATACCTTTTTGAGTGCCTATGAATACATTATCAGACCTGCAAGGCAAATTTGTACATTATTTAAAACTTAACATCTTCTGAGAGCTAATAAATAACTAATATAAGAGACGATCCTTCCAGGCAGCCTTGTGCCCCTTGTTATAAGAGGCATCTCTCTTGCCAGAAGAGACCTCGAGCAGGAAGGACATGTCACACCGCTGGCTTTTTTCAAGTGACAGAACATCTTTTCATGCCTGATAATGTGGGAGAAGCACCTGAAACTCTGTTAAATATTTGATATCCCTCTTGCCGCAGCATGGTGCAGAGCACCAAGTTTGACTCTAAAACAGTCCAGTTCAGGAGAGCGGGGAGGAAGGAGGGGAAACATAGAGAAATCTAATGAGCCAAAGAGTGGCTCTTGCTTCAGCAGTCCCACACCCACAAACATCTGTGTGACTGCACACATGTGTTCAAACATCTCCATCAGGGCAAGGGTGTCCTGTCAGAGCACTTCACACTGCTGACAGCTAAGTGAAAAAAGCCTAAATCTACAAGATCCTCCCTCCCCTCATGCCACAGATGTGGGGTTGTCTGTCACCCCTTCCTCTTCCTCCTCTGCATACACACATGCTTCTGCTGGAAGCCTCCACCAACATCCCAAACATCCACGCCATGCCATACCATGCCATCCTGTCCCATGCTATCCTGTCCCATCCTGTCCCATCCCATCTCATCCCTGTCCTCAGCATCCCAATATCTACACAGTAGGTCATGGGCCCCTCCAGGGCTTGTGATCTGCTGGACTGCCATGAGAAAGGAGAAGGACAATGTGTACAATGCTTCTTCCACCGCCAACAGTCACCCATCTGGTTCCTCACCAGGGCCCCCCACTTGTGCTGGACTCTGGTGTAAGTTTTGCCAAAGAGGTGTCCAACACCCCTCCCAGGTTGCAGAGGACACATAGCCTGGTCCTTGAGAGGCCATGGGAGGGGCTCACAGCAAACGATGTCTGTTAGGTGCCACCACAGCTGTGGGGCCAGATGTAGATTGGTGAGCCCAGTGCCTCCCAGAACCCCATCAGGATGCCAAGCACCCCAAAGCAGCTGCAGTGCATGGAGATAGCAGTGGGCAAGAGCCCTAAACAGGCAATATTTAACAGAAAGAAATGGAATTCCACCTCATGGAATGCAAAGAGCTTTGAAAATTCGGTCTTCGGTCTCTATTAAATCCATTCTAATGTCAGAGCCAGTAATTCGGAGGCAGAAGGATCAGTAAGGATTTTTCCTGAATCTACCTGAATCTACCTGAATCTCAAGCTGAGAGAGCTGGTCAAGCAAACACCAAAGAATGGGGGTTTCATGCTGTGCCTCCCCTCCATGGAAAAGCCATGGTTTTACCAGTGTGGAAGGATAAACTCCTGGATGGACAGAGACCAGCAGCTTCTGGTGACGTTATTACACTCCTTGGTAGACTGGAAGCAGTTTGCTCTGGCACAACAACTGGGATTATTATGTCATAAATTGCACCTCTCTCTGCTTTCCGGTGTCATTTTATCCCAGATGACACGTTAATGGATTTCTATCCTGTTCCCCCCATTGCTGGTGACCTTGTTATTTGTTGCCACTTCACATTGAAGAGCCCCCTGGATTTCTTGAAGGTCTTTCAAAATCTCCTTTCATATTCCACGTTTAACAATTGAAGACTTAATTGTGACTTCCACTAGAATTCATCTAAATAATGTTTAGTTACAAGTCAAGGTTTGTGGGAAGAATAGTTGGGGTGTTTTGTTGTGGTTTTTTTATAAACCTTATAGGGAGGAGAAAAAAAAGAGAAGCTTTGAGGGATACAAGCCCTTCTTTGTGTCTGAACTAAAAGCATAATTTTCAAAGCTAAATGCAGGTTGAGAGCAATTGTTCTGAATTGGACAAGATACGTTGACAGCAGCCTTGACTTCAGGCAGGCAGCCTAGTCAGGCAGACCGGCAAGCTCCTTGACGGGAAGGTATTAATGGAGTTAGTCTTACAAAGAGGCTGAAAGCCGAAAGCAGAAGCAAATGCTGTGTGCCATTAATTAAACGAACTCTGTCTTGATTCAATCTGTGCTTACTCTGAAAGAACTTCAGTGGGACTCTTTCTGTACCTAAAGGAAGGCATAAGCTTAAGTGTTTAGTTAGACCAGGGCCGTGGCTGCTTACAAAAGCAAAGATTTAGGCCCCAGTCTAAAAGAAATTTTTTAAAAAATTGAGGTACTTAAGCACATGTTCAATTCCCAGATCAGACCTTGACATTTATTAGTCGGTGCATAGGACATAATCAGTGCTGAGTTTCTAATTGCAAATATCAAAACAGTCATAAAGGCAGAGCAGTGAGAGTGATAACCTTTTCCAGGGTAGGTAGATGCTCTGCTTGCCTTCATTCTCCCAGTGCCCTATTATGCAGTATAATTTAGAGTATTATGGGATAATTATTATGGGACCTTCTTCTGATGAAGACCAAAGGCAAAACTGCCTCTCAACTCAACAACCTTAATTTTGTGTGAATACATGTTGGTGTGACTATTTGCCTTTTTCCAATATCTATTTTTCAATCAACTGTTTTGCTTTCAGGTCACAAAACCTGTTTGATCCTTAGGCCATTCCAGGGTCAGAAGAGAGGCCACATCTGATATTAAATGATGGAAATCCCTCGCCTACTGGGTTTATTCCTCTGGCTTAAATGGCTCCTTCTGAGACTTGGGGATGGCTATAATTTCAGGGTTAGTGTTTGAATGACCTTTTAGAGAAATATCTTAATAGTAGGAGAATGTTTGTGTCTACCTTTCTCATACCAGCCACCCGTCATGTTAGCATTTATTGCAGGGGCATGGACATGGGCCCGGACCTCTGAGCCCCTGGAGGGAAAGGTTGGTCAACATTTAACAAGGTAAAAAGACATCCAAGGGGCAGGTCAGCATTTCAGACAGAGAATGAAGGAGAAAGCTATGTTGGGGACTTTAATCCAGGCTTTATATAGTCTACGTAGTCCCATATTTCCCCCCTTTCATATATAAGTGTTTACACTCAGGGGTCAGCTATTGCACACTCATTAATGTTAAAAAATTCTTGACTCTGAGGGTGGTGAGAGCCTGGCCCAGGTTGCCCAGAGAAGCTGTGGCTGCCCCATCCCTGGAGGGGTTCAAGGCCAGGCTGGAGGGGGCTTGGAGCCACCTGGTGTGGTGGGAGGTGTCCCTGCCCGGGGCAGGGGGGTAGAACTGAATGATCTTTAAGGTCTCTTCCAACTCTAACCATTCTATGATTCTATTCTATGATTCCCTCAAAGCCCTGCTGTGGGCCATCTGAGCATAGCATCACTCTGTGCTTGGCTGAGTTTAAACACTTGCCACCAAAAAGAGCTTTAGGTGGCCTCTGCTGAATGCTTGTACTCTGTCCCCAGGGCTAAAGGAGTACAGGAGATCGTCTCAATGGAAATCCCACCTCTCCCACGCCGCCTCTGTGTGCTCTGCTGCAAGAGCAGCACTCTGGTTCCACAACACCTCTGCGTCGCGGGGCTGGTTGGTGAGAGCAGCTCTTGGGGGTGCGGGGAAGTGCCTGGATGTGCTGTTGTGTTCTCCAGCAGGAGCCTTTGGGGGGTTAGAGAAGGAGGTCAGTGAGGGTGGAAGGACAGAAGATGGGTTGTTGCATCAGGCTCTGCTTCCTGAGCTTGAGGGACTTTGCATAAGGTCACCCAGAGCTGAAAGATGCCTTCTCCATGCTGGGAGCATCCCCCATGGATCTCCTGTGGGGTTTCTTCTGTGTGGATAAGGCTGAGCCTTCAGTCCTGCCTTTGGTCTGCTTCCTTGAGCCCTTGTTGGGCTGTGGGACGGCTTTGAAATGCTCCACTGGGCCACGGCTGGTCAAAAGTCACCAAAGAGGGGACGTGGGTGGGTAAAGGAGGATGCCCACTCGCTGACTGCTGAGGCCAGGCTAAAGGAGAAGTGTCCCATGGCCCAGGCTGGGATCTCCTCACTTGCTACGCGTCGTAGCAGGGCCATCTGGAATTTCTTTGGGGGTAGATCTTGTGTCTTTTTCCTGGGCGCTGGAAGAAGACAAGGAGATGGCATCATTTCCTGAAGGTTGGGGTTTTTTTGGGTTCCGAATGGAAACTGGAAATGACTGTGGACTGTGAGGGACGTGCATCCCTCTCCCTCCCCAGGGAGATGCCTGTGGGAAGAGATGGGCCACCATGGTGCGGCCGGCAGTGGCCACGGCTCAGCTCTGCAGGAGAGCAGGGGAGGGGAAGTGGTTTTCCCAACGTGACGCTGGAAAATACGGGGCTGGAGCACGAGCGCTGATGCTGCGCTTCGGTGTTATGTCCGTCCTGCTGGTTCCCTGCAAATCCCTGCCCCTGCGACGCGACCACCCTCGAGGCAGATGGAGATGTTCGGGCTGGGCCGAGGCTGTGGAGCAGGGTCCTGCTGCGAGGGACCTCAGCAGCCCCGGGGAGCGGTGGGAGCCGTCGTTCTGGATTCCTCCAGCCGGGAACCTGCCGGACGGTTCCTGCCTTCCGAACTGCAAGGGCTGGTTTTCCATGAAATTTGACTGGGTTTTTTTGCCACAAAACTTACAGGAGAATTTTCTCTGCGGCTTCTCCCTCGCTGTCAGATTTGGCTGGGATTGAGCAACGTACTCAGAAATGGTATTGAAGAGGCAAGACAGAGGACTTGATTGCAGACATCTCATTTCCTTAGGAAATCAGGCTAAAAATAGGAGAGGAACATAACGGAGACTTCTTCTTCTCGACAACCCCCACCCTTCTCCAGCTGGGAATCAGTTTTTGTCCTGAAATCTGAGGTTTATCGCTCCTGCTGTTGTCTCTGGGCTCCAGATGTAGCCAAACCACGGCAAGATGAGCTGCTGGGTGAGGTCTCCCTGCTCCCCAAGGAGCAAGCTCTCTCCTTGCTCTCCGAGGAGAACCCTCCGGCTCCCCCGGGACAACCCCTGTTTATCCAGGCCCCTCTCTCCAGCCAGAGCTTTGCCCCGGCAGCATTAACGGCTCTGGCTCTATCCAACGCTGCCGGTCACCCCTCTCCCCGGCCAAGGTGACACCCACTTGGGCGCTGGTTGTGTGGAAACGTCTCCTGGAGGCCCCAGCGATGTTTGCTCTCCACACACGATACGGTCTATAAATATCGGGCGGGTTTTGTGTTACCCTGAGCCCCGTCCCAGGCAGCACCCGTGGTCTGTGCAAGCAAAGTCACCCGAGATGGTCCCCGTGCCAGAGGGATGACTGAAGCCTTTGGAAATGCGACGCGAATCCCTAAGGGAGCCGTTCGGCTGCTCCTCACCCTCTGTCCGGTCCCCTCTGCTGGGGTTTGCAGCGCTGGTGCTGCCCGCGATCCTGTGCCTCGGGGCACGCGGCGTCCTGATCCTGTGCCTCGGGGAAAAAGCGGTGTCCTGATCCTGTGCCTCGGGGCACGCGGCGTCCTGATCCTGTGCCTCGGGGCACGCGGCGTCCTGATCCTGTGCCTCGGGGAAAAAGCAGTGTCCTGATCCTGTGCCTCGGGGCACGCGGCGTCCTGGCGTCGGCTGAAGCTTGTGGGGGGTCTGTTCCCTTCTTCCCAGCGCTCCGAGCCCCCGCAGCGCACACCCAGGGCTGCTCCGGCTGTGTACACACACACTCACACTCACACAGCCAGGGCTGCTCCGGCTGTGTACACACACACACACACTCACACAGCCAGGGCTGCTCCGGCTGTGTACACACACACACACACGCACTCGCACACCCAGGGCTGCTCCGGCTGTGTACACACACACACACACTTGCACACCCAGGACTGCTCCGGCTGTGTACACACACACACTCACACACCCAGGGCTGCTCTGGCTGTGTACACACACACACACACACTTGCACACCCAGGGCTGCTCCGGCTGTGTACACACACCCCCACCCTGGCACCCCCAGGCCTGCTCCGGCTGTGTACACACCCACACTCACACACCCAGGGCTGCTCTGGCTGTGTACACACACACACACCCACACTTGCACACCCAGGGCTGCTCCGGCTGTGTACACAC
>JAOXJK010009692.1:0-10316 GCA_025774025.1 Xenus cinereus | reverse complement strand
ACCCCAACTCTCTCAGCCTGTCTTCATAGGAGAGGTGCTCCAGCCCTCTGATCATCTTTGTGGCCCTCTGCTGGACCGTTCCAACAGGTCCATCTCCTTCCTGTGCTGAGGACTCCAAAGCTGGACACAGTACTCCAGCTTTGGAGTCCTCAACACATGGAGGACATGGACCTGTCCATGATCATCAGCTCCAGTATCAATATCATCAGGTCTTGGTAGCGCTTTAGGAGGCATGTGCTAATATGACCTTGTGTTTTGTGGATCAGTCCTTAATAGACTTCTTTAAGACCTGCTGACAGATGACTCCTCAGACCATCACCCAGAGCATTCTTAGAGCTTGAAGATAAATTATTGTAAGAGATATATTGAAAGCATAAATTCTGTGGCCAAAAGTCCTCTGGGGTAGGAACGATGATCACATTCCACTATTCAATATAATCACGTTGCTGTTCATCATGCCCTGACTGACCAGTAAACACCTACAATGGAAGAAGGCTCAGTGGAGATGGACAAGGGCGATGTGCCCATAAAGCTCAGGGAATAATGCAGGATGTGACTGACCACAGGTGTTGCAAAGAAAGTTGACTTTATCTCAACACAAAGGAGACATGAGGGTGGCCTTTGCTTTAGATAAACAGCTATGTCAGTTGAGTGGATCAACTGGTGGTGTAAACGTTTCTCTCACAGTTCATGAAAAGTGTGAATATCTTCCTGAGTTAGCCAGATCGGCATGGGGGAGTGAATACATGGCTCAGTCCAACAGAGAATGTAAAAACTGAACAACTAACAAATGAATTTCAAAGAGAGCAACGGGCTTGAGCTGGTGTACTGGTTTGGGGTGAGGCTACTATGAAGAAAATTAAGTCTATCTCAGCAAAAACCAGCACAGTGTTGAAAACACACCAATGTTTTAGTTACTGCTGAGCAGTGCTTACACAGCGTCAGGTCCTTTTCTGCTTTTCACGCTGCCCTGCCAGCGAGTAGGCTGGGGGTGCACAAGAAGTTGAGAGGGGGACACATCTGGCACAGCTGATCCCAAATGACTAAAGGGACACCCCATACCATATGATGTGCTTAGCAATAAAAACTGGGTGGAGGAAGTTTGCCAGGGCTGACATTGCTCAGGGACTGGCTGGACATCTGTCGGCTGGTGGAAAGCAATATTTTTTGGCCTCACTTGTTTTTCCTGGTTTTGTTTTTTCTCTGTTGTGGGTTGGTTGTTTTGTGCGGCGATGATTGATCAGGATGCAATTGTATGCTATAAACAGAAGCAGAAGCAGCCTTTATTCACATACACAAAGCTATATATATAGAACTAGTTTCTGAGCTGTTTTGCCAAACAGGGTGAGCACTCCCATTCTCACAGAATGCAACTGTTTTCAGCCACATCTCTCTACACACACTCCTCCAGGTGGTTTTCCAGCCTGACCTTCATAGACACACACAATGTTGGTTTGTTGGGGTTTTTTTCTGTCTGTCCAGCTCGAAACAATCTTATTCTTAAAGCAATATAGTCTTAGTTCTGATTAAGTTTTGTTTGATCTGCCATATGTTCAGAAGGGTTCTAAAATCAGTCTTGATCGATCTTCCAGATGTTCTGCACAGCCCCAACATGTGTGTGTATAGATTTCAAAGATAAAAGTATTAGTGATCTGAGAATGATGCAAATGTTATGGAATAAGGGGTGGAATGTCCCATTTTAAGGTAAAACAAGGCCAACTTTCTGTTCAGTAATTTTACATCTTAGCTAGGCCTCTTCTGACACTCTGAAATTAACAGCATATTGTGGAGAAAACTGCTTGTTCTCAGAGTGATAAGAGCAATGTTTGTACTTCATGCCAAGGAGCAGTATGCAGAGAGGCTCTTGCTTATACTTATTGCTATAACAACCAAGGTCAGCCAATTTCATTATTTGCCCCATTGGGGGGTCAGAAATGGAAAAGCATAGAAGGGGTCCTATCTGTAGGGAGGAGTGGACAGGACAGGTGACCCAAATCTGACCAACTGGGGTATTCCATCCCATCTGCCCCATGCTCACTATAAAAGGGTCAACTCTCTTTCTTCAATGGCTGACGTCCTAAGAGGACCCTGTCTGTTCATCTGCCTTTGATCCCAATCCATGTGTTCCTGACGGCAGAGTTGGAACCCAGTTCCCATCCGTCACTGAGTCCAGTCTGGGACTTCCCCAGTGCCTGCCGGTGACGTCATCCTGGGAGCTTGATATGGTTTTGTATATATTGTATCTATTTAATTATTTCCTTTTTGACTTTAATATTAATATTTCATTAAAGTAGTTTAGTTCATTCTAAACTTGTAAATCTCCTTATCTCTTCCCCTTTTTCTCCTGGAGTGAGAAAGTGGGGGGAGAGCATCTGTCACCGTCATAGGCCAATTCGGCCTAAACCACAACACTGTCTCTTGCAGCCATTATCTTTTGTATCATAGTTTCCTCAGAATCCACTAACTTATGGAAATGGTATAGACCAAACCTCCATGCTGGAGGGTATAAAACGTCAGCTTATCCCAAAAGGCTTTGGAAGCAGATCCAACAGCAGCTGAACTGCTGAGGTTTTCACATTTCCTGGTGTGACAAAGGGGACACCTGCACTGTGACTGAGGAGGAAGGATGAGCACTCTCACCATTGGCTAGGTAACTAATTCTTTCTTTTGCTCATAGGTACATGATATTAAGAGTTATGGGTTATAAGTTATGAAACCTTATGACTTGAATGGTGAATAGGTGAATTCATGTGATAGACTAGTCTGGGCAATAGGGAATTGAGCCCTCCGTTTGTTGTGTTTATTTTGTTTCATGAGCTCATTAAGAAATACAGTTTAAATCACAGATTATGTTGTCCTGTAAATTTGAGAGGTCCATCTGAATGGACCACGACACTATGCCTACGTACTATCAGTGTTCAACAATTAACCTACATGTCAGGAAGCAGCAAAGGTCAGCTGATCCCTATAGGGATGGGAAGCTGAGAGCAAAAACACAGCTGACAGGGTAGGGGCCTTACCAGCCAGGGCCTGGTCCCATAACACAGAAATGAAACATGCAGGAAAAGACAGGGAATAGCATTTATGCATCCAAACCATCAGGCAAATCCACAGTGATGAAGCAGGTCCAAGGTCAAGCCAAAAGTGTGAACTGGGGTCAAGTCCATTTGCAGTCCCAAAAGTGGGGTCATTTACCCAGTGTGCAAGACGCCAATGTACACACAGAGCAGAGGTATTTATTTATATAATTTCTGCACAGAGATGGGTGCTAGGTGGCAATCCACAAAGCTAGCACACTGGTTTACAAAATCTTTGGTGCATTTACATGATTCAAAACACAGAAATACACACCTTTAGTTATAATTACTAGTTAGTACCTCTTCTTAACAATTTCTATTGGTTAGTATTATTCCTCGCTTTCATTTAAAGTTACAGTGCACATGCTCAATACCGGGGCGGGTGGGGGGTGTGTGTGTGTAGGTCTGCCCAGTCTCTAATTGAGTTGGTGGTCATGATCTCCCCCTGCTGCCTTTGCCTTTTCCACAGTTACCACGGATCTTTGTTGACTTCATGCTCCTAGCTTTCAGCACCTCCTGTGGTGGGATGTTCCCCTTCTAACAGTCTTGTGTTCCTCTTGAAGGGTATAGTCGTTAGCAAGGCATGCATTGTTTATACAAAGTATCCTGTTTCACAAAGCCTTTGTAACCTTTTTATAGCTCACTCATATCTGCGCAAATATGCAATACTAAAATACCTCTGCTCTGTGTTTACATTGGCACCTTGCACAGCGGGTAAATGACCCCACTTTTGGGACAACACCTCCAGCAGCTAGGCTTAGACACGGTCCGCCCAGTAGCTGGTCCCTGGATCCCAGCCTCCCCAGTTGCTGGCACCTGGATAGCCGAGCCCCTGAGGCCACAGCTCAGATCCAGCTGCTGGTACAGACCGTTTCATACACACACACACAAAACTGGACAGGCCTTTCCAGGTCCCCATAGCCAATCCCCCTGTGCTCTCACCCTTAAGATAAGTAGGTACTCTCACACCCAGAGCTGGCCCTTAGAGACTCACTCACCTCCTTGCTCCCATGCCACTCCCTACCTATTCACTGACTAATCCATCTTGATTTTTGCTAGTGATTACACTCATGCACACTCCCATCTTGGGCACCACAGACACACGGGCCCTCCTAGCCGTGATCTGACTCCAGTTGCTGGCACTCATACCCCCATACACACACATGCACGCAAAATAGAGCACCCCTCACCCAGGTAAAGTGTTAGAAATGAATTAAATAAGAAGATAGGACAGACTGCACTGATCAGGCCCCTTTATCCCCTTGCCCCTATTTTCCCACACTTGATCCTTCCCAAATCGCCTTTGGTTCTTCCCCATAACATGCCATAAAAAGTTCTGTGCAATCCCAAACTGCTTTTCTCCTGCATCCCACCCCCTTAATCTGAAAGGTGATCTGGAGAGTTGCTCCCAATGACTTCTCCTGATGGGTTTCATGCCTGAACAATGGGCTGATGGCTCTGCTGGGAAAGCCCTGTGAGGAGCCTGGACCAGTCCTCTGGAGTCCTTGATTTGGGTTCCTGCCTGCCATTCTGTGCCCCCATGCTCCTCTGGACTTGTGCAGATAGGCCTTTGATGGGCTGATGGCCACCCTGTGATGGGCCTGGGAGTAGCCTGGCAGAATATTATTTGGACTCCCCCTCCTGCCATTGTCTCTCTAAGCAACTTTGTGGGTGTGCAGACCAACGTTAATCACATAACCTAACACACATCAGAACTCTTACAATCAGGAACTGAGAGACTACCTGATATGTAAATGTGTAACTAAAAGGATTAAGGGCGCCTTTCGCAAATACAAGCAAAACCAGTGGAGAATACCATCAGAAAGAACCTGTTTACAAGCCTGCACAATAAATGGAGGAGTTGCAAAAGCTTCTGCATTTACCTTCCCCAATCCACTCAAAGAGTTATCAGCGCAAACCAGCCATAGTGGGCAAACAGAACAACACTCCAAGTCAAGGCCTCATATGGAAAGAATGATCAAGAGTTCACTGAGAGTTCCCTCCTGAGCAACCACCGAACACCACTAGGGACCACCCAAGACCTTCCATGAAGCCCCTAACAGACAATGCACACGTGACAGGGTGATGTGAATATTATAATGAGTTCTGGGAAATGTAATGACTATGCATATTCTGTATAGATATAAGTCTCTCTGAATCTTGCATTCGGCGGACATGTTGGGTGGAGAGATCCCCCATGTCCCCGGGGCCGAATAAAAAGAATGCCTTCTTCTTAAGACTACATTGGTGTTAAGGAGTTTATTCCCAATTTTGGTGACAGTTTCTGGCGACCCAGATGGGACCTTGTTTCTGAATCTTGACGGACCCGAGAGATTGTTTGAGCTCCATCCGGCACTGAGGAATTCTCAGGGAGAATCTCCAATCTCCGGGCCAAAGAATTCAAAGCAAGACCACTGGAAGGTAAAGGCATTCTTTTCTTTAAGGAACATTAGGTAACTGCTCTCAACACTGCAGCGGGAGAGGCCCACACCAAGAGCAAGTAACATTAAGGGTTGCCTGCCCATAAGGCGCAGTGAAAGCATTGCAGGGTTGGGCCATAAAGGTACATAAGGGAAGAATTTGGTCTCACCAGGCAAAAGCCTGTGAGAAACCCGGGTAAAAGGTTTAGGTCTTAGGTAACTGCTCTCAACACCACGGCGGGAGAGGCCCGCGCCAAGAGCGAGTATAGGTGGTCTGTGGGTTAGTATCCCACAAGGAGGTAGTGTGTCAGGAGCCCACAAATAATGGTGTAAAGGGTTCGAGACCCCAATGTTTTGTTATTAAGTGTTAAGTCATTGTTTTGTGTAATAGGTGTTATTTTCTCTTAAGTTATTATTTTCCTTGCATTTTGTGCTGCTTGTTTGTTTGAACTAGTATTATCCTATAATGGGCAACGAGCCCTCAGCGGAAGGGGGGATCTTAAAGAAATCTCCTTTAGGTTATATATTGAAACACTGGAAACAAATAGAGGGGGACCCCCTCATGAGGAAACAACTGATTGAATGTTGTAATAATTGGTGGCCGTTATATATATTAGAAGATCAAGAAAAATGGCCAAGGAATGGGACGTTAAAACATAATACAATTTTACAGCTTATGTTATTTTGTAGAAGGGAAAAACAAATGGGATGAAGTACCGTATGTAGATTTGGTTTTCACTTTAAGAAACCACCCAGAGTAGCAGAAGGATTTTGGGCAATCTCCACAGGACTGCACTGATCAGGCCCCTTTATCCCCTTGCCCCTATTTTCCCACACTTGAGTTTTGTTTGATCTGCCATATGTTCAGAAGGGTTCTAAAATCAGTCTTGATCGATCTTCCAGATGTTCTGCATGGCCCCAACGTAACTCCTCTCAGATTTCATTATATAACTGGCTGCCACTTTTTACTTGCTTTTTTTGGGGAAATTCCGTAGTTGCTCAATTCTATCTTTTACTAGTTGTTGTCTTGCCTGTTCTTGAGTTCCTCCTCCATCATGCATTCCCCATTGACCTAATTTACTAAAGCAAACCAAATTTTCTCCTCTAGTACATGTGTATCCCCCATAGGTTCCAGCTCGGCTTCCTAGATCCTGAGCCATCCAATAGTTCTTCCCTGCTTCTGTACATTCTTGTTTATGGGAATAACATTTTGAGTGAATGTAAATGTGGTAGGTGAAACCATAGTAAGATCGTCCGCCAATTTGTAGGGTAGTACAACACATATTACAGGGTCCAGTCCATGCTGGGTTAACCAGCATGAAAATTGTCCATAACAATGGTCTATGCTTGGTCCAATCCACAGGATTCACTTTCAAAGCTTTTCCTGTAGATTACCCTCTCTTGTCAAGGTCTGGTATGGCTTGCGTCTCCACCTCTCAACGCTTATTGGGTTGCAGCCAATATCACAGTTAAGAGATCTTCTTGGTGGCAAACATAGAAGCCAATCCAGTCTTGCCCTTGATCACCTTTGTAGTCTCCGGAATAGGTATGCAAAACACTCCCACTATCTTTTAAAAGTCAATTTTAAGGGGTTCCTTCCCTATGTTACAGTCCATCCTCCAGGAAGTGGTTCCACTGGACCTTTGATTTGAGTTGCATGTTGTTGAGTTGCATTAGGATCTTTCATCCTAATGGCCGCTTCCGTCAGGAGTGCTTGGAAGAGACCCTCCCACATTGGTGTCAAGGCATCATCTTTCCAGGATTTCACCAGATTTCCGGGAAATCTCCCAGGTTCACCCAATGTATATAAAAGTCTAAGGGTGCTGTTTGAGGGAGTAGTCCCTTATTTCTCAAATCTGCAAGAGAAGGACTTACTGCCCACAGATAGTGTTTAAGATACATGTCATTTATTTCAGGAATTGGTAATCCTTCTTCCCTCCCTAAATAAGGCAACCCAAATAACATTTTATAAGGAGATATTCCCAAATCCTTCCTGGGGGCGGTCCTGATTCTTAACATTGCCAGGCGCAAACACTTAGTCCATGGTAGCTTAGTTTCTACCATCAGTTTAGTGAGATGTGTGTTAAGAGTCATGTTCATTCTCTCAAGTCTCCCAGAACTCTGGGGGTACCATAGTGTGTGAAAGTCCCATTGTATATCTAGAGCTTGACACACATTCTGCAAAATTTTCGAAGTAAAATGAGTTCCCCTATCAGAGTCTATTTTCTCTATTATCCCATACCTAGGAATAATTTGTTCCAACAAGATCTTAACTACATTAGAGGCTGTGGCAGTCGCAGTGGGGAAGGCTTCCACCCAATGAGTGAGATGATCTATTATTACCAATAAATATTTTGATCTTTGTACCTTTGGAAGTTCAGTATAGTCTACCTGTATACTCTGGAAAGGTCTAAGGGCCATGGTTCTTCCTCCACTAGGGAATTTTCTCATTACCCTCCTGTTCACTTTTTGACAAATTAAACATCGCCTGGTCACTTGTTTGGCTACTGTATGCAACCATAAGTTCTCAAACACTGGTCACACGGGGCTTGAGTTCCCCAGTGGGCTTCCTCATGCAACTTAAGCAGTATTTCTCTGGAAATTGCTTTATTTATCACTTATCTTCCGTTTGTTAGGAGCCATTTTCCTTCTTGAGTTTTTACATGCTCCATCCTTTGCAGGAGGTCTTCCTCCTCCCCAGTAAATACTGGCAGTTTCAATTTGGCCTCTATACTTCCAGGTATTAAGGCAAGTATTTTAGTCTCTTTTTCCAGGGCTGCTGCTTTGGCCTGTTCATCGGCCAATCGATTTCCCCTGGCTTCCAGGGATCCTACTCTGGTGCCCTGTCACATGAACCACTGTGATTTCCTCTGGCAATTCCAGAGCTTCTAACACTTCCAGCACCAGCTGCTCATGTGCCAATTCCTTTCTTCGGGAGGAAATAAGTCCACGCTCCTTCCAGATCTTTCCAAAGGTATGTACCACTCCAAAAGCATATTTAGAATTGGTATAAATTGTCCCTTTTTCCCCTTTAAGTAGTTCTAAAGCTCGTTTTAAAGCATATAGTTCACACATTTGGCCTGACCAATTGCTAGGTAATTTCCCTCTCTCCATTATACTGTTTCCCTCTCCATCCACAACTGAGTAGCCACTGTGACATTTCTCATCAATACATCGGGATGATCCACCTATAAAAACTCTTTTACTCTCAAGCAGGGGAGTCTCTTGTAAGTCTTCTCGGACTTTGGTTTGATACTCTATTATATTCAAACAATCGTGCTCAGGGGCTCCCACCTCTGCTCCTCCATGCAAAAACTAGGAAGGGTTCAGATTCCTATCGGTAGTTAAAACCAAATCGTCTTTTTCAATTAAAATAGCCACATATTTCAAAATCCTTGAGCTAACCATCTTCTGGACTTATGATTCAATATTGTCCTAACAGCATGTGGAGTGGACACTATCAAAGCCCCTCCAAAGGTTAATTTTCTACTCTCCTCCACCAGTAGGGCCATAGCAGCTACTGCTTCTACACACGTTGGCCATCCCTGTGAAACTGGATCCAACATTTTAGACAAATATGCTATTGGTTGCTTCTGGCCTCCCCCAATTTGAGTTAATACTCCATAATCTATCCCATCTTCCACACTTATATATAGATGGAACGGTTTTTCCAAAGAGGGAAGTGCCGATACTGGTGCCTGGATTAATTTATTGAGGTTTTAAAATTGTTATTTTTCCTCCCCTGTCCACTCGGGCTTTTCTGTCTCTTCTTGTAATTTTATATATAAAAATTTTACATGCTGGGCAAAATTCTCAATCCAGAGTCTACAATACCCAAGTAAACCTAAAAACTTCCTTAATTTTTTTTTTTAGTCTTAGGGAGTGGGGTGGGAACAATGCCAGAAATATGTTTCGGATTTATTCTTCTCCTCCCTTCACTTATTAGATGTCCAAGATATTTTACTTTCTTTTCTATGAATTGCAGTTTAGTCTTCGAGACTCACAGCCCCTTTTTCCCCAAGAAATTTAATAATTGGATTGAGGCTGTCCTAAGTTCTTCCTTCTTTTTCCTGGACATTAGTAAATCATCAACATATTGAAGCAACTTAATTCCTGGGGATACCTTAAATTCCTCAAGAAATTGTTCTAATACCCGCCCGAACAAGTTTGGGGATTCCATAAAACCTTGCGGTAAGGAAGTCCAATGGAATTGCTGCTTTGTCCCTGTTATGGGATCCTCCCACTCAAATGCAAACATATGTCGACTGTCTTTCGCTAAAGGGCAAGCCCAGAAAGCATCTTTGAGATCTATCACACTAAACCGTTTGTGATCATGGGGGATTTTGCTTAGTAAGGTGTAAGGGTTAGGCACCTCTGGGTGGCGTGCGTGGACAAGTTTATTTAGTTCCTGTAAGTCTTGTACGAGCCTATAGCTCCCATCCGATTTCTTCACTGGTAGGATGGGAGTATTATAGGGAGACATACAAGGTTCTAGAAGTCCATCCTTCAAAAGCCCTTCAATTACTGATTGCACTCATCTTGAGTGCCATCACAAGCCATATAATAGGCAACCAGGGGATCAGGCCTAGTCAGCATGGGTTTATGAAAAGCAGGTCCTGCCAGACGAACCTGATCTCCTTCTATGACAAGATGACCCAATTATTGGACGAGGGAAAGGCTGTGGATATTATCTACTTGGACTTTCAAAAAGCATTCGACACTGTTCCCTATAGAATTCTAGGGGAAAAACTAGCTGCACATGGCCTGGATGAGCATATGATCTGCTGGATCAAGCACTGGCTGTCTGGACGGTCCCAAA
>JAOXJK010009691.1:0-10318 GCA_025774025.1 Xenus cinereus | reverse complement strand
TAAAATATAAATATATAAAAATATAAATATATATTTATATGTTTATTTATATTCCCCATTGGAATTAAAAAACCAGCAACCCACATACATAAACACTTTTATTTTTCCCTCTCTCTCTCAAGGAAAATAGCTGAAAAATACCAGGACTTTTAAAGGCTTATTTCCAGTTACAGGAGTAAGCTTTAACAAACAAGGCATGTTCTAATACATTATGCAGCTAGTTTTATAATATCTCTAAATAATAAAAATTCCATTCTCAATACACTCAAGCACTTAGCTATGAACTTCAAGGTATATTACAGGCTATGCAAGTAATTTGAATGACTGGGACTACGAAAAGAAGTACTAAATAATTCATGAGTTGAAAAGAGAATTTCAGGAATGCTTTACTAGAAGTCAACATTGGCAGAACAAGAAAAAGTTTACTGAACCCAAAATACATGCCCAAGATGTTTTGGTAGATTGGATTCAATAAGTACAGCAAAGACAGCCAGTTTTAATGCAAAATTAACACGTGCTTTAGAAGAATCCTTTAACAGAGGAAGGTAACTGAAGAATACGAATTTTACCTAGCTCCATTAGAAACAGGTCATTCCAGTGGACAAAATGAGCTACAAAGAAGGGTTTTTTTTGAGAAAGCATACAAAACAAGAAAAGAAATTGTCCTAAAAAACTCTGAGGCTATTTGGCTCAGACCTTTCCCAGGCAACCCAAACTAAATTCGATAAATCCCATAAAATGGACTACCCAATTTCAAATGCCTGGAATTTGATCTTTATCTAAGCTGAAAGAACTAATAATCCTATTTCTAAATGAGTTTCAGTCTTAAAAACTTAGCCCAAAATTTAATGGGGGGGACTTCCACATTGGTAAAAAGGAGCTAATAGAACCTTTTCAATACAAGGAAAGCAATGTCTGATTTCTTCTTTAAATCAGCCAGAGCTTCCTGGGAATAATAAACAGAGCTAAAATTATTTGCTGGGTTAGATACAAGAGAGTACTTGCTGTGCCCTCTTCCCGAAAGACATTTGAGCAAATGCCCGATGAGCCAGCTGGTAATGTTTAGTACAGAAGTAAACAGAATTCTAGGTCTCTGTCATACATGGATCCTTTATCTAGCATTTCACTTTTAGTGCTCAAGGCAGCAACTTTTAGTGCTCACTCGAGCAAAATCAGCTTTAACGGTAAACGGTGTAGCAGTCCCAGATTGCTTATAAGCCTCCTGGGTAGCTGAAACAATTCACCAAGCCAAAAAATGCCTTTAAAAGTTTATCCTTTTATTCCTCCTCCAAAAAAAGCAAAAAGTTTGTATGGCTTCCTGTAGGATATAATTCTATACAAATAAAACTTTATTTCACATTTTAGATCTCTGAAATGCAATTTCCCTTCCTTCTAACTGAGAAGGGGAAGAAGTAAAGGAGGACAATTTCCTGGCTGAACTGAATTTCAAAATTCACGAGATGAATGGAGGACAGCAGTAGAGTTTTCAGCTTACAAAACTGCATATTTACCTCAGAGCTAGATCTTGTAATGTGATTTCAGAGCAAATCAAACACATTGTCAGTATGTTTGTTTAATGGAAAGCCGGAACTGAGAAGATTCAAAAGGAAATTCACAGAAAGTCACAAAAATGAGAATCAGTCTGGTACAAATAATGTAGCAACTGTTTGGACAAGTTAAAAACACCTTCTATAAACTACGAAAAAGTTCTTTCATAAAAACTGGGAGTATATTTTTATCACTACTCCTTTTGCAGTACGGATCGCCAATCTATATGCTAATGCCTACATTTTTTTTGCATTAATGTCAGCTCAAGTCCTCTTTCCCTAACCTCTAAGCACTCAATTGGAGTACATACGTGACATCCATAAATATGCTCCAAGAACAGCTGTGCCATAGCTGACATTTTATGTAAAAGGGACAGAAGTAAAAATTCCCTTTCAATTGACACAGACGAGTTCAGGACCAAAGATTCACTTTCAAATAAGGTAAAAGCACTAAATTTGTCACCGAAAAGAATTCTTTTTATTTGGACTCGGTCTTCTCTCGTGAGCTTTTCAAGAAGACACACAGACAGTGTGACAAATGTTATAGCTAACCCTGAATTTGATAGTTTTGAATCCAGTTGCCTAAACACAGGCAGCTCCTGCCTTTAGAGATTCCCTAGACATCTACCCGGTGTTAGAAGATAGCGGTACAAAATATTTGGGAGGCATTCATCCTTTTGAAGCAGCAGCTTCAAATTTAGATGCCCAATGTACACCTGTAAACACTAAATGTAGGTGTCTCAAACTGAATCTCACCTATAGTGTTTCACCCATGCTGTCAATCAGCACTACTCCACGGCACTTTGTTTGTATTCTTATTCATTATTTTACATCAGTGCAACTGAAATCAGGATGATCCAAAACTCTCTCTCAATTTGTTATGGGTGAGAACAGTACTGATAAATTTCTAGTGCCTGAAAATCTGTCACGGCAAAGTGATAAACAGCAAGACACTGAGATACTTAGTTTGCCAGACGACTGGATATTTAAAAAATTCCCAGATAAAATGTAACTTTGGAATTTAAATAAAATAGCAATAACATACAAATAATTCTCAGGAAAAACTTGAATGGACTTCTTAAGCCAAAGAACTTACACAAAGGACACAGACAAATTAGCAATACTGTCATCATCTGTGAATTAGGAGGCTTGCTGGAAAATGAAAGTTAGTTTACCTGTAGGGAAAAAAATTGAGCAAGAGGGACAAGTATTAATTCCAAAGAACTTTTAGGTGCAATAGCAGAGTAAACCTCAGAAGCATATCTTCAATGTACTTGTGTGCCCAAGGACAAAAGTTCAGGCAGCGTTCACAGTTGTATCACATCAGACAAATATAAAACAAAAATAGAGGATGAACTGATAAGGCAATGACAACGGCACTGTACGCTTCCTAACTTAAAAGCTTTTTGAGTCACTGAACAACGTAAATGACAAAGGCATGACAACAGGACTACTTGGGGAAGACAAGAAAGAAGTAAACAAGCTCAATTTGGCTAGAAAATAACCAAGGATCAACAGTAATGGTCTAAAGCTATTTAAGGACTGTAAACACTAATTAAACAGAACTATATTAGGGTGATGTAACTATGCATAATGGAATTCAATTGCAAAAGAAAAATTTAACTTGTATTAGGAAAACATCCTGACAGAGATGTTTGCAGACCTCTTGTGGAAAATCTTTAGTACGTTTAAAGCGCAATTATATAAAGCATTAGAAGAGAAGTTTTCAAACTCTTTCCATAAAACACATCACATCTTAAAGGACAGAAATAGCTATTCAGATGTGTATCCATGCCTACACTCAAATTTGCAGTCATGCTATGACCTTCTCCCTCACTGGTAATATCAGTAACTAAAATCCTGCAAGTCAACGGAAATGTTAAAAAGTACCTGACGCATTTGAATTAAGTCTTTTAGCCTTTCTGGGAGAAGTTGGTTGTCATCTAATGTTTTAATGTTTTTGCCTCGGATCCTTCCTCCTCCTTTTCTCAAGGAGCTTTTTTCCCATCCCACCCCCACAAACAACCTTCTCTAACACCTCACTACACCTGTACTCATCTGCCTACTGCTCCTCTTTTCCGTGCCCCGTTGGACATGTGGATCTGTCAGGTAGTCCTCTCCAGCAGGTCTGTTTGGAGCCTGTACCTTACTCCATTCTCTGGGACTTTCTTAAGCAGCAGTAACTCAGGAGCTCAGAACAAGTGTCGTCTCTCTCCTCCCTCTCTTAAGTAGCAAGGCCCTGTAGAAGGAATTCTCGTGACATCTGCTTCTGCAGGCTACCAGAACTGTCTCTGCAGTGAAGTCCCTCTGTCTAGCTATACCAAAACATGAAGGTCAGATCCACCATTAGATCACAAAGGTAACTAAAGGCAGCTTTTACCCTCCAACATAAATATGGGGGTAACTCCTGATCAAAGATTTATAATCACACAAATATTATTACAGGAAAAGGACAGAAAAGAGTTTCCATTGCCTTTTCTGTTGCTTTTTTTTTTTGCTTTGTTTTGGCCTGTTTAATTCCTTCTCCATTTGATTACACTTCTTTCCATCGGCTACTCTGTCAGCTGCCAAGACTTTCACAGCTCAGAGCCGCTAGCAGTGTATGTTACCTGAGCATGATGTTTTGGGCTCAAATGCCACAGAGGAAAAAAAAAAAAAAAATCCGTCGAGATTTTTATATAAAAGGTCATAAATCCAGCTTAAAAAGTTCCCAAGCTTCAGACTTCTGGGAAATGGGATGATGTATCAAGGCAGTATAACTTGCTGCTCGCTGCTTAGATGTTCACCCTTATCATCTGCCCTGAAGATGAATGACATGAATCTGCACTGACACTGGAAATAGTCATATGGTCTTTTGTCTGAAGCGTGTAGCTGTATGCAACACAAGTCAGCATCAGGCAGCGCCCCGATTTCAAAGCCATTGGTCTCAATGAAACCGTCACCTTACTGTCTTAATCAGAACGGAGCAAAGATATTTCCTTTAAGAATAACAAGGTTACAGCCTTCATCGCAGAATCACAGAATGGCAGGGGTTGGAAGGGACCTGTGGAGACCACCTAGTCCAACCCCCCTGCCAAAGCAGGGTCACTGCTGGACAGAAACACATCCAGGTGGGTTTTGAGTATCTCCAGAGAAGGAGACGCCACCACCTCTCCGGGCAGCCTGTTCCAGGGCTCTGCCACCCTCAAAGGAAAGAAGTTTTTCCTCATATTGAGACGGAACTTCCTGTGTTACAGCTTGTGCCCATTGCCCCTTGTCCTGTCCCCGGGCACCACTGAGAAGAGTCTGGCCCAATCCTCCTGACACCCACCCTTTAGGTATTTATAAGCATTGGTAAGATCCCCTCTCAGTTTTCTCTTCCCCGGGCTGAACGGACCCAGGGCTCTCACCTTTCCTCATAAGAGAAGTGCTCCGTTCCCTTGATCATCTTTGTAGCCCAGTGTTACTAAGGAATATATATTTTTCTGGAATTGAGAGCAGCATTTTACAGCTGGATTATCAACTACGTCTGTGGTAGTTTTCTGAGAAAAGTAGCTGCAGAATTTATATCAACTTAAGTCCCCATGAAAACCATCCAATAGCACAGGTAATCCTATGTACACATGAAACTATTACCCATTTTTATTCCAGAAGTACTGTTGAAATAGCTGGCCATTGCCATTATACTAAGTTCATCATAAAAGATTCGGCCTTCCGCTGGCCACCAAATATTATTAAACTCTAGATAGGCCAGCTGTAATAATGTTCTGTAGTTTTTTAAAAAGAAATATTGGAATACTTATTATGTGAGGCTTTTGATACCTCGCGAGCTCTTCATCTGCATTTATCAGTAAAGTCAGTCTCACCAGATTATTTTTAAACTGCTTATTGCTTGTGGACACTGTAAAGACAAGGCAAACGGTTCCAAACTTGCATGAATGAAACTAGATGGAATATTGGAAAATTGTCCAGATTTGCCAGCTGCGTGGTTCCGAGTTCAAAATTGACAAATAAGTGTATTTTTTCACTTCTTTCATCAGACTGATAACCTAACTCCTCTATTAGCCACAGCATAGACTCTGTTCATTTATTTTTCCCCTTAACTTGAGTTTTTCCCCAGTACGTATAAAGTATGCTTTGGAACCAAAAATGGCTTTGTGACCGCACAGTCAGGCTGCTGAGCATTCTCTGGGCCAGCAACCGCTCCAGCTGCTTCTTTCTGATGAATAATGTCCATTAAAATGAGTTCCAGTTGAGACTCAAACATTATTTTTACCCTTGTGCTTATTTACCAGTGCTATTTCTCCTGACAAGGCAATTTAATAATTTCAGGCCCCGAATGACATTTTTGATTGAAAAGAAAAGTATTTTCATTACTTATTATGCTTCTCACTTTTGTGCTTTTCTCCAGTTACTTCAATTGATATTTTCTGTATGTACCAGAGTATGGAAAATAAACTGATGTGGCAATTAAAGGGAAAAAACAAAGAACCTATAAACAAAACTATTTAGAAAAACAACTCGAGAATGACTGAAAATGAGTGATGTTTATGTTCACTTCCCCAAATAGAACAGCAAACAATTTTACTGGATCATACCAGATGAACAATTATTTTTATATATATTGAAGATATTCATGTGAATTGTTTTGAATTTTTCTAGACTAAAACTAACTTTAAGTATTACAACAGTCTAGCCAGCCCACAAACAATAAACTAAATTTTCTTTGATGTTTTACTTTAAAAATCAGTTACTTATAGTAATATAAATGCATGCCTAAAAACTTTCTCAGAGGAAGAAACATTTTGTTGACCAGTTATACTGTTCCAAGAAAATGAATACCAGATAGGCAAACTGGAATAAGTTTAGAGAAGAACATAAAAATGTGTTTGGGAACAGAAAAGACTGACTTTCCAGGAAAAGCTTTTCATGCAAAAGCCATTTGATTAAACATCACTGACTACACAACTACCTGTAAGCCTTTTGTGCTGTCTGAATTAAGAGCTTGCTTTTCAGAGCTCTCTGGAGGATACCGCTAAAAAGATTCATATGAGCAACGTTATCTCAAACAAGGAAAATCACTGACAGCACAGAAAATGTGCAAGGCATATTAGCAAATAAATAAGTAAAACAGAAAGAAAAAGACATAGAGGAATCTGTTTTCCTGCACAGTGTATCTAAAGGGTCTCCCACCATTCGTAGCTGAAAACTAGACTGGAAAGCACTCACTCACACTGTAAGGAACAATAATGTACTGGCCAGAGCTGCAGATGATCTAATAGGATTGCAATTATATCCTTACAAAGAACAAGTGCAAAAAGCTACAGCTGATTCTTCAAAAAAATTAGTCAGTTAATAAAGCTATAGGATATAACTGTAAGCATTTCAAATAACATATGAGCCTCAATTCAGCAAAATGGTAACATTTCTCCTTTAGCAGGGCTTTTTGATTCTAATTGTCTGATATACTTTTGCTAACCTTTTTATTTTCAGAGAATGCCCATCTGTACACATTATGACTCACTCGCAGGGAAAAAAAAAAACCAACAAAAAAAACCCTGCAACTGCCAGATTACAAAGTTACAGAAAGACTACAGTATGAATTTATTTCTCTTTCATGATTCACATTACAAATTTCAGTGCTTATGAGAAGATATATAACATTTAAGTGGAAAAAGTAATAAATAAATGTTAATAAAAGTACGAAAAAGTCATTGTTTCTAAAATTGTTTCTAAAACAATACTGTTGCAGCTGACTGGGCACTTAAGAAATAAAATCTTAATCTGTTTTTCATAAGAGAGAGAATGGAAACTTGACAGTTCCCCACCAATATCCCGTCCATTCTGGCTTCACTAAAGCTCACACAATATCACTTTATTTTTCAAAATATCAGAGTTAGCTGGATTTAAGACAGCTCTGTTACGCTTATCCATACTGCAAGTCTACTTCTAGAAATCGGCACGGTCAAACTGTGATGGACACCTCTCATGCAACTCTGCATCGAGACAGTTTGTATATCTGTCTTTGCACAAGAGAACAGGACTGCTCTCCAGAAGCTTAAGCACTATTAATGATCAACTGAAAAGTTATTCTGATTGGATCACACTTCCCCAGCTCAGATTCCACCCATTCCCATTTCAAAACCTGTATTTTCATGAATGTCTGGAACCAAAATGTAGTATTTTATAGCACTGACAGTTTCAATTCAGATGTTTTCTCTGTTTCCAGTTCCAAAAAACTTTGAAGATAATAGCTATCAAAAGCTGTTTAAGACAAAAGCAAAAGCATATAAATGTTTTAATACCACAGGAAAAATAAGGATCTTTGCTCGTGGAACTACTGAAACATTCATGTACTCACTGCTCTCCCGGGCCATCAGGGTTACCATGGCCAGGTTTCAATATATCAAGTCCCATATTTTAAATAGAGGAATTTTTAATTTTTAGAAACACTTGCGTTTCTTGTTTTCAGTGCCTATTTTTTTCCTGTCAAACTAACTCTGCTTCCAAAAGGAATCACCACAGTTAAATGAACCAGTTGCTATCCCTAAGAAAAGGCCAGTATGTAACTAAGGAAAAAAAAAGGAGAAATGAGAACATTTCATAATGTGTAGCATGGAGCTTTTTCTTTGTAACTGGTAATACTTATTACCCTCACTGTATACACCCTTCTAAGTATCAATCTCACTGTTTCCATCTTTAGCTGACATAGAAATTAAATGTATTAAAAGTTCTTAACAAAAATAGAACATTAGGTGTTTTTATGAAGCCATCAAAGCTGGTGGGTAGTGACTCTTTAGCAGCAAAAACATACTAGAGGTACTAAAATTGATAAGCAAGGACAGATTTGGGAAAGATTTAGGATTAGTTACAATATACTCATGAATCTTTCCACAGGACAGGAAAATTACTACAGGAGTGAAGCTGTAAGTTCCAATCCAGCCCTTTGCTGCCCTTCTCCAAAGTCACTCTAGTTTGTCTAGTGTGGACCAAAATGGCTCAGAATAATTTAGTATCCCTTCTAAGTCTCAACCATACCCATAGACTATTAGTTCCCCACTCCACAATCCAATGTTCCTTTCATAAACGATTTTGTCTTCTTAGCACTCAGATGCTTACATTCTCTAACCTTTTGGGACATCTTCCTACATTTTTATTCTCAATAGTATTTGGAACTCCTCCCGAATTGTATTTGCTGTGGATTTCAAGACATGATGCTTACCTTCTCTTCTACTTCACCGTGGAGATTTCGAAATAACACTACAACCTTAGGACTCAACCATAAAATTTAGTCCTCACAATAAGAAAAGAAAGCTACAATGAATTAACCATTTCTAGTACGTCCGTATGCTTTTCCTTTCCTGACTTTGTTATCCAAGCAGAGAAATTATCCTCTTTTCAGAAGCAAATTATTTTTAATGCTCCCAGCTGTGTTTTATCTTTTCCTTTTTTTTTTTCTTTTAGTATAAATAAAATAACTTCTAATGAATAGTAAGCAACATCAGAGGCCACATTCTTAGAAGAGAAACATGGGTGGTCAAACCTCTCAGCTTTTGCCCTGCCTTCTTTTAACACACCAGAGGCACACGCTCATCACCACTTTGGTGACACAGAGACTGCAGGCTGTTAAGAAAACCTTACTCAACAGAGAAGATTGGCTGTCAATATCTTAGAGGTTTCCAATTAGATTCAGAGATCTAATATATTTTTTAATGAAACCTTATTTTTAAATATTTATTTGCTTTTATTACAATAAAAAATGCTAAGCCTGAAGACCAGACAAACCATTGCCAAATCTGCCATTTTTATTTTAGGGACATATGTTATTCATCTGCTCTTTCCAGTCTTTACCATCCACACTACTGGAATGCCAGCTTAAAAAAATTATATCTAGGGTAAGAAAAAAAACCTGGTATTTTTATGATCTATGTTTTAATACAAAAATCATGCATACCTACATATTTTGTTGGACTAATTGAGGCAGTCTAAAAAGAAATTAAATGAAAGAAGCTTAAACATGAGAAGCAATCCCTAAGACAAAATAGTATTTTAGCTGCCCTAAAGTGCTTTCTAATGCAAAAATTACTAAGGAGTCAAGATTGAAGGTCAGAAGATAATAACTTAAGTGCTGCAAACTGATGCAAAGACCAACAGGAGCACCCATAGCCTGTTCTCTGCTTTACAAGAGTGAAGTACTCATGCTATCATATTTACAATATTTTAGCTTGAAACAAAAATACTGTGATTAACGTATTCAAAGAACTGTTACGTTCAGATAGCGCTTAAGTGACATTCACAGTTTCAAAGAATGGACACAAAATCACCTAAATTTGAAAATCCGATATCAGTGTTAAATGTTTTTTCTCCTGTTAGTATTGCATTTACAATATATGACTAAGTTTTTAGTACTCACAGGCTTACCATCTGGACCAGGCTGACCAGGATAACCATGATTCCCAGGCTGGCCAGGATCACCCTATGGAGAAGCAATATGTTAACACACAGAAGATAAGAAAGAGCATTTTAAAATCAGCACAGAGCAACTTTAACCCTAATACATTCCACAAAACAGTGGCTGCCAGCCCAGACACCTGCTATTGAGGAGTAATTCCAACAGCAAAAAAGAATTGATCTTGTAACCCCCTCGCTGGGAATCAAAGAATCATAGAAAGGTGTGAGCTGTAAGATCATCCCTGCCCCACAGGCAGGGACACGTCCCACCAGACCAGGTTACTCAAAGCCCCATCCAGCCTGGCCTTGAACCCCTCCAGGGATGGGGCATCCACAGCTTC
>JAOXJK010009690.1:0-10350 GCA_025774025.1 Xenus cinereus | reverse complement strand
AATAGGTTGGACTAGATGATCTTAAAAGGTCCCTTCCAACCTAGGTGATTCTGTGATTCTGTGATTCTGTGATTTGGCTAACTGCATTATTGTTCTTCAAATACTAATGTGGAATATGTGTTATCATTGAACTTTTGATCTAGTATATAATGAAGCTTCACTAATTCTTTAATTCTGATAATTAATAAAGCAATAACCCAAATCCTCCTTCCTTGTTCCCAAAACTTTCTCATACTAAACATTCTGTTGAAAGAACAAGATTGAGAAATGGCAAAGGATGTAACGAGGAAAAAAATAGCTTCCAAGTTAAAAAGGGTCACTGAGAAGTATGTGTTTTATATTTCACTTACATTCCATTGGACAGGCTTACAGGCCCCCCCCAGGGATGACAACTAATAACTTTTGAATAATTACCTGGAAGGTTCAAATTAGACAACAGTTGTTTCTCTCGGGTTGCAACTCCAACACCTCGGCATGCTGCACTCCATTAAGAATGTTAAGGGTGTTTAAATTGCCTATAGCTCTCATGACCTTTTCCAGCTGCCATATTTCCAACTTCTCCGTTCCTTAATACATCTTCATTCTTACTTTTTGTGTGACTTCCATTGTTCTCATATATTATTGTGGTTATTTTTCTTTATCTCCTTTCCCCAGCTTCTCTGTTTCATTTGTGTTAATACAGTTTTTTGCACTTTGTTTCTTATTTAATTTATCTTACATATTTTGCATGGTTTTAGAAATTAGTTTGATCAACAAAGGAAGTGTGATGTACTTGAGAGTAGGGAAGAAAGACATATTTCAGTAGGCAGAAAAACAAAGTAAGATTAACAAAGCCTTTTGTTCTGGGAAGACACCAGTTTTTCCTCTGTGGGTAGAGGTGAATAGATTTAGATTGGAAACCTCAGAAAAGAGAAAAATAAAGAATAGATAGTCAAATACCATTGAGTGAAAAAAAACTGCATGTAAACAAATGTATTTTCTCAATTCACAAAATTCTTGTTCTTTCTGTAGGACAAGAAGAATTGCAGGCAATGATGTTTCTGAGAAGAAAAGAAAATCTACAGTGATATGTTTCTTGTTAAGTTAAATTTGAGCATAAATTCTCAAAGTGGGATTCCATTTAAGGTAATGATGATAAATCTTGATATTATCCATTTTTCACTGCCTGGGTACACTGTTAAGACTAACCACTTTACTCTTGTTCTTATTTTCAGTGGAAGAAACCGACAAAGTCATTGTGTTCCTTGGAAGTTAAGGAAAGTCAACAAAACCAAGGAACTATGAATCAGATTGCACAGATTGCTTTGTCTGTCTAACCATCCATCTTATTTGAGAGGAACGGAATATCAAATGTGGGTGCTCTAAAAATCCCATCAACCACCTAGGAGCTATACCTATCAAGAAATGATAAAATTTGAAAAGAATAGCCAAAACAAAACAAAAACAAATAAAAAAAAAAAACAAAGAAAAAAATTTTCTATACACTGTATCTTTCTGTTTCTGGAGAGGAATGGATAATACTGTTAACTTGTAAGCAACATTTTTTAGAAAACCTGACTTACACAGAATTTATGAGATATCACGATAACAGGGGAAGGAAAAAAAAGAAATTAAAGACCTTAAAGAAATTGATTTGCAAATATTACTCAATATATTTAATAATGCAGAAGTTGTGAAACTAAAGCTAACACAAAGCTGTCTATGATGTACAAGGGAAGGTGACTAGTCAATTGTTTTAAGTATTCTTAAGGTACACTGACTAAAAAAAAAGCCTCAATGCTGTTTTTATGCTGTATTATAGCTCATTTTTAAAAATAATATATGAATAAAGGTTTGGGTTAGTTCTTAATTTAAAAGTATTTTAAAATGCATACAGCAGAAGTACCTATCTAAAAATGATGACATATTGAAATTGTTTCTGTTTTTTTACTTCTTAGTTTCTTAAGGTTTCATAGACTCATAAGGTTACTTTAGCCTTTTTTTTGAGTTTAGAACATCCTCTTCTATTCAAATAAGAATAAATACTTTTCTTTTTGTCAGTATGGTCCAGTCTCTTATTCTTATTTCACTTCAGTTCTTTTACCATTTAATTTCTCTGATTTCTTCATGTTCACATAGAAATCTGTGCCAGATCATCACTATGATAAAGTTGTACTGTTGAACTTTTACAGCTTTGCTCAAAATTTCATATATGTACACACACACACAGAGGTGTATATATAAAAATAGATAAATTGATTAATTTCTTACTTATCTACACTGCTTGTTTCTGGTTTTATGTTAGCGAGTATTGTTTACATTAACTTTCAGTATAACATTTTTGGGGCATGGGGTGGGATGTTCACTTCTAAATATACCGTATTTAAAAATTGTAGATCTGTCTACTTATCACAGTTTTCGTAGCTTCACAGGTTTTCAGAGAATCAGAGAATCATAGAAACATGGAATGATTTGGGTTGGAAGGGACCTTCAAAGATCATCTAGTCCAACCCTCCTGCCACACAGAGGAACAACTCCCACTAGACAAGGTTGCTCAAACCCCATCCAACCTGGCCCAATGGGCAGGGACATCTCCCAATAGAACAGGTTGCTCAAAGCCCTGTCCATCCTGGCATCGAACACTTCTCTGGGCAACCTGTTCCAGTGTCTCAGCACCCTCATAGTAAAGAATATCTTCCTAATATCTGATCTAAATCTCCCCTCTTTCAGTTTAAAGCCATTACCCTTTGTGCCATCACTATTTGCCCTTGTAAAAAATTCCACTCCAGCTTTCTTGTCCCCCTCTTTAGGGACTGAAAAGCTTCTATAAGGTCTCGCTGGAGCCTTCTCTTCTCCAGGCTGAACAAATCTAACTCTCTCAGCTTGTCTTCATAGGAAAGATGTTTCACTCCTCTTATCATTTTCACGACCCTTCTCTGGATCCGCTCTAACAGGTCCATGTCTTTGTTATGCTGGGGACTCCAGAACTGGATGCAGCGCTCAAGTGGATGCAGCACCTACAGAGATAAGGCCAGAATTACGATTAGAGGAATCAGTCACAAAGTCTTAGTTCATACCTCAGTAATTAAACTTCACCTGGCTATCCCTTTCTTTAGAGCAGTTATTTCCAAGTCTTAGCGTATTAGTACTACCTAGGTACTGGGCTGAGACTGTTCCAGGGACTAGGGTGACTGTGATCTGTGAATACGATGCAGTATGAACCAGCAAGCAAATAATTCTAAGATGTGCTGAATGGGCCATTTCAGTAGAAAAAGTCTTAAGTAATGTGACTATAAAAGCTCAGATGAACTTTTGTGAAGTGCTATGTTCAGCAATGTTTATATAACGTAGATTCAGAACGAAGAGAGTAGAGTAATGGTGGGGTAGGATAAGCAGAATTAAGATAGATAACTAGGATAATCAGAATTTGGTGCTTGAACCACACTGGTTTTCAAGATTTAATACACACACACAGAACTTTAAGTTTTGCTTTATATTGCCAAAGAAATAAAAATACTTAATTTGGTATTTTCCATTTTATCCTGAATTTTCTCTGAATTGCAGAAAACAACTTTTTGGGTGAAAATAACCCATATTCATTCTAATGAGACATTGTCAAGGTCGTAATGACTAAGTTGAAAACTGTGGGAAATGCAAACCTAGAGGGTGTAATTCTAGTTTATATTTAATTTAAACTTTCTCCAAGTTTTGGAGATGAGAAATAATCAATTTCGCGATGGCATTTCTGTCTTCATGCAGGTGGTTTTATTTACAATTTGGTTTATGCTGCCATCCAGGAAGTGGGGTCTTTTCTCCTTCCTTGGACGTGTTAAAGTTTATACCTGCAGTCATTTTCATTATTTATTAAATCACTCCTTTTGGGTTGAATGGTCTTCTTTATTGAAGTACATTGATAAATGTTGCAAACCATCTGATGGTCTGCCCAACTGGAAAGCAACTTTGCAGAAAAGGACTTGGGGATCCTGGTGGATGCAAAGTTGCACATGAGCCAGCAATGTACCCTCGTGACAAGAAAGGTAAATAGTACCCTGAGGTGTATTAGAAGTGTTGCCAACCAGTTGAGGGAGATGATCCTTCCACTCTTCCCAGCACTTGTAATGCTGCACTGGGGGTGCTTCATCCAGCAAAGAGCCATTAAGATGAATAAAGGCCTGGATCATCACTGATATGAGGAAAGGTTGAGGGAGCTGGGACCATTGAGCCTGCAGAAGAGAAGGCTCAGGGGGATTGTGACAATGTGCACAAATACCTGAAAGGAGGGTGGAAAGACGGTGGAGCCAGGATCTTTTCAGTGATGTCCAGTGATAGAACAAGAACCAATGGGCACAACCTGAAACACAAGGGGTTTCATCTATTAGGATTTTTTACTGTCAGGGTGACTAAGAACTGGAACAGGTTGCCTTGTAGGTTGTGGGATCTCCCACCTTGGAGATACTCAAAAGCCACCTGGAAATGGACATGGGCAACTGGTTGTAGGTGGCCCTGCTTGAGCAGACGTGTTGGACCAGATGATGTTCAGATGTCCCTTCCAACCTCAGTCATTCTGTTATTCTGTGATAAAACAGTTATACTTAGGAGTGACAACTCTGCTAGATTTAGAATCTGTTTATAGAGACTACTTCTGCTTTTTTGTAGAAACTACACATGGCGATTACACAGTTGTAATACCGATGACAGACTTGGTATTTCAAGTACTTTGTCCAAACCACTTTGTCTTTTTTGTCATTTTAAGGGACTCAACTTGTCACAGATTATCGCTTTGGTTTGCTTCATTGCTTTATTCCTCTCCCTCAAATGACTATTAACAGTCTGTACAACAATTTTAACTCACTGCTTATAAAGTTTATGTCTAACTGAATAAATTATTCCCGAATGAGCATTAAACTGTCCTGTGGATATCTGAATAACCAGGTGTGTAAAAATAAAATGAGCTTGTAATGAGTGGCTTGATTTAAGGCTTATCTGTGCATTTTTATTTTATAAATGAACTCTATTTTTGATTGCAGTTTTGTGAAAAGGTATACAAATACTGAACAACAGAACACCCATTATGAATTGCTTGAAATGATATCCCACCTTCTAAATCAATATCGTCAAAATTTTTGTGCAGTACATTGCCACATATCTTTAAATACCTTCTAATACAGATTTCCCAAAAGTGAAACACAAAAATTAAAATTGTTAGAATGTTAACAGTTAAGAACCCAAATATTAGAGAAAATGCAACATAATTTCATATATCTGCATACATTTTCACAATAGTGATACATTTTTAATGATCTAATTTCATAAAATATTTCAGACTGTATTTATGGTTTTGATATGCTCTAATATATTGTTATATTTAATATTTTTGTTATTATATATTCACATAATAAATATTTTTCAGTATTTACCTTTATTCTTTTCATGTCCTTTCCATGTATTACCTACTTGGCTTCATATAAATCACCACAAAATACAAAATAACTGTGGGTTTGGGTTTTTTGGTGGTTTCTGTTTTGCTGTGTCTTTTTTAATGTCTATTTCTCATGTACTTGAAATTCAGTGTTCTTATTCCTCTCCTAAACTTATCTCCAGAATATCCACATAACGTGAAGAATTATTACCCCCATTTTCTATAACAGAAGGATTAAAGAGACTTTAAAGCTCTAATTGTTAAAAGTTTCTAATGATTTTGAATACAAAAGGTCCATAGTAGCATTACACACTACATTGTGTTCAGAGCAGAGTTTTCAGTGACCAGCATCAAAGATAAAAGTAGACTGCATTTCTGTAAGTTATAGCACAGGAACCTCAAATTAAATGGTGGCCATCTGTGAAAACATTTTACATGAGTTGTCATATATCATAGAGGAACCTCATAGCAGAGACTTTATTCTTTCTGAGTAGTGTTCTTCTATAAGGCAGTCCTTTCACACAGAGCCTCCAGTTTCCACAATAAATGAAATAAAAATATTTCTTTCTGTAAAAAACATTTTTTTCTTAATCTATATGAGTGGTGTAGATTGACCCTCTTAAGAGGATAGATGTATTCTCCTGAGTGATATGCGAAGTCTGAAAGGTGTTCCATGTTGTTTAAGGGCAGTGGGGAAGAGCAGAAGGGGGAACAAAACAGAGGAAAATTTCCTGCAATCTACTTGTCTTGCTTAAACTTATTTTTGGTTGAAAATTACAGAGAAGCAATTAGGTAAGAGCACTGAAATTCCGCTAATTCCAAGGGTTATTCCTCCCCTGCTTTTTACACTTTGTCAAATGCCCATACTATCAGCTAATGAAAAAGCTTATACATAGAAAAATGTCAGACATTTCCATTTTGTATGTTTTCACTCATCTGTAGCCCTTTTTGGTGGCTGTGGGAATATGATAATTTAGATGGAGATTTACTCCATGCTTCTCACATCTACTCAGCCTTCACTCATTTTCTTTTCCACTTGACTGACATAGTCACAGTCATGCAATGAAATAATGTAACATCATTCAAAACATGATCTCTGTATTATCATTCCAATTGATTTGCCTCCCTTGACTGGAGCAACTTGACATTTTTTACAGGTGGTTAACTTGAATTGCTTGTCGTTCCAGGCCTACCAGGTTAATAGCAGCAAGTTCTCACGCTTGGAGAGCTTTTCTTTGTCACAGCTCTCAAATCTGAAGAGCAAGTTGCTTACTGCAGCTCTCCTACTGAAGCAGTTTTTACTCTCTGATCAGAAGGCAGATGGTACCTATCTTCCCATCTGGTTTTGTCGCTGACGAATTACAGATATCTTAACTCTCGAGGACTCAGTTAGCCCATTGTTAAACACCTGACATAGTGTAAAACTCTCCAGTCAATACCTTGCTCGTGCTTAATAATTTCTTAGCTCTGCGTCTGTTCTTATAACAGTTTTATATTAAGTTCATAGCTATAATTTGACACTATGAATTCAATTAATTTGGAAAATATGCAGGACACGTCAAGCACTTGTAAGTCTGTGTTAAAATGCTGTTACTGTCTCATAAAACACCAGATGATTTTCCCTTGTCCAAAAAACCTATTACAGCAACTCTCATGGTTTTAAAATTATTCTCATGACTGTCATTCTCTGACCTATAACTGTTACACAGAATCTTATTGTATGGGTGCTATGGACTTGTGTAACGGGCTTATATTACTTGCAGCTTGGTTTAATCTCTGCAGTTATTTATGGGTTGTTAAAACTCTATTGTCCTGTCCATGTGAAAACTGCTTTGCAGAGAATGTGGGAACTGTTCACTGTCATTAATGAAGCAAGCAGGAATACAGAGAGAATAGGCAAAATAGTATAATTTCTGAGCTGCAAGGGTGATAGCTATAGGAGTGTCCTCACGAAACACTGTCTATTCTGTTATCCACTGATATATTTTCTCATGTGTCTGAACATCAGGGCAGAAGCCAGTAATTTTTATAGGATCAGTGGAGGAAAAATCATTTAGAATCAACTGTCATAGCACATTAATGATGTTTAGTGTTGATACATGATCAAGTGTAAAGCCAATGAACAGACTAAACTCTTCAAGAATATTGACAAACAGGAAATTTTTCATATTTTTCAACCTTTTTTTTTTTTTTAAAGTAAGGACTTCTTGTTTTATTTTGTTTCAACTGTTTAGTAAAATATCTTGATCTTTTTGTTTAATCTGATGAGAAAAAATGCTGTAGTTCATGAAAAAAAAATTAGGGACAATTAAACTTAAACTGTGAGATGCATTTAAAAAAATTTTTTTTGAAGTTTTGCCCAAAATTAGAACTTCAACAGAATAAAAACTTCATATAAAAAAATTAATACTGTTGGTTGAAATTTCATTTTTTATACAGTAAATAAAACCAAACACACAAGCCAAAAATTTGACTTGAAAAAACCCCAATTGATTAAATCAAACTTTCAGACTTTATTTTTCCTGTTTGTTTTGCACTAAATTCAGGGTAAGTTGAAAAGAAAACAAAATAATGTTTTATTCATTTTAAGAAAGCAGAGAAATCCATCATAGTTTTCATCCGCCTGTACCTGTGTAACTGAGTAATCTCGTTGTTTTGAACAACTTTTATTACAAATATTTGAAGTGAAAAATTTCTTGAATAGTTTCTGTGATTATTTTAAGAGCAAAGGAACTCCAAGGGTGTGCATCCATCTGATGCTCTTTAATTAAGCAGGTGACTAGTAAGATACTTGTGGCACAAGAAAACAAAAGTATCTTTTAGATTTATATGTGAAATGACTAGGTAATTTTACTTTGGGTCTCCTCCTTAGCATGCCAATGACAGCTACAGGAATGCTATCAGTTATTTATGTGGGAGCAAAATAAATGAGGGTTATTATTACAATTTTTTGTTAAAAACAACTTCAGACAAGAAAGATGTTTGAAGGATATCCCAATCACTTGCACACACACAGTCTCTACCTGATTTTCCCAGGGACTAAAATGTGACTGATTAGCCTCCTGTTTCCTGGATCATCCTGTTGTCCCTTTTTGAAGATGGGTGCAACATTTGCCTTTCTCCAGTTGTCAGTGTCCTCTCCAATCTCCACAACCTTTCAAAGATGACAAAGAGAAACCTTGTAAGGACATTGGTCATCCTTCTCAGACTGAACTGTGGGCGTTGAAAACTGTCCAGTAATCTCTTAGTGTTCTTGTTGCCCTCAGTGTCCCTTGCAAGTCTCAATTCCAGGTGAGCTTTGACTTTCCTGGCACCATCATTCCATGACCCGGGCAATGCTTTTAAATTCCTCTTTTGTATCCTCCTTCCACCACCTGCAGACTGCTTTTTGCATTGGAGCTGACTCATAGCATTCCTGCTTAGCCAAGCTAAAATCTCTTGACTTCCTCGTATGTCTTGGAAGCAAGTGTGGAAGTACAATGACCAATAAATCAATTATGAGGCATATAAACAAATGATTTTAAGATAACACAAAACATTACTGTCAGGAGCCAGAGAAAATATTTTCCAAAATTGGGAGAAATGGATAGTACTTAACCAAAAGGTATAACCTCTGCCTATCCCTTTCTGCCTTATACATATGAGAGAAATAGGTGCTCAGTTACAGCTCTTGTGTCTAGTGAGATGGAGGATGAAGAAGGCTATCTGGTAAAAGAGACCTGCATTGGATAAAGCTATAAAGGAGGAATGACCTACACTGACTACCTTACTGTCTAATATTTTTCAGATGCTACGTACAATGAAGTCATACTACCTTAAAACCATGTTCCCTGTGTCTTGCCTTTCTTTCTCTAGTTTCAGGGACAATTAATTATATAACAGGAATTAAATTCAAATTTCATGTCTTGGTTAACTGAAACTAAGGAAGTTATCATTGCCTGTTAAATTTTATAGCCCTTTTCTGTAAGAAATTGCTTTAAATGAAATGGCAATTAAATGTATGGTAAAATGTTAGGATAAAGTAGATTTATAATGGCACACAGAATAGATACTTACCAACTGATGCTACAGCCCCTAAATGAAACAGAAACCGAGCCTTGCTGAAATACTTCTGAAAATCTAAATCTGAATTATTCTTGACTTTCTAAACCAAGGTAAAGAACAACCATCTGTAGAAATTATATTGTTCTTGTTGGAAGGCTGACAGACATAGAGACTAAATTTTCAAAGCAAATACTGTAATCCTATCAATTTAATGTACATGCCATTAAGGATACATTTCCTACTGCTGATACTCTGCAAGACACTACATCATGTACTGAAAGACGATTTCATTGCAGTATTTTTAACTGTATGAAATTATTAATTTACAGTATGCAAGTTAATGAAATCTTCTTGAAAGATTAACATAGTATGTTTTAAATTTTAAACACCCCATGCAGTTTTTTAGTAACGATGCATAAATAAAATGTGTGAAGAAAATCAAAACATTGGCTAGGACTGCCAAAGTAAATTTATTTACTATTTAGTTTGAATAGAGCAGCTTTAACTTTTTTGCCACTATTTTCTAGCAAGAAGGCAGCACCAGAGCGCTGCTATCATGCTGTATTGACATCCCAAAAATGTGCAGCACCAAACAGAGTCATATTTTTGGACTCCAACACTGCTCTAGTATCCGGAATCTCAAACTTTGAGTTTTGATGTGTGTTGGGGCAACTTTTGTCCATGTGGACCAGATAAGCCCCACTGTCTCTTTGAGAGTGATCTCTTCTTGTGCCTGTTTCCTGTTTTCCTGCAGGCTGGGTCCTGCACTTGGGTCACAACAACCCCATGTAGTGCTACAGGCTTTGGGAAGAGTGGCTGGAAAGCTACCCAGCAGAAAAAGACCTAGGGGTGTTGGTCAGCAGCAGGCTGAACACGAGCCAGCAGTGTGCCCAGGTGGCCGAGAAGGC
>JAOXJK010009689.1:0-10441 GCA_025774025.1 Xenus cinereus | reverse complement strand
TGCAGGAGTTTGACAAGAAATACAACCCCACTTGGCACTGCATCGTGGGAAGGAACTTTGGCAGCTACGTGACTCATGAGACCAAGCACTTCATCTACTTCTACCTCGGCCAAGTCGCGATTCTCCTTTTCAAGTCTGGTTAGAGCCACGGACTGTTACTGAAAGGTGCAGCCGGTCACAGGGCTGCACACCAACTCCAGACAGCCTCCTACCTTCAGCCTTCCTGAGGAAACAGACCTTCATCTTCAGGTCTTTGTTGCATTGTCAATGGTCAGGGATTTTGCTGTAGCAGCTGGTATTTTCTTTGTGGCTATAAAAAAGGTAAAAATATCTTCCTTGTATTTATTTTCTTTCAAAAGACAGCTTATTTGCTAATAAAACTGTCGGAACAAGTTTATCCTCTAAGAGTTTTCTCTACCGTTCCTGCTGCCTTAGTGCTTGCGTTTCCCTCTTTATTCCGCTGTGAATGAAGGGGGAACTTCCCCACCTCCATTTCCCCCCCAAATCCACAGCATCTGAATCCTGAGCTAATCTGTGAATACTCATCAGTCAGCAACAGGAGATGGCTTCCCTGAGAGAAGAGACTGCTTTGCAGTTCTTGATATTCTCAGTATGCACAACCTCCATCCAGTGCAAATTCTGGAGCTTAGATAAATGGTGCTGCTTTCCTGATTTCACTTGAACTGGTGAGCTAAAAGCAATAGTCCTTTTATCTCCCGATTTTCACAAGAGAGAAATTTTCATAGTACATTACACAGCTCTCCATTTGGAATGGAAATTTATACTTTCTCTAGATTTTTTTTTTATTCTAGCCCTGTATCCTGCTACAGAAGCATCTGTTGAACTTCAACAGTTTAGTTTAAAGAACAGAAGGAAACGCACATTTTTAGGTAGGTATTTTGCAGCTAGCACTGACAGAAAAAGATGTCATATGGAGGTGAAAACACGTCATTTCATCCCAGAATATAGTAATGCAGTCATTCTCCTTGAGAAAAAAATACTCCTTTCATAGAAAGGAAACCTTACAAAGGTTAAAATATTGACTTAAGTGAAAAAAGTTGATGCAGAGCTGTTTTATTTCACAAGCCTTCCATTTACCTTTGAAAGAAGTAAAGAATCATGGGAAAAAATCCCTTAGAGTCCACATGACAAAGATAATGACAGATTAATAAAAGTCTAATAAATCCAAGTTATTTCTCACTGGTACGATACCCTCCTTGAAACATAGGGGAAAAAAAAAAAAAAAAAAGGAGGCATCTTATTTGAAGACCAGTCAAGTCTATTTCTGTATCCACCCCACTGGCAACTGAAGTTGCTTCATTTGTTAGGATTGCTCGGTTTTGGCCACGTCCTGTATGTTGCACTTGGAAAGGAAATGCAAGTGTAAGAAACACCACAGGAGTCACCTCATCCACAGGTTTCTTGGGGGAAAAAAGATCGCTGATGTTCTTCTGAGACTGCTGAGTGAGTAACTGTTGCACAAGTTCTTAAAACTCCTCTTCAATCTTGATAGCATGAAAATTCCACAGCTTTCATGTTCCTCAGGAAAATTACATTTCCCATGTTTTGCTACACAGTAGATTCACAGTTTGAAACCTGAGTGAATGGCAACAATGCCTGAGTTTAAATTCTGGTAATCCACTTTAAAAAACCCCGCATCTTCTATCATTGCCTTCAACTCCTCCTGAAAAATAATAGTTCCGTAATTATAACCAGCTGAAGGCCTACAAGCCAGCTGCCTGCAAGATCATGCTGGGACTGTGTTTTGTGTGTTAATGAATTCAGAACAAGATTGTCTTACCTGAGGGGGGAAACGTCGGATGCTCTCCACAAGATACTGGTAAGACTTCCAGTCACCAGCGATAACCTCCCCCAGAACGGGGATAACCTGGAAACTGTAGAGATCGTAGAGCCTGCACAGACAGACAGCAAATACAGATTAATACAAACAAGTTTCAAACCAATCCTCTTCAACACAAGTTCATCTCTATATCGCTACCCTACAGAATCTGTACCTGATTTTAAAAGTGCACAACGAAGCGGCCTAAAAGCATCTCCATCTCTTATTTTGGCTGAGTAAAAATAAGAGAGCCTTGTGACAGGGCAAAAAGTGTCACCATATTCCTACCTGGAAAGAAGAGGGTTGCTGACTTGACTAAACTCAAGGCAGAGAAATCTTCCTCCTGGTTTCAGCACACGATAGGCCTCCTGAAGTGCCTGAGACAAAGAAGATGCGATCAGTCTCTTTATGTAGAACAGCACCTGCCTATTATCACACCATGTGACAGCAACTAAGTGATGAACTGAGGGGAGTAAAGAGAATCCTGATTGGCAATCTCCAATATTTACTTGTGGAGAAGCATCCAAACACAGGTAAAGAAAAAAAATCCCAAACAAACAATAAAACCAAACCAGAAAAACTCTTGCTGTCACATAAATAGATTTATACCAGGCTTTGTGTCGAAACTATGATGTCAGGTTTGCAATTTTTCTTGGTTTTCCCTACTCTTAGTTGCCAAATGTGTGCCAACAGAGCTCTTGTAATTACAGACCAAACCCAAAAGGGAGAAGGTGACTCAGCTACAAGAAGCTGAAAATGAAAAGAGGGCATTATAGATTTTTTTTTTTAATCAAAAGAGAAGATTTTACTCAACTGTGAGGCACACCCAAAGGATCAAAGAAGAAATGATATTGCGTTTTGGATGAGCAACGTGACAACAGTGAGGAAGGAGAGGAAAGAAGAAAATCTTTGGCTACTTTGAAAATTCCATCCTATATCCAAAATAAAAGACCATAAAAGAACCACCAAGACCAAATTCTGTTTACAACCGTACGGTTTTTCATACAAGAGCACAGCACAGTTGTATCCAAGCATCTCTGTAGGTTGTACATTTGCTTGGCTTCAACTGTCATGTTCCTAAGCGATAAAGTATAAACAGTACACATACGTGACAGGAACTCTGCAAAAGAATCGGAGGCTTGGATGTGTTTTGTATCAGGTCTCCAGGGAGCTATGCTACCAGGCTGCTGTATCCAGGAAGGCAAAGAGCCTGTGCTTGGGAAGGGTGCAGACGAGGCATGGTGAAAAGCCATCCACATTAAGAGAAGCTCAAAGGCATACAGTTCAAGATGGTTTGGATCCAAATGCTGCATCTTCCACAGAAGGAGTATTGCCAAGGTTGTAACACACTCCTCCAAAACAGACAACTAGTCTAGCTGGGCAGGTGGTCTAACCTATCTACATCCACAAGACAGCTAGTCATTCTCGAAGGACAGATACAGTTTAGAACAATGGCTACTACTTACCCTAATTAAAATCACACTAATTCTTCATAGGAAACCCTACTACCAGCCAGTGTAAAGACACTGAGCAGCAGTGGGCTGAATGATTTAGTTCAATGCCAGCTGCTTCCCACTGTCTGCTCTGGGAGCTCTGCTGGCTCAGGCAGGGAAACAGAACAGAGCAGGAAGCGTTGGACCCACTGCGGGTGGGATATACAGCAGGCACTTTGGGAGGGTTTGAGACATGCAGACTGACTGCACTGAGTGTGTGTGGATCCAGTAACATCACAGGTCAGGAGAAGGTAGGGAATGACTGAAGCACTCAGCCCTTTTTGCCTTAGGAAGAGGCTGTGTGGCTTGCCAAGCTGGAAGGATTGGGCGCAACTAGTATAAATCTAACTTTTTTATGACAAAGGTGGGGCATTTAATTGCATTCTTCATACAAACAAGTTGCACACTACATGCCACTTATTTTAAATGTTCCAGGAGTAGACAAAGATGTTCCTTTATCCAAAGGAATTCCTCCTTTGCTTCCTCCGCTAGAATAAAAACCCTCACGTGAATTATACAGACCCCCTGTCAGGATACACGACAGCAACTTACCAAATCAATACGGGTTACATTTCGGATCCCAAAGGCAATTGTGTAAACATCAAACATATCATCATCAAAGGGCAACTCTTCAGCATTCCCAAGCACCCAGGACAAGCCTGTAGTAAAAGCCAAGGACACAGAATTGAGCTCAGACTGCTCCAGAGAGACTACAACTTATCTATTCCAGAAGAAAACTATTACTAATAAAGTGATATTTAAAACTAATACTTTAATTTTTCATTTTTGTTGGTGGAAATACACCTTAGTCTATACCCACAAACCTTTCAAGGCCCTGTACTATACAGCTGTCTTTCAAGCTATCTTTCTTAATGTTGCAGATCAGCCAAAACATTCTTCTGCATACACACACGTTGTGCTCACAGTGCCTTAGTCTGCCAAAAAAATTTCATCCAAATCTTACATGACAGTGGAAAGCAACTGGCTTTCCGAAACTGGCTGCCACTGGTTTGTAGTGAAGTTGCAAAAAAAAGAGTCTCTGCTCAAAGAATAACTTAAAGATTAATGTCTTGCCATGCAATACTTAAAATATTGTGCTAGAAAGCTTCCATAGATTGAGGAGCATGAAAAGCCACACTCCCTCCATCTGCACTATCAGTATGTGATCTTGTTGCAGCTGTGTTTGCTTCTATCAAGGCCGTGTCTATCTATGGAGCATGGGTATCCAGGTTATTTGTACCAAAAATAAGACTGCTCAATTTAGAATTAATAGTTCTTAAAGTCACTAGTTTTGGTGACTCAAATGCAAAACAACAACAACAACCAAAAAAAAAACCAAAAAAACCCAGACCAGAAAAAAACCCCATGAGTATTCTGCAGAGATCAGCAGTTTTTAAAGGGCAATATGCTAGAAAGTGACACAGAGGAGAACAAAACACAACAAAACAAAAGTTATTGTCAGGAGACATTCAAATTTCATTTTTACAAAAAATATGTGGTTATAGTTGTAGAAAGTATTGTATGCAAAGCAGCATGCAACATCATCAAAGCAGCAATTATTAGTGTTATTTAAACCCAGACAGTTTGAAAAGACACTTAAGAAGCGAGCATCAAGAAAAGGTTTTGAACAGGAAAACTGACCCTCAGAATATACCGTGGTAAAATCACAAGCCAAGAGTTTTGTAAGCGAATACATAAAATGGGCTGTCAATGTCCAGGGCACGGTGCAGTACAGCCTACTACTCCTGCTGGCCGAAATGCACAATCAGTGATTGTGCAACACGTGTTTCTTTTCAGCATGCACAGACCCCACTGTTGGTGAATGTGCATAGGAAAATAGTGAAAGAAAACTCTGCTCCTTATAATTTTAAGAAAACCAAACTTTAGACCTCAGACAATCAACAGGTAAGCAAGCTCAGAAATGAGATTACTACAACAGAGAGGAATCGCATGAAAAACAGAAGGTAGGACACACTAAATGGGTATGTGCTGAACAAGGGAGTGAAAAAGAGTAAGAAGTCAGACTTGTGCCACAGTGGGGCATAAGGCAACACAGGCAACAAGACAACGGTTGCGCTTCTCCGGTACAATGTACAGAGGAAGAGAATTAAAAAGCATAAATATTCATTTTGAGAATTTGGTAAGTCACAAAAATACCTAAAAAGTGCAGCCAATTAAACTAAATACTTTATTTATAGTAGCTGGGAGGCAGCATCAAGCTTTACTTCAGGTTCTAAGCTACAGTCATAAAGGTTCTATATTTACAATGTTGGTACAGTTCAGGTGTTCCCAAACTACGATGCATAAAAAGAGCTCTGGACAGGCTCGCAAGCTGCTCAGATAAGCACGATGCAAGCAGTCTGCCAGAGCTGGAAGAACCAACGCTTTTACAATTAGTTCGTATTTTAAAGAAAAGCAAGAGGCAGGCAGGCAACAGCCTGGGGTAACCCACCAGCAGGGAGGAATAGCAGCTGCGAGAACCTGTGCCAGCAGCTTATCTTTCAGCCCCTTTGTGTTACTGAGCTGTTCTGTACGCCCTTCAGCCTACACAATCTGTAGGCTGAAATCCTGACAGGGTGTGGGAGCAGGGTGCAGCGAAAGGACATGCAGGAGACCTCGTAACACAAACAGAGAGGCTGCCCAGGGCATACCTAATGGCGGCACCCAGGCAAAAAAAGTTTGGGAACCTCTTGGTATACTTTACATTGCTAAAATATTCGCCAAATATCCATAAATGAAGAGAGGACAAACAACTATCATACAAACGCTGAGCCACAAGCAGGACTTCTTTCTCTATGTCTTACTTCTTAAAATCAGGCTTTTCAATCAGGATTGGCGTGGTCCCCAACAAATTCTAGATATCAGTGAATTAATCCATTGACCTGCAAACTAACATTTAATATAATTCAGTTTCTCTGAGTATTGTTAGCATATGTTGTAACTGTAGAAAGTTTTATAGGTTCACAATACACATTAGTTCTTGCAGTTTTTATTTGCTGCCTTGATTCTTTAAATACCCATTACAAGATCTTCAGTATAATCACTCCACGGTTGAGCCCTTTTACATTATTTGCCTTGGTAAAATCAGATTCATTTGCACAGATATAAAGAGCAGGTTTAGGTTATTTAACCAATTTTGAAGGATAGCTGGGTTTCAGACCTCAAGGACACTTCCATGTATGTATTTCTGAAAGTTCAAGTGTTATTCAAGAGGATCACCGCGTATCTGAACAACATACTACATACATGCTCACTGAAAAAGTAACTCAGCAGCGGCAAATATGCAAGCACAGCTATAGTATACACCATGGCTATATAATGTATATTGTAATCCTGAAGCGGTGACTACCTGATGGCCATCATGCATCAAATTCTTGCTACCAGGCATGCTACTGAAATGGTACAATGCATGACTTACCTTCGGAGTAGCCAAGATGCTCTGCTTTCTGCTTCCCAACTTTTAACATTTCTTTGTTAATGTCACAGACCACCACTTGGGAATCCCCTAGCGACTTGGATTTATCTTCCTGGTAACTTTCAGCAATTTCCTGCCACGATAAGTTCTGATGGTGCCTAAGCTTCCGCTGGAGCTGGCGCTCTCGTACAGAGCGAACGTAATTAATAAATCGAAAGGCGATGTCACCTGCATTTGTTTTAAAAGACAGATACATGTTTTAGAATGTTTTCTGACTCCAGGAAATTAGAACATAAGGCTTTGAACAACAAACTGAGTTAATTTTTTTTTAATATATAGATAAATAAAACCCACGCATAGTATAGAGAGACACAGAGTGTGTATATATACAAAAATATATAAAGGGAACAGGTTAAAAGCAAAGAGTCCATGACTTTCTACAAATGGAAACAGTTTTCCATAACATATCATGTCAGCACTGTAACAGAGCCTCGGAGCAAGATATTACAAAACACAAAGAAGTCAGCTCTCAACCCCTCTCTGTGAAAATCAAGTAGATGCGTCTATGGTTTTAAAGACAGAGAACTGAGAGAGAGAAAAATAATAAATAGGTTAGGCAATTTAATTCTGAGCAGACTCAAACAGTTCAAAAACAGCATGGCACTGTGATGTGGAACTCACCAAAATTATTTACCTGTTCCTCCAGCAACATCAAGAAGCAGCGTTCCTGGGGAAGGGTTCATTTTATGCACGAGGATATCCTTCCACACTCGATGAATCCCGAGAGTCATTGAATCGTTCATTACATCGTATTTCTTGGCCACACTTTCAAAGACCTGATAAACTGCAAAGAAAGGACATGATAATGAAATGTAATTTTCTTTAAAACTCTACTGCTCAAGTAAAACGTGTCCTTTATTGCCTCGTGGAGATCTGCCACCATGTGGAACTGAAAAATACTACCTGAAAACTCCTTACAAAAAATGTGATCGAATCCCGCCGAGCCTCTTGCCGGACAAACGTCTCTTTGGAGAAACAAGTCTCTTCCCGCAACCCTTACGGAGCCGAGGGGAAAAACCGACCTGGCATAACACTGATAGTGTTCACTGAGACTCCTGGTAAGGTCTCAGACCAGCGGCCCAGCTCCAGAGACACCTCCGGCACTCCTTCGTCCCCATAGCCGCTGGGCGCCGGCTGCCCGGGAGCCCCGTTCGGTTCCATCCCGCCCCGGCCCGCCCTCCCCCGGCTCCACCGCGGGCCCCACCGACGCCCTCACTTTTTTCCCGCCTCTCCTCCTCGGTCACCGTCTGGAAGCCGAAGTGCGTCTCCGGACCGGTGGCGAGGCCCCGCACGGAGCCGCAGAGGGCCCGCAGAGCCCCGCCGCGGCGGGCGAGCAGCGCCCGGAACGGGCACAGAGGCGCTCACAGACACACGCATGTGCTGCACAGGCGGGTCGGGGTGCCCGCAGGCCCCCGTGGGGATGCGTGGGCGGCAGCCCCGCGTGGACGCGGGCCCGGCCCCGCAAAGCTCGCCTTTGCCTCCCGCTTCTCGGCAGGGCTGGGGAAAGGCGCTCGCCTCTTTCTCCAGCGCCCCGGGGTTTTGGGGGTGGCGGTGTCCCCCCACTCTCCCCGCGACAGAAACACGGCAGCGAGAGTGCAAACGAGAACTTAAATAAAGTTGCGGCCCCTGCCCCTCTAGGAGCTGGACTATGGGCTCCCTGCATTAAGCGGAGCCACCGAATAATGCCTAAGTGTGATTTTGACGTTACTTCGTTAATTAAGGCATTAAAAATATATAACTAGTCCGTTTAAAGCGCGAGGGAGCCCGGTGTCATCTTAAAGCACAAACAAAGCGAAGGGGAAGCGAGAAATAAAAAGCACTATAAGGCTGGGGTGGCCTCTTACGCATACCAATGGTTTTTGTCATTTATGGCTATGCAAGATTTATGACTTCATGCACCAAAGCTGTAAACAGAGCACTAAAACAGAAAACACTTGCTCCTTATGGCATAAGTGAGAAGGCACCACATGAAAGGGGAAGCGGGCAGCGTAGGAGGAGAGGAGAGGCAAAAATCCCGCGTATGCATTTTGCTTCAAACAACCCCTTGAATGTTGCATCGGAAGGGAAAAAAAAAAAAAAAAAAGAAAGAAAGAAAAAAAAAAGTCTTTTTAGTCAATAATCAACCCCACACTTTCTTCTGAAACTGCTGATCTGCCTTTCGCCCTCTTGCCCGACCAAATAACGAGAGACAACGCTGCGCCCCGACGGAGCCCCCCGGCATGGAGAGAAGGATTTGGCAAGGGAGAGAGAGAGAGCTGGGGACTGCAGGAACCTGCGGACGCCGGGGAGCCTGCCGGTTTGGGGGAGCCCTGCCGAAAGTCTGGGCGATCTTTTCCTAGGAGCGCCTTTAAACTTTGGAGCGATCTCCAGCGGGATATTCTAACGACATGTCTGTATCTACGAGCGGGGACGGGGAGCGGGGGGCGGCGGAGCTGCTGCCCCCGGGAAACGGGATGCTCTTCCCCGTGGCCCGGGCAGAGGCGCTGCGTGTGTCTCCCTGTGCCTGCGTGCGTGTGAGAGTGCGTGTGTGCGCACGCCGGCGCGGCATGTGCGGCCCTGCAACGTGCGGGGTGTGCGGCGGGACCCGTCCCCACGTGCGGGGCGGGGGGAGAGGAGCTCCCCCCGCACAAACACCACCCCCCCCCGCCTCCGACAGAGGGGCGGGCCGGCGGCTTTCCCTGCGGTGTTGGCGGCGGGAGGTGTCAGCAGAGGCCATCCGCAGCGACGGGTTTGTGCGTGCCCCCCGCGCCAGCCCGCACCTCTCTTGCCTTGCATTTGGTCCGGCTGTGTGCCCTCCCTCCCGCAGCCTTCGGCTCCTGGGGGTGCGGGACACACACGCTCCCCCCCCCAGTCCCGACGCGCACTGAGGAAGGGGCAGTTTGGGGGCACCCACAGCAGCCGCGAGGGAGTCACCCCGACAAAGAGAAAGCCAAAAGAGAGACACGAGCCTCACACCGTTCCCGTGTAAGGCCCGTGCTTTGCAGGTCATCTCACCGGGAGGGCACCCGGTGATTTTTATATGGGGGGGCTCGGGGGAGCGGGGGTGCTGCTGACACCGCGCTGCCCGCCCGGAAGGTGCGAATGAGGATGGAGGAGCAGTGGGGGCTCTGGTGGGGTGTTGGAGGCTCCTGCTTGGCAGGCGGGCGAGCGGCACGCAGGCTGGGATAGCTCTTCCCCTGTTAACCTGGGGCCGTTTTCACACTGTTAGTGCAACTGAACCGGGAGCTAAAAATAAACAACATCAATGTATGCCAAATGCCTACAGGGGTTATTTGGGGGTGTCGGAAGGAGAGGCTTGTGGACTGCGCCAGAGGCTGTTGGGAGAATCTGCTGCTGGTGAGAAAAGCAAGGTATTGGGACTGTTTAGTTTGAGGAAGAGGAGGCTGAGGGGAGACCTCATCACTCTCTACAACTGCTTGAAAGGCCATTGTAGAGAGGTTGGTGCTGGTCTCTTCTCCCAGGTAATTAGCGTAGAACAAGAGGGAATGGCTTCAAGCTGCAACAGGGTAGGTTTAGACTAGACATTAGGAAAAAATTCTTCACAGAAAGAGTGGTCAGAGACTGGAATAGGCTGCCCAGGGAGGGGGTTGAGTCACCATCCCTGGATGTGTTTAAGAGCCGTTTAGATGTGGT
>JAOXJK010009688.1:0-10454 GCA_025774025.1 Xenus cinereus | reverse complement strand
CGCTGCCCCGCGGGGCCCGGGGTGAGGGCGGGGGGGAGGGGCCTTCGGTGGGCGAGGACCCGGCGGGGGCTGCGTGAGACCCCCCCCGGTCTCCTCTGCTCTGCCCCGGGGGCGTTCGGGGCCTCGGCGCCCGTCTGCTCGCCCTCGTGTCGCTGCGGCCGACACAAATCCCTGTTTTTTTGGCAGTTTCCCACCCCAGCCCGTGGCGGGGTCTCTGCAGGGAGCCTGACAGGGCTCCCGTGGGTTGCGGTCCCTCGTGTTCCAAAATGCCGGGGAGGGCGTTACATCAGCCACGCTCTGTACGGCCCCGTTTCGGGTTTGAGTGCTGGAGCGGGGGGGGTGAGAGGAGAAGGGCCGTGGCCGGGTCGGGGTCTGGCTGAGCGGTGACCGGGACGGTCGGAGACACGCGCAGGTGTCAACAATCCCTTTGCGCTCTGGAGCTGCTTGGGTTTGGGAAGACAACGTGCGGCTCTGTGTCGGAAAGTCACATTGGGTCCAGGGGGTGTCACTGCACCGGCCTCACACCGTCTGGGGGGGCTGGCACCGGGACTTGAGGCAGCTCAGAAACACCCGCACTTGCCTGCCGGGGCACCGGTGCCCGCCGTGGGGCAGGGGTCCCTGGCGCTGCCCGACTCCCTTGGAGCGTCCTGGGTGCGGCGGGGGAACGCTCTGCACCAGGCGCAGGGACGCACCGCGGGTGCGTGTGACCAGGTGTTGTCACCCGGCCTGGGGGAGCCATGCAGTGCGCGGGGGGCTGTCTGAAAGGCCTGTAGGATTTGGGGACCACAGGAGAAGTGGGGGTTTCCTGGTGGTCGGGAGCTGCTGGCAGAAAGTTTTCCTGGGGGATGTGGCCCCCGGTGCCGGCTGTTGGGGTGACAGCTGTGCTGGGGGCCCCGGGGAGCTGCGGGGCTTCTGGTCTCTCTCCAGGCATAGCTGGGATCGTAGCTGGGATTCCTGCGGTGGGGCCACTTCCCGGTGTCCCCCCCCTCCCTGGACAGCTTTACTCTCGATCTCGGGTGACAACTTGTGCCTTTTCTCCTCCCGGAGCTCTCCTGCTCCCAAGGCTCTAACAATGGCATCGGTTGGGGGAGTCTGACTGTGGGCAGCGGGTGCTGAGCAACAAATGCTGTTAAAGAAGCTGCTCCCCCCGCCCCGGGGGACATGGGGGGCTCCAAGGGAGCGACATGGGCAGCAGCAAAGGAGCCGCGGGGTTGGTGTGGAGGCAGAAGGTGGAGGCAAAGGGGGTGTGCGATGGTTGTTACCCCCTCTCTGCTGAGCTGGCTGTTCTGGCAGCACAAGATGAGCCGGGGGTTCTGGCGCAGGACTGGGAATCACCCTGTGGGTGGGAGCCGTCGGTCTCCTTTGACGTTCCTCTTATTCTTTGGAGGTCGGCCACTCCGTGGAAAGCTGGTGGGGTTGGGCAGGCTGATCTCTAACCCAGCAGTGCAGGGGGGGTTCAGCTCTCAGGTGTGCAGCCCTGAAAAATGGTGGGTGCTCTTGGAGGGTCCCGTGTGCCCCCTTCCTTTGCAGAGGTGGGCACTGCAGAGATGGAGCACTCAGCAGAGCAGCAGTGAGTTGGAAATATCGTGCTTATCGCAGGGGTGTCCTCAAACGGTGCCGGTGGAGATGGAGGGGGAGCAGGCAGAGCTGGCAGGGGTAGATGAGCGGGCTGTTGTCTGTCCAGCCTGTCCTGTGACGGGCTCAGGACCAGCTCAGCTCTTGGCAGGGGTTGTTATTCCTTCTTGAGGCACCAGTAGGTTCCCCGGCACAGGAAATGTCCTGGTGCCCGTTGGCACGAGGCGCTGGTGTCCGGCACTCATTGAGTGGCTGCCCAGCTCCAGGCTGGTGCCTGTCTCCTCCCACCGCCCCGTGTTTTGGGATGGGGCTGGGGAAATGGGGCATTAGAAGCACCTTTTGGGCCACTGTTCTTGCGGCAGAGAAAGGGATGACACCCACAGGGGAGGCTGCGGTGAGTTCCACACACGTGTTACTGCCCCAGATGGGCAGGGGGCACACGGGCAGGGCTGGCCCTGCTGTGGGTGGGTGGATGGCCCGTGCGGAGTGGGATGTGGCTGCCAGGGGACAGCCAGTGCCCCACGTGGGGGCAGGAGGAGACTCTTCCTCCCTTGATATGATGCAGCCTCTGCAACCTGGACTGTGTTTGGGCTCCACAGCTATGGTTTCTCCTCGGCAGCCACCCGGTTGCTCTCCCCTCACTGCCCCCGCCGGCAGACGTGCCGGGACGTGCTGCCTCTGCGTTTGGGACGTGCTGCCTCTGCGTTCGGGGTTGATGCTGGGCGTGGGGCTGGAGCTGCCAAAGGGTGGGTGTGTGGCTGAGCCGGTTCTGCTCTCCCGACTGGCAGCGGTGCCGGTTACGCTGGTCAGACCGGTGCTGCCCTCCCTGGGTCTGGCTGCACCTCTTCCCTGAGCGCTTCCCTGTGATGGGTGATGTTCACAATGCTGTTGGGAACAGCCAGGCTCTCTCCGGGCTCTCTTGGCGCTGGCTGGAGATCAGCGTGTGCCAGGGGAGCTGGATGGCGAGCGCTCTGGGTCGGCGGAACTTGCCTTAATAATTAAAACTGTTGTTCTCACCTGTTCAGCTCCAGCTGCCCTTCCTCCCGCAGCCCCTGTTACTGCTCCTGTGCCATCGCCAGGTACTCCCTCCCTCATTAACACCTCGTGTGCCTCATTAACCAGTTTGCTGTTCTGGGTGGTTGCAGTTACGTTAACCCTAACAGCTTGCACAGTGGAGAGCAGGTCACCGTGTGGCAGCCAGGATTTGGGGTCCCATCCCCTCGGCATGGGTGATGCCACCCCCCCGGTGCCTTGGCGTCCTTGTCCCTAAAGGACACCTGCCTTGCCCAGAGGGGCTGCCCTCTGCCAGAGCGCTCCTGGAACAGTTACGCATGCCCGTGTGTTAAAATTTGTCTTTTCCTTCCCATCCTCACATGGGTCCTCATCACACCCCTGCTCTCACCAGCCCGGGATGCGATTTCCCAGAATCAGGAGCAGCCCCTCCAGGGGCCCCATGAAGGTCGTGGCAACCCCTGCCATGCCAGGGATTTGGCCACAATCCTGGGGTGGCAATTACTGATCCTGGTGTCGGGTTTTTTCTTCTGTCACTCGTGCCCCTCAGTTAGCTTGCATGCCAGCACAGTGTTCTCTGTAAAATCCCTGCCGGTTTCTAGAGGCAGGTGGACATCCTGGTCTGTGCTGGGCCTGGCAGGTCTGTGGGGACGTTTGCTTGCGGCTCCAGAAGCCGGCACGAAGGCTGGGGGGAGGCCAGGGCTCCCCCCCCATCTCCCTTCTCTCATCAGTTCACTCTGTTTCTCTCCTTTAGCTGTTCTTCATGCTGCTCATTCCCCACCTCTGACTCCATCTCCGGGTCCTGTGGGCCAGGCTCTCCCAGTGGAGCTGCCCAGCCCTGCTGGGCCCCCGGCCCCCGTTTCCCCCCCGGTGGTCCCAGCTGCGGCGATCCCTGTGTTTTCTGTCCCCCCCCAGCTCCCCGCCCCAGCTCTGCAGGTCCCAGTTACCATTTCCCCTCCTCCGGTTCCGCAGTCCCCGGTGGGTTTTGCAGCCCCGGGATCTCCAGGGCCCATCCCAGTTAGCCCAGTGTCGCCAGGACTCCCAGCCCCAGTGGCTCCTGTTCTGGATGCTGCTCCTGCTGCAGTGATGGTGGCCCCCATTGCTCCCCCTGTCAGCCCCGGTTCTCCCCCTGCAGCTCTCACCTCTCCTGGGAAAGCTGCCCCTCAGAGCCCCGTGGGGCTGTCCCAGGCCCCTCTCCCTGCCCCCGTGGCAGCCTCGGCTGCCCCTGCTCCGTCCCAGGGCCCTGGGGCAGCCCCGGCTGCTCTCCCACTGCCCCTTTCCCTTCCCCTTGGGGCATCTCCCCTGCCAGCGTCCCCCGCTCTCTTGCCGGCTCCCACCGCACCTCCCAAGGCTGCAGCTTGTTTCCAGAGCCCGGGTTCTCCCCCTCTCTGTCCTGCAACAGCACCGTCAGCAGCCGCCCCGGCAGTACTGGTATCTCCTGACAGCACTGCCTCTGCCCCGCTGGCTTCTGCTTCGGCCTCTCCCGTGCCCCCCATCGCTCCTCCCCAGTGCCCAGCCCTGGACGGTGCCATCTCTCCTCCTGTATTCTTGGCTGCCCCCATGGCCCTGGCCCCATTGTCACCCCCTGCCCCTCTGGTGCCGGCTGGGATGTCTCCTGGGAGTCCTGCTGCCACCCCACAGGGCCCAGCCCCTGGTGCTCCAGTCTCTCCACTGGTTCCAGTTGCTCCTTCTGTTGCCAAGACCTGTCCTGCTGGCTCTGCTCCAGCTGCAGGAGACCCTGTCTCTCCCTCTGTGACCAGGACCCCTCCTGGGAGCCTGGACCCTCGGGCAGCTCCTGCCACTGTGGCAGCTCCCATTGCTCCTGCAAAGGCCAAACCCTCTCCAGGAGCTGCCGCCTCTCTCCCAGGGCCACCGGCACCAGCAGCTCCCAGTGCTGCCCCAGCAGCGGCCACGGCTGCCTTGGCCAAAGCAGCTCCAGCGAGCCCAGTCTCCCCTCCGGTGGCTCCTGTGCCTGCTGCCCCCTCGGCTCCTGCCACCTCCCTGCCTGTCACACCGGCGGTGGCAGCTCCAGCGGCCCCTCCTGCAGCAAAAGCAGCTCCTGTGAGCCCGGTCACTGCCCCATCTGCTCCCTCTGCCCCAGCTCCAGCTGCACCTCCTGCAGCCAAAGCTGCTCCTGTGAGCCCAGTCACTGCCACATCTACTCCCTCTGCCCCAGCTCCACCAGCTCCAGCTGCCCCTTCTGCGGCCAAAGTGACTCCTGTGAGCCCGGTCTCTGCCCCAGCTGCCCCAGCTCTGGCTGCCCCAGCTCCAGCTGCCCCTTCTGCAGCCAAAGTGACTCCCCCGAGCCCGGTCGCGGCCCCCCCTACCCCTGCTACGCCAGCGATGTCGGCTCCAGCTGCCCCTCCTGCAGCCAAAGCGGCTCCCAAGAGCCCCGTTGCTGCTCCCTCGGCACCAGCCACACCAGTGCCTGCAGCTCCAGCCGCCCCCCCTGCAGCCAAAAAGCCTCCCAAGGGCAGCCCTGTTGCTGCCGCTCCAGTGCCAGCGGCTGCACCAGCTCCAGCTGCCCCCCCTGCGGCTAAAAAGCCTCCCAAGGGCAGCTCTGTCACTGCCCCCCCTACTCCTTCTGCCCCTGCTGCCCCAGTGCCGGCGGCTGCACCGGCTCCAGCTGCCCCCCCTGCGGCCAAAAAGCCTCCCAAGGGCAGCTCTGTCACTGTCCCCCCTACTCCTGCCTCTGCTGCCCCAGTGCCGGCGGCTGCACCGGCTCCAGCCGCACCGGCTCCAGCCGCACCCCCCGCAGCCAAAGCACCTCCCCAGAGCCCTGGTGCATCCACACCAGCTCCTGCAGCTCCTCCAGCTGCCCCCCCGGCAGCCCCTGCCCCTGGCAAGCCGGCTCCTGCCCCAGCCCCGGGGGTTCCTGGTGCCCCCCCAAAGCCATCGGCTGATCGCGCTGCCCCTGCTCCCCAGAAACCAGACGCTGGCCTTCCTGCCTCGGCCCCGGGGGGGAACCTCTCCCCGTCGAGCGCTCCCCCTGCAAAGAAGCAGCCCCCTCCTGGTAAGGTCGCCAAACCGGCCCCCCGCCCGTCCCCAGCCAAACCCCCCTCAAAGGCCCCGGCCCCCGTCAGCGCTGCCATCATCGACGAGGATGACCTGCCGCCTCTGATCCCCCCCGAGCTGCCCGCTGCCAAGCCGCTGGTGCAGCCCATCCTGGTGGACCTCTCTCCCCGGGCAGCCGTGGCCCCCGCCGGGGCCCCTGCTCCTCCTCCAGCCAAGCCGCCTGGCCTGAAGAATGACAAGGGTATTTGCCACCGCGGTTTGCCGTGTGCATGGAGTGTCACTGGCTGCCCACTGGATACTAACCCATAGATGGGGCCCGGGCGCCCCCGCGTCACTCGGTGTGTCGGTCCGGGCACGTCGTCTGTGGAACTGCCGCGGTGGAGGCAGGCCTGAGCCGTGCCGGACGGCGCCAAACCCGCCCGAGCAGCCGGTGAGCCGGGGAACGGGGAGGGGAGATGCCCCGTGGCCACGGGACTGGGCAGGTCAGGGCTCGGCGTGGTCCGGTGCCAGCGGGTCGGTGTCACTAACGCGTGTTGTGGGGCACGGAGCACGGTGTGGCTTGTGGCGCGGGCGTTGCGGCTGTTGCCTGAACTTTCTTCACACACGGGCTCTGGGAAGAGCTGCCACGTGCCTGTTACCGTGTGGTGTGTGTCCGGTGTCCCCCGCGTGTCCCCGCTGGCAGAGGGGAGCTGCGGGCAGTGCTGGTGCCAAAACCAGCCCGTCCCCATGCTCTGGGGAAAATCCTTTGCCTGCCTGAAGGGTTGGGATCCCCTGGGCTCCTGCACGCTCAGTGTGGCCGTGGGCAAGAGGCCCTTTCCAGAGAAGGAAACAGGACCGAATTCAGGTAACGGCTGCACGAGAGGGCGTCGTGGTCACCCTCTGGCCTCCTCCGAGCCTGGAGACGCCCGGCTCTGCCTCATTTGCTCCCGTGTGGTCGGAGGCGGCCGTGCCGTGGTTTGCAAGCTAATCGCAGCACTGCAGCGCTGGCGCAGGAGCTGGCTGAGCCTCCCTGGCTCCGGCAGCTCTCCGGACCCGGGACAGAGGCCGCCCTGAGCATCCAAAGATGCCATTCCCTGATGGGGGTTTTCAAGGTAATTGCAGGTCATCCCCCGTAGTGAGGTCACGGGAAGGTGCAGCCTCCTTCAGTGAATTGGGGCTGGTTTCTGTGTGTGTCTGAGCTCCTGCAACCCCGGCTGCACCGCTGCCTGCGCAGGTTCAAAGGGAGCCGAGGGAGTCCCTATTGACACCAGTTCCTGCTGACCCACCGCCCAGGGAATGCCGCCCTGTGCTCATCCCCGAGCCGGGCTGCCGCAGTGGCCAGTGCCGTGCCTCAAATGGGGAGCAGGTCAGGCTGGGGGGGACTGACTCCTGGGGACTTGGCGTTCAGAGCGAGACACCGGGCACCCATGGGGCTCTGGCATCCGGCTCCCACCGCGGTCAGGGTGCTGGGAAGAGGCGATGCTCTTGTGCCACCTGCTGCTGCTGATGGCGTTGGGGGTCACAGGGTTAAAAAGAGCCCCTTCCACCAGATACTGCTTAACCACAGTGACTGGGAACTGTGTCAGCACTGGGAACCCCCAGCAGCAATGGCTACACTGAAGCCGTGTGGTTCTTGGATCTTGCTGTGTCCCCCCGACACATCCGAGCTGGAAAGAGTGACGTGTGTGTATTTCTGCAGGGTCCGGAACAGAGTCTGACAGCGATGAATCCGTACCAGAGCTCGAAGAGCAAGACTCTACACAGGCCACGACGCAGCAGGCACAGGTAGGGCTGGCCCAGCATGTCCCTGGGCCCGGCAGGGTCCCTGCTGGTGCTGCCACCTCGGGATCGTCACAGGTCCCTCTTGTTTTCTCTCTTGGCAGCTTGCAGCAGCAGCTGAAATAGATGAAGAACCCGTTAGCAAAGCCAAACAGAGCCGAAGCGAAAAGAAAGCACGGAAGGTGAGGTGGGATGGAGGATGGACCCAGTCCCTGCGCAGCAAACAGCCTGCCCGTGCCCGGCTGAGCTTTGCCTCGGGGTCCCCGAGTGCTGGGGTTTTCACCCCATGACCCTGTTCAGGGCTGCAGCTCCTTACCGTACCCTGGGACGGTACCAACCAGGCGTTCGGCAGCTGCAGGAGGTCTGTGTGACGTCCTGCACGTGTCAGGCCCCCAGGCAGGGGGGTACCCCCCCTTTTAGGAGCAAAATCTTATGTCGAGGAGCTGGAGGTCACGATGTGGGTGTCACCAATCCCAGGACTAGAGAGTTCCCGGTGTCGAGATAAAAGCCCAGGAATGCCCTGCAGCAGGAAAATGCACATTTTAGTTTGTGTGAGCGCGGTGATCGTTGCACCCGGGGCTCTGGAGAGCGGATGAGTGGACGTATCTTTTCAAGGGCTGGGCTGTCTCAGCGACTCCCCTTTGCCTCCCTTACCTTTCTCTTGTGTTTTTCAGGCAATGTCTAAACTGGGCCTTCGCCAGGTGACGGGAGTAACCAGAGTCACCATCCGGAAATCTAAGAACATCCTCTTCGTCATCACAAAGCCAGACGTGTACAAGAGCCCGGCATCAGACACCTACATAGTCTTTGGTGAAGCGAAGGTGAGCGGACTGCGTGGCATCTGGCAGCAGTTAATCCACGCTCACCGCAGCAGGGCCGCTTCGCCGGGCTTCCTCCTCGCCACCCCTGCGCCGTGGCGGGTCCCGGCTGTGGTGTGTCCCCCCCAAGGGATGTGGGGTCCGTGCCGAGGGCTGGGCTGTGCGGCAGAGCCGTGGAGCTCTGAGCCTGTGCCCTGGCGTCCCGCTCTGCAGGGCTGGCCTCACATATGCTTCTTCCCTCCTCCAGATCGAAGACCTGTCCCAGCAGGCCCAGCTGGCAGCTGCCGAAAAGTTCAAAGTGCAAGGAGAAGCTGTTTCAAACATCCAAGAAAACACACAAACCCCCACCGTGCAGGAGGAGAGCGAGGAAGAGGAGGTAACGCCTTCCCCCGCCTGTCTCTGTGGGGCTGGGACGCAGATCTGCTGCGGTAACGCGTGTGCTGTGAACATCAGAGTTTGTTAAGAGCTGTGGTTTTCTTTCCCTCATCCACATCTTCGCTGTGATGGCAAAGGGAGAGCGCGGGGTCCTCTCCCTGGAGGATCTGATCCCGGGCACTGCCTGGGACCATCCCCAGGGCTGGGCAGTGCCCGCTTTTGCCTCCCAGCTTCATCGGTGCAGCCCGAGTGGAGCTGCCCCAACCCAGACTCCGGACACGGAGCGAAGCGCGTGTGGAGCTGAGGTGTATCCCGGGCTCTGTCTCCTTTAGGTTGACGAAACCGGCGTCGAGGTGAAAGATATTGAGCTGGTGATGTCGCAGGCGAACGTGTCGCGAGCGAAGGCGGTCCGTGCCCTGAAGAACAACAGTAACGATATTGTAAATGCCATAATGGTGAGTGTCTGCCGGGGGGCAGGGAGAACGGTTTGCTCCCTGGGGAATGCACGGGGTGTAATTCCCCAGAGCCACGAGCGGAGGGACAGGGACGTGTCTGTCTCCTGCCTGCAGCTGCCGTGGGTCGGTGGCCGGGCTGTGGGGCTCCGTGCCAGCTCCTGACGCGTCTTCCTTCTCTCTGCAGGAGTTGACGATGTAGCTGCCAGAGAGAGGAGCCTTTTTTGGTGTTTCAGAGAAGAGTAAAATGCAACTAAATTTAAAATTTGTACTATTTCTATCAATTAATAAAAGTTGTGGCTTATTGTTGGTGAAACACTTTCTGCTCCCTCTTGGCTTTGCTGCCCCCCCCCTCCCCGGTCGCCAAGGCCCCAGGGTGGAGCCTTCCTCCCGGGAAGATCTGGGCGATACCCTGTCCCGTCCCACCCCAGCGGAAGAGCACCTGCCCCTTCCCTCATTTCCTTCCTGTCCCCAAGGCCGGGTGGCCGCGGGCCCCGGAGCCAGCACCGTCCCTGGGACGCCGGGCTCAGCCCAGGCCGTCTCGCCCCGTCGGTCAGGCCGTCTGCCTCTGTAGGTGACAGGAGGGGTCCCCTGCGGGGTGTCACCTCCCTCTGGGGGGTTCCCTGCCGTCATCCTGGGCTCCTCCTCGTGTCCCCGCGGCCGTGGGGCAGGGAGGGATGGGGACATGGTGCACCTTCCAGCCTGAGGGACGGGAGGCCGGGGCCCGGCCGGGTCTGTCCCTCTGTGTCACCCTCCCTGTGGCAGCAGGGGCTGGGCTCGGCCAGGCCCGCGAGGAGCTGGTGCAGGGGGGAATCTCCCCCCTCTCAGCGGGGACCGGGCCAACGTCCCCCCCCCCAACACGGTTCTGGTTTGAGGAACCCACAACAATTTATTGTTGTTCAGACAATTCATTTCTTCCCTAATGACCCCTCCAGGGAAGGGGAATTGGGGGAAAACACAAGGAAACCCGAGGGCTGAAATATGAACAGATTTACTAGAATAAGACTTAAATAATCAACATTAATAATACTATAGAACCACTGTCGAGCCCGATACCAACACGAGGCCCGGCCCCGGCCCGTTCCCCAGCAGAAGCTGGTCCCCCCGCAGGGACACCCAACGTGGGACCCTGTGAGCGCCGCGGCTTCGGGCGGGAGGGAGGGACTCAGGGCCCCGGCCCCGGGGCAAGGAGTTCTGGGGGTGGCAGCCACCGAGGGAGAGAGAGAGAACTCAGCAAACTTCCTAATTTCTATTAAATGTGCAGTTAATGGGCTGTGTTGCCCAAACCCGGACAGACGCGTGCTCGGGGGAGGCCCAGCACCACCGTCCCCCTCGCGGCGCTGCCGGGGCCCGGGGCCGGTGTGGCGGCCAGGACCGGGCCCGGGACTGGCGGTGGAGCCCGGTCAGGAGCGGGCCGTGGCCGGGCCCGTGCGCGGACGAGGCCCCGGTC
>JAOXJK010009687.1:0-10470 GCA_025774025.1 Xenus cinereus | reverse complement strand
AGAGTAGGGTAGATGGTTGGACTCGATGATCCCAAGGGTCTCTTCCAACCTAAATGATTCTGTGATTCTGTGATTCACCAGATGCTAAGGAGGCAGGCTGAGAGGTCTAAGCTGATAGAAGATTTTGTTCCCAACATTGCCGTTCTGGGAAACATACAATAAATTCCTGGTCCCCATATGCTATTGTACAGAACAACATGGTCTTCTCCCATTCTTACTAAAGAAGCCGTGTTTGTGAATGCAAGCTGTTTGTGTCACTAAGATGGGTGTATGCAGTTTTGCAGGGCTTTTGTACGCAGCTATCAGTCTGACACTACATACCCAGGCTTTGATTTTGCGTAGAATGAACTGATCTTGAGACTTCCAAGGGAGGAAAAAAAAGATCAGAAGAGAAATTCAGTATTTCTTCAACTAGCATACTTCAACTTGCATAGAAGAGATGTAAATTCCTTTGGCGTTCTTTATATCAGACTGCAGTTACAGCTGACAGTGCTTACGGCATGCTGGCTGCTGTTTCATTCAGCCTTTTGCTCCATGATGAGCACTGCAATACAATCTGAAAATATATGTCATATTTCTGGACAGTCTGTTTGTGTATCACACATGCATTGGTTTGCATTTTCATTTTCAGACTAGCCCATTCTGATTTTCTTGTCATGCTGAAGGCTGCTTCATTTAGGTTTAAGTAGGAGCTGTGAAATTTCTTCCCAGTAAAGGTTTGCACAAAGCCGCCTTGCTGAGGCTTTAACATTTCCTGTTAGGTAATTGAAGTTAAATTGAGGGGCATACAAGAGAACAGACTTCATCTGATATTCCAAAATAAATGCTGACACAGTTTCTCATTAAAAAAAAATATGCCAGAATATTTTAGAAACTGACAATTATATGCTAATATTTCTAGACTAACAGGAATAGAAAGTAGAATTAATGACTTCTGTGCAGGTACATCTGCCACATATTTAATAATACAAGGCATATTTGAGGCTCACAGCACTCTGCTAATGTTATGCAACACTTGTAATAGCGCTCTGCAGTAAATACAATCTTGATTTGCTGCTAGAGAAAATGAAACATTTTCCAGGTATGACACTTTGATGTGCTAAGCATGTCTTCCCCTGAAGTCAGTGGATATAATTGTTGCTCGGACTATCTGTAAAAAGCTGTGCCCCGGTGGACTTGATAATACTTGTGACTGAAAATGTCCTTGTCTAAAACATATTTACAATTTAGAAGCTCTGACTGCCGTAGCTCTGTACCCAGGTGGGTGCCTCAGTTTGTAGTCGCTGAAGCCTTGAATGCAAACAAGCAGCAATTTCCAAACATACCTGTTGAGCTGCTCATGCCTCCTGGGATAAAGACAGAGATAAATACAGGGTAAATATATTTACTTACAGAACAAAGTTTAACGTGGAACTACGCTGTCAAGTTTCCTGTGGATGGTAATTGAGTGACATGATTTTTCTCTGTTGCCATTATCTCCTGTATAAAATTAGACTTATAATTGCACCTACCTCAGAAGAGAGTTGAAAAATAAATCTTTCTAGTGCTGAGACAGCGTTGATCCAATAGAAATATGTCTTAATCTTTGTAATTATAAAATAAGAGTGCCTAGATTAGGTGCCAAGCACTGCTGTCCTTGACCTTGTACATACATACACTGACAAAGGCATCCTTTTCTTTTGGCAAACTGTGTTAATTCAAAATAAACTGGGCTCTTTGCTTCCAGGCTTTGCATAATTCACAGTATGACCATTAAAAAAAATGTATCTGTGAATCATTTAACCTGAATGAAACTCTATTTCTAATAGAGTTTACCTATAAATGGAAATTTGCTTAAAATTTTGCTGCTTTTTATTCATTTAGCTTACTCTCCTTTTTAGTCACAAATAATATAACCTATTATTAGTTGGTTTTAATGTAAAAATTGAATATAAGGAACACAGGCATGATAATTTCAAGAGTTGCTGGTGCATTTCTGCCTGCATGCGAGATTCTTGGCAGGTGTTGAACTCACTTCCCAAAAACAGGAGACGCACTCTCAACTGGTTGAGTGTCGTCCTAAGAGATGTTCATGCTTCTTTATGAACTACTGCACTTCTGGATAGGGTAATTCTATACACATGCATAGCAGATATCGTCAGGCATAGAGGTGGCCCTAAAAGAGAAGTTTTAATTTGGATCTTAACTTTCCTCACATCTAGGGACTGTTTGAAGTTCTATGTGAATACCATTATAAGCCTAATTTCTGAAGTTCATTTCCAGTTCTGAATTTTCCATAGGCTAGTAAATAAGGAGGTTTGGTTAGTTTTTTTCAGTCTGGATGTCAGGTATATTTTCTTTGACATCACTGTTGAAAGACCTCTTGACAGAATAGAGAAACTTTCGTTGTCCCTTAAGGGAATTTCCATTTACCCTATGATAAGAACTTTTGTTGTGAATACGGAAAGCTCATATTTTTGTTCCTGCATTGTATATTATAAATTATTCCTTAGTCAGGGAAATGGGGGACTGGAGTACATGAGAGTACTTCAGTTTCCAGAAACATCTCATGCTTTCCTATTGCAGTGCTGGGTAACTCACACATATGGCAAGCTCCTAGGCACCTGAGATGATACTCTTCTTTGTGCCTTCCTTTTCGGTGCATCGGTATGACTGTCATTTTGTGCCTTTGCTTTAAAATGCATTTCCTCTTGCAGACTAACATCCAGTCGAAAGGACATATTTGCAGATAGATCATCTCGGCTACTGTCTAGAAGCTCCTCAGCAATAAAAATTATCCATCAATACTCATTATTAGTTCTTTCACAAGGGTTTTTAAAGAATAACTAAAGGGGTTTTTTTATTTTATTTTAAGGATATAAAAATAAGAGTTCCTGATAAGAACTGTTGATGTCTCACCACAGTTAATCTCCCTGAACTAAAGAAACCAGTGTACTTCTGTTGCTATTCTTCTATTCTTTTGCTTTTTTTTTTTTTTTTTTTTGAGCTATAGCATCTGAAAAGCCTGTTTTTAAACAGGACAAGCAAGCCAAGGGGTGATGCATTCCTGATGGTATCGTCCTGATGACTGTAGGCTCCATGTATGGGCTTTAGCAAGTCACTGTTTTTCTCCCTCGGGGCATGTCTGCACTGGAGATTGCAATGTAATTTAGAGATATCCAACCTGATCCTAACCTCGACTGTCCAGAAACAGGGAAAAGTATCCTATGGCAGAATATCTTCAGGATTGCTGTTAGCTGAAGAGCTTCCAGGTCTCAGGCAAACAAGCTGGGCTTGTTTTGATTTCTATAAATTGTATCTCGGGCTTCAATAATGTTCTGTCTAGTTCTGGTTTTCTCTCCTAGGGAAAATGTTACATGTGCTATAGAAAAAGCTTTATCAATTGTGAATAACAAATGTTAGGTGGAGACAGTAGTTTTTGTAGGGTGTCTTTAATTTTTTTAATGGCTGTCCTAACATCAGCAACTAGGAAAGAAAGCATGCTGAAGTAAAAGGGGATCACCGCTTATACCCATTCACCTTCTAAAAGAATGTTGAAACTGTATTGAAATAGCAATAACTCTCTTTTGTTACTACTAAAATAAATTCCTGAGCATGATGAATGAGGAAAAAAATGTTTTTAATTCTCTTGATCTAATCTGTGGATTTTAATTAGGTATCCAGTTTTAAATGCGGTTATGTTTGCATGTGGCTTTTGTAGTGTCTCTTAATTCAAAGAGAAAATGTGACCATGTGATTCTCACAGTCTTTAAGGTTGAAATGCCTGTCAGAAATATTCACTCGTTTTCTTTGTGACCATTTTTATTTTATTCCTCAAAACTTGTTTGTTGCTAGTCTTCTACAAAATGTGGGTAAGCTTCATTTAAAAAAGGAAAAACAAGCAAACTTGAAATAAATAAATCTCACAATTTTTGAGGTTGATAAGATTTTACATATAGAAACAATACGAAATTATAAAGACATGCTTTTGGTGACTTTTGGTCACTGCTGTGTATATGTGCCATACTCTGCAAGGTGGTGAATAGATCCTCCAGAGAAAATGTGTTAAGATCCTATTTCCTTTACTTAGGGCTTGTGGTTGTTTGAGATGAAAACAAGCATTCAGAATAAAGACAGCCAAACTGACTCATTTTTTCCCAGGCTTTCATCCATCGGGGCCAGCTGAAGCCTTGTATCAGCTGGTTACTGTTCCTCACTGGTCCTTTTCTCAGAACTTCACCGAAGGGCTTTATCATCTCTCCCTTCTCTGCTCTTTACAAAAAAAAAAGATGTTGCACCCTGCATATAATTCCAGTTTGTAAGGACTTAAATTGTAGAGGAATTGAACTAAACCGCCCCATCATTCACCAGGCTTCTTTGTTCCTGACCCTGCTTTGTGTCCTTTTAGGCTCCAATATGGTCACTTGCATGTTGGCTGTTGCCTAAGCACAGTCATCTTGAAGTCAAACGAAAGCTGAGACTGTAAAATCCGAGTGCAAGGACTATGTTTTCCTAATGTGCAGTTCATGTTTCATTCTGAGTCATGCTTAAACAGGTTCAGCATCTGTCCATTTTAGACTGCACTATTTTCATGTAGATGTAAAAGCAGACTCTGAAATAAATCCAGGTTAACAAATATCAGCTGTGTTGATTTTAACTAGAATTAAAACACTCCTTTTGAACCTATATATGTTTTAAGAACATCATGGACAGCTCACCTGAAGTGGAGTCTCCTGTTTTGATTCCTGCTCTTTTGTATCCCCAGCTTTTGATTGAAAGGAATTAGGTCCTTCCAAACCAAGAATACTTTGGAAGATCAAATTGTGAATTTCTGGACCTGTTCATTTTTATGTAGCCACTATGGCTGTTACATCTGGCACAGATGTCTCAGATAATATCCAGCTATAACCAAACCTCCATCTACCTTTATTCCACTAGTTCTTGATTCTGGGAAATACATGTGCTTACCCATATTACCAGCTAACTTGAAGATCCTGCACACAAGCATGCACTGCCTAAGTGTGTGTTCAAATTCAGCTTTTCTCTGTGAATTTGTTTGTCACCTACTGTCAGTTATCTCTATTTGTATTTTGCAATAGGGCAGCTCGTGCATTAAAGATCCTTATTGATCGGCCATGATTTGAAGAAGTGCTATTCAGACTTTGCCTAGAGTTAAGCATAAATCAAATCAAGGGCAGGGCTGGCAACTGTTCAGGCTCAGGCACCACAGTGCTGAAATCTGCATTTATTCTAATCTGTTCAGATATGATTTCTGCAATGCAGCCAGTGGCTAAGGCTGACCTTAAATCCAAAGAATCCCTTTGCTCTTGATCTGTTTCCAAAGGCTTAATCCTTTTTTGTCTTGAGTTTCTTTTGTTCCTCCTTATGCCTCCACAGAATTTAATGCTACTTCTGTTGCTGTTTTATTTTTCCTGAAGCAGTCCTTCACATCACTTATGGATTATTAGTATTTTTGCACTTTATTTTTAAAGTATTAATTTCACTTACTCCTACTTCTGCAGCACTCTGTTTCAGCTGACATGCAAGCATACTTTGAATGGCATCAGTGCTACTCTGTCAGCCAGAGCCAATATCCCAACGTGCTATAAGGCACTCCTCCAGAGTCTGGGCTGAACACAGCCTCCACTTCTCTCTCTCTCACTGCGGTTAAAAGTTGGAAAGTGAGCACAGAAATCTTCCTAGCACCATCATAGCACAGATCAACAGTTTAGTGAGTGAGCATTACAAATATTACAATTGGAAAAAGAAGAGGAAATTAAGAAACAAGCTATGCTGCCCAAAGTACTCATCTGAGATCCTTGCAGGTAACCTGCCAATGCTTTTTTTTATTTTAAGAAGTAGAATCTTTAATAGGTATAATCAGCTGTCTGTGGCTGTGCAGGCAAGGCATTTTATTCCATTCTACTCGTTTCCTTCATAATATCCTTGTATTAAACCATGTGTCCCATGTGTGCTCGGAGGAAAACAGCTTCCTTCTCCAGGCTGACTGCACTGACGAAGAGGTTACTGCGAACAGGACAGGGGAGTTCCTGACCTCATTTTCAGTGCCTGGCCCTCTAGCATCAGGATTCAGCAATGAATCAGGATGAAAGTCCTTTGGAGTCCCCAGAGCTCACACTCTGCAAGTGAGTAGTGTTTGCACAGTCGGATTATATCAGAGTTGTAGAAGACATTGGGTTCTCCAGAAATTTAGTGGCTTCAAATTCAAGAAGCTCTACAATGTACATATGAGTTCAAATTTTTCTGAGGATTATATGTAAATTTATTTCAGGGACAACAAAATGCACACCTTACCAGTTACATGCTCAAAGATATAAAAAGATAAAAAAAAAACCCTCAAAACCCAAAATCCTAAGATTTCTTTTTTAATATTGCCATTACAGTTTTTTAAAAAACTGTTTTTTTAATATTTTAATATAAAACCAGTTTTTTTAATATTGCTCTGACTTACTTCTTGGAAACAGCTAAGGCATTTCTTGCTGAAAAGCTTTCTAAAATTTTCAGCCAATGGCATGGAATATTTTGACACATGTTTATAAGAAGCTGAAGTCAAGTTGTTTTAGTGGGGAGTGGAAAGTATCTGTAGTATATGGAACTCTGTGAGCCCAGAGTGTAATATACATATATGAAAATACAACTGTAATGTTATATTGTCCAAGTGAATAGAATATGAAAGACTTTTATTCTGTCACAGGAACATAAAATACTTTTTAAAACATTAATAATTTTTTTTTTTTTTGCTAATAGTAATTATGTTCATGTGGGTAAGGAAGGCTAGGAGATTTGTATCTATTATGGAAATCTGACCTTTCCTGTATATCTGTGCAAGGTCACAGGTTCTTGATTTCATCTAGCATGTAGAGATTGTATTTGCTTAGCACTGTGGTTAGAAGCTTTTCTGTACGCAGCAGGCAACTGCTTTGCCATAAGCTGAGATTCCATATCACATACTCAGTATTATTCTGTCTTACAAAGATGGTGTAAATTAAATTAACTAACACCACCTATGGATTCAGGGCTATCTGATTTGCATAACAAATGGTCTACAAACAGTGTGCATACTGTACACTCACCAATTAGGCTTTCTTTTCAATCTTCTTATTTATTCATAAAAAGAGGGAAGGTTTTTTCTTTGGTGGTGGTGTTGCAATGAAAAGCTGCTAATGAAGGAGTGATGAATGGTCTGCTTGTGTTGCTATTTGTATAGTTTCACCTTCATTTGCATCAGTACCAGGCACAGAATCCAAGACTCATTTTTCAGTTTTCAGTGCTCCTCTTCTTTGGCCCCTGCCTGCACTAGAGCCAACCAAACAAGCATTTTTTTTTTTTTTTTTTGCCTCCTAGAATACAGAATAGGAATATTTCCCTTCTTGCATCATTGGGGCCTACGGATGGTGGAATGAGTCCCTCTCTCTGAGCACATCTCCTGTCTTCTATTGCAGGTTGATTTGGAAATCTGACACAAGCTGGAGGATACACAAAGTGTACTGGGAACCACCACTATACTTTCCCTCGGGAACACTTAATGGAACATATCTAAGCGTGTATCCATTTCCTCCTGTAAGGAATGGATCTCTTATTTAGTACCCCTTTCCAGCAGTTCCCACGCTGTGTTTGGCGCTGTGAAAGTAACTCCCCCTACTTCCAAAAACAGAGCAAGCACTGAGAGTGTCAAAATTGCTTTCATAGCTACCCCAAAGGATTCGAATCAAAAGGTTGTGAGTCCATTCTGCAGAGGAAACAGTGGAGCAATTCCTCTTTTCCTGTAGCATCAAATGAGTTTACACAACCCACATTTCACAAGCGACTCTTCAGTTCTGGAGTTCTTTGGTTCTTCCTGGTTTTCCCGTCATTTTGAAAATACATCAACTGCCAAAACCCAATTATTTTCTTTTCACAAAAGAAAAAAAGAAAATGAAAGAATGTAGCCCTTGTTTTCTATATCTGTTCAGGAAAAAAGCTTCACTTGATTGAAAGCCAGGAAGAGGATAATGCAATCTCCCATTAGGTTTGTTTGCATCTTTTTCCAGGATGACAATTTAAGTCTGCTAGCTCCAGATGGCCTTTGACAGCTGACAACACTTGCTGTTATGCCAGTGTATGACTTCATCTGTGTGACACTGCATGTGACTGCAGCTTTCTTCCTCTTTTGCTTGCAGAAACTGTTCTCCATTTCAGTAGAACCAGAATAACAGACGTTTCACTTGCATAAAAGAACCAGAACCCTAAAAAAAAAGCACTGTTGCTTACGCAGAAACTGGGAGCTTGAAAACACAGTATTGTTGGAATGTTTGGCGTTTTAATCACCAAGTCTGAAGTTAACGGGCAAATATGGCAAAGCATCTTTACAGCTTCAATACTTTTTTGAACCAACATTTTCCAATTCTGTTAAAGTTCACCTGGCCATTTAACAGTTTCTGTAATATCTATCCGCTGTGCATCAGAGTGCTTCCCAAGTAAAGAAACACCAAGCTTTGCAGAGCTTTCTTGGTCTGGAGCAAAGCCTGTGGACCTGGGCTGGAATATGCAGCAGCAGTTTTTGTCTCCTCTGAGTCTCGGCAGCCTCAGGGAATGCTACAACTTGAATTAAGTCATCCATCATCTAGCAGTGATTGGAGTAGATTGTCGTGGATGGTATTTGACGTTATTTTTATTTAGCAGCTATTCAAAATTTATTCATGATCTAAGGTATCTGCATCCAGCTGTGGAGTCCTCAGCACAGGAAACACATGGACCTGTTGGAATGCGTCCAGAGGAGGCCACGAAGATGATCAGAGGGCTGGAGCACCTCTCCTATGAAGACAGGCTGAGAGTGTTGGAGTTGTTCAGCCTTGAGAAAAGAAGTCTCCAGGGATACCTATTAGCAGCCTTCCAGTACCTGAGGGGGCCTACAGGAGAGATGGGGAGGGACTCTATCAGAAAGTGTAGTGATAGGATGAGGAGTAATGGTTTTAAACTGAAAGAGGGGAGATTTAAATTAGACATCAGAAAGAAATTCTTTACTGTGAGGGTGATAAGACCCTGGCCCAGATTGCCCAGAGAAGGATGCCCCATCCCTGGAGGGGTTCAAGACCAGGCTGGATGGGGCTTTGAGCCCCAATGGTCTGGTGGGAGGTGTCCCTGCGCAGGGCAGGGGGGTTGGAACTCCACGATCTTTAAGGTCCCTTTCAACCTGTGCCATTCTATGATTCTAAGGCCATTCTATGATTCTAAGGTAGACTGAGAGGTTGAATTTTAGCAGCACTTAATTATTAACCAGTTTATGGGTTTATGAAGTGAGTAAAGAAAATAATTGAACAGCAACTTAGTTAAAGATTCGAAGATGGCAAGATTCTCACTAACTTACTAGAAGGTATCCCAAATCAATATGTGTACATCTGAGTAGAGGTACAAATCACAGGTTAATACATATACATGTAAGCAAAACACATAAGGGTGCGCACACATATATACACAGGTCTCTGATCGTGAATTTCTTAATAGCAGATAATGCTAGCGAGCCAAAAAGTGCCACTTCTAGGTCCTATACATTAACAAATGGACAAAAGAGCATCCACATCTGTAAAGCCAATGCGTATCTCACAACATATAGGAGGAGAGGTGGGTGAGAGAGAGAGACTAGCCTATAGTTAAAATTTCCCTTTCTCAGATTTAGGGTAAATACTCATGATGCATCAGCATTCCTTAAAGGGCAGTAGCTGAGGTCTGAGAAGGGTCTTCTACTGCCCTGGCCTCGAGGTGTCAGCATGAGAGGTATCTCAACTCAGGAGATTTACTGGCCACAGCCCACTGCGATCCAGAAGGGCTCAAAGAGTCTTTACTAGAATTGCTACTTACAATAGGCTCTGAGACAGTTGACTTTTTCAGATACTTTTCCACTCTGGATCGACTCGGTAAGTTCCGCAAGCCCAGAGCTTGCTAGATCTTGTGGTCCAGGTATCCCCCCCTCTGTGGCCATGATTCATATGGTATCAGGAGTGATCCATTAAAGTTATTATCTTCAAGTGATAGGAGCCATGGGGACTAGTCACACTACTGTGCTCTTGGTCTGTTGCTCTCTGCCTTTTCTTCCTTTCATGTCAGACCATTATATTACATTCTGGTCCATTGTGCTGTTCTGCGGCCCAGGTTGGGAGGGGGATCATTCCAAGTTCCAAATTGCCTGAAGTGGTGGTTGCACCACCACATAGGTTGAGCTCATTCCCGTTCCCGCTTTTGCTTCAGAAGCTGGAGAAAAGTCCCTCAGAGGGACTTCCTGTCCCTCCCCTTCCCCAGCAGCTCAACTACCCATGGCTCCCATGGGATGGAATACCTGTGTCCCTGCTCGGTCCTGGGGAGAATTAACCCTATACCCACCAGAGCCAGGACATCATCCACCCCTTATTCCATACCATTTCATGCCATGCCCAATCCTACAGTTTCCAGTTAAATACTATCAGTTTCTCCTGACATATATATATATATACATAC
>JAOXJK010009686.1:0-10483 GCA_025774025.1 Xenus cinereus | reverse complement strand
TCAGCTGCTGGGCTCTGTCTCCACGGCTGTACCCGCCGCTGGTTCAATCCCAAATCCAATTGCACGTTCTTAGACGCACCCCCAGCCCGGGGATACACGAAGAACCAGGCGGTGAAGAACATGCCGATGGCCAGCAGCACCACCGTGAGGTGCGGGAAGACGGCCGGGTTCACCGGGCTGGTGTATCTGCTCATCGCCTCCAGCTCCTGCGGGGGACACGGCGAAAGTCAGCGGCACCGCCGGGGGCCGAGGCCCAAGTCCTAGTCCTGGCTTGACCTCCAGCTCCCGGCCTCTGGTCGCGGCCCCGTCTCCGAGTCCCTGCCCCAAGTCTCAGCCTCCGGCTCCAGCCTCTGGGCCTCAGTCCCGGCGCCGGATCCTGGTCCCCAATCTCCCACCGTCACCCCAGCCCCGGGTTCCGGTCTCTCGTCGTCACCCCAGCCCCAAGGCCCAGTGTCCGGTCCTCCACGGCCGTCCCGGTCCCGGTCCCGATCCCGATCCCGATCCCGATCCCGATCCCGATCCCGATCCCGATCCCGATCCCGATCCCGATCCCGATCCCCCGTCGCCTCCCCCGCCCTCACCATGACGCCCAGCTGCCGGCTCCCGCTCCGCTCCGACACGTCGCCTCCGCTCCGGAAGCGGAAGTGAGAGCAGGGAGCGGGGGATGCCGGGACGAGTGGGCGGGGCGAGCGGGAGCCGCTTCGCTATTGGCTGCGCCGGCTCCCGGCGGGCATTGCGGCCGGAGCGCGGGAGAGAGCTGCGGGGTAATGGCGGCTGGGGAAGGCTGAGGCGGGCCCGGGAGGGGGATAATGGCAGGTTTAGGCGGGTCTAGGGCGGAATAATGGCGGCTGGAGAGGCTGAAGCGGGCCCGGCGGGGAATAACGGTGGTTGGCGGAGGCGGGAGGGGGGCAGGTATCCGGTGGCTGAGGCGGGTCTGGTGCGGGGAAAGGCAGCTGGAGAGGCTGAGGCGGGCCTGGATGGTTATAGTGGCAGGCGAGGCGGGTATTTGCGAACCCGGAGAGGCCGCAGTAGAAAGGAAGAGGCGGGGAAAGGGGGGTAATGGTGAGGCCGGAGGAAGGCCGTGATGAGGAGAGGAGGATAACGGCGGGCCCTGAGGAGGAGGGGTGGGAACGGTGGGTCAGGAGAGCCTGAGGCAGGAAGAGAGGGAGGTAATGGTGTGCTGGGGAGGCTGAGGTGGGCGTGTAATAGTGGGTAGGAGGCTAGTGGTGGGCTGAGGCTGAAAGCCATGCAATGGCAGCCAGCAGAGGCCATAGCCCATGGGATAATGGTCCGCAGGAGAAGCAGCCACCTCCCTTTGGTCCTCCCTGCTTAGGTGGTACACCACCCCCACAGCCCAGCTCTTAACCCCCATCTCCCCCCAGCACCGTGTGTGTGCAGAGGCTGATCCCAGTGTCCCCTTTTCTGTTTCCCAGGATGGGAATCCATGGCCTGGCCAAGCTTATTGCCGATGTGGCTCCTGGAGCCATCCGGGAGAATGACATCAAGTCTTACTTCGGCCGGAAGGTGGCTATAGATGCCTCCATGAGCATCTATCAGTTCCTGATCGCCGTACGGCAGGGAGCTGAGGTCCTGCAGAACGAGGAGGGTGAGACCACCAGCCACCTGATGGGCATGTTCTACCGGACCATCCGCATGGTAGAGAATGGCATCAAGCCCGTTTACGTCTTTGACGGTAAACCCCCCCAGCTGAAATCGGGGGAGCTCTCGAAGCGAACCGAGCGCCGGGCTGAGGCCGAGAAACACCTGCAGGAGGCTCAGGAGGCCGGAGAGGAGGAGAACATTGAGAAGTACAGCAAAAGGCTGGTCAAGGTGACCCAGCAGCACAATGACGAGTGCAAGAAGTTACTAACCCTGATGGGCATCCCCTACGTGGAGGCACCGGGGGAGGCCGAAGCCAGCTGCGCTACCTTGGTGAAGGCCGGGAAGGTCTACGCGGCGGCCACAGAAGATATGGATTGCCTGACCTTCGGCAGTCCTGTGCTGATGAGGCATCTTACCGCCAGTGAGACGAAGAAGCTCCCCATCCAGGAGTTTCACCTGAACCGGATCCTGCAGGATCTAGACCTGACCTGGGAACAGTTTGTGGATCTGTGTATCCTCCTGGGCTGTGACTACTGCGAAAGCATCCGTGGCATTGGGCCCAAGCGTGCCATCGAGCTCATCAAGGAGCACAAAAGCATCGAGAAGATCATCCAGCAGATCGACACCAAGAAATACCCTCTGCCCGAGAACTGGTTGCACAAAGAGGCCCAGAAGCTCTTTCTGGAGCCCGATGTGGTCGACCCCGAGGCCGTTGAGCTGAAGTGGACCGAGCCCAACGAAGAGCAGCTCGTCCAGTTCATGTGTGGGGAGAAGCAGTTCAACGAAGAGCGGATCCGCAACGGGGTGAAGAGGCTGAGCAAGAGCCGGCAGGGCAGCACCCAGGGCCGCCTGGATGACTTCTTCAAGGTGACAGGCTCCATCACCTCCGCCAAGCGCAAAGAGCCAGAGACCAAGGGCTCAGCCAAGAAGAAAGCCAAAACCAACAACGCCGCCGCCGCAAAGACCAAGAAGGGTAAATAACCAGACTGTCTGACCACAAAAAAAACCCACAAAACCCTGTGATTTGGCTTTTTTTCTGCTCAAACAGGAGTTTTAGGCTAATAAAAAAGGGTCGTCTTTTCTGTCCTGCGTGTTAGTGCTAGGAAGGATGTTGCTAAAGTGCTTCCCAAGGATGTAGCTTAGGGAATTGGAGAAGTGTCTTCCCTCGCAGCGGCGCTAACGTAGGAGGCTGGGAGAGAAGAAAGAACCGCAGCCTGCGGGGGGGTTCAAAGTGGGGGGGGACCAGGGAATTGCGTTCAACGGTGGCTTTTAACAGTTTGAGACGTGACGGGGAGCGGAGGCGATACCCAGAATGCGGAGTTAAAGGGAGGCTCTGATCACAAACACTCCCCCTGCTTTAAGAAATAATAAAACGGAAAATTTAGAGAGCAAACTGGGTATAAATGAGAGGTTTCTGCCTCCACCATCCCTCCACAGAGAGGTAGGTGCCAGGAAGGCGAGCTGGATTTGGGAGGGAGACCTGAAATACCGAGCTGAACCACTCCCTTTAGTGAGGATCAGGTATAGATGCTTCCTCCCCTTATTGTCATTACTTTTCTTTATTAAAAAAAAAAATATAAATGTTGGAATATCCACATTCCAGCAAAGTTCTGGCCCCCTCTTAGTGCTCAAACCGAGGTCGAGCTGAGCTGTGACTGCAGCTCTCCCAGCATGGATTTTGCTGTTTGGTTCTGTTTTATGTTTAAGAAGGAAAAATTTTAATAAACCTAACACGGAAGCCTCTTCACTCCTTGATTTCCTGAGGTGTCCTTCCACTCGTACACACAGACAGGTCCCAAACTCGGAAGGAAAAAAAGATAGTGCCTCTTTTTTTTTTTCCTTATTTTATTTTATTCTGTATGTTGCGTAGTCTTTTCCTCTTGCTTGTCGAAGTGATGTCCCAGGTTTGATTTTTCCAAATAAAATTTATCCACAAACGCAGCGTTTCTCATTCTCTGGGAGAAGCGGCTTAGACCTCGTTGCTGGAGGAAAAATCGCAGGTTTAGAGGGAAACCTGTTGGTGACGACAGCCAACAAGTCAAGCACAGGCCTGAATCTAGAAAAACAGACTTTTAATCCTGGTGTTAACTGTTTTTTGGATGCTTTGTAGACACGGAGCTTCTCAAGTTGGACCCCCTGCCTAGCCGCAACTTGTCCCATGCATGGGAAGAGGACCCCAGAGCAGAGCACCCCAAAATAACAAGTCTGCTGCTCCCATCTGGTGCTTTTCACGGGGTCTGGCCTTAACTTTAATTCCAAACCCTTAACTTGGAGATAATATTGGCAAGAGGAAGCCTGGATGCTTCAAAGGAGGGCGGCCAGAGCTGGTAGGCTTTGAGGTGGGCGTCTGTGCTGTCCACCAGTGTCACTGTCACTCATCCCGTCACAGGCAGAACCTGCACCCAGAAAGTGTTACAGGGAAAACGAGATTTTAAAATCGATGCATGGGGTGATGTTTTATTGCCCCTTCTCTACATTTATGTGTTTGACAAGGCTTCTGTGCGGCAGCGTTTCTGTTTTCAAGCCTGAATCCTTGTCGCTCTGAGCCACAAGCCTTTTCCCTCCGGCTGGAAGAACCTGCTCAGGCAATTTAAGCAACTTCCAAGCATTTTGGCAATGGTTTGTCTTTCCTGATGGAGGAGTGGAACCCAGGCAGAGTTTTCCTTGCTCTGCTGGGGTGGTTTTAGTGTCCACCACATCCCTCCCCCCTCTCCTTCCTCCTCCCTCCCTTATTACGGGAGTTTAGGTGGAACTTCTTATGGTCAAGTTTGTGCCCGTTCCCTCTTGTCCTGTCCCTGGGCACCACTGGAAAAAGACTGGCCCCATCCTCCTGACACCCACCCTTGAAGGATTTAGAGGCCTTGATCAGATCCCCCCTCAGCCTTCTCTTCTCCAGACTCAACAGACCCAAGTCCCTCAGCCTTTCCTCAGCAGAGAGATGCTCCAGGCCCCTCACCATCTTTGTAGCCCTCTGCTGGACCCTCTCCACCAGTTCCCTGTCCTTCTGGAACTGGGCAGCCCAGAACTGGTCCCAGTGCTCCACATGGGGCCTCCCCAGGGCAGAGCAGAGGGGCAGGATGACCTCCCTCCACCTGCTGCTCACCCTCTTCCTGATGCCCCCCAGGATGCCATTGGCCTTCTTGGCCACCAGGGCCCATTGCTGGCTCATGGGGATCCTGTTGTCCCCCAGGACTCCCAGATCTTTTTTCTCAGAGCTGCTCTCCAGCAGGTCACCCCCAACCTGTCCTGGTGCATGAATTGAGTTCGCTTTGGAGGACTGGCAAAAACACTGGGTTTTGGCCCTGTCTCAAGTTTCCTGTGGCTTTGATCTCCCTATGAAAAGCTCCGCTTCTCAACGGAGTAGGAATTTGTTTTTTGCTGGGAAAAATTCCAGCATTTGTCGGAGATAATGTGAATGGCGTCCGTTAACACCGGAATTCTCTGTTTTTACCCTGCAGGGATGGGAAGGAGGTGACCCCGGTGTCTGACATCCCTGTAGAAACCCACCGAGCGATCGCCACGTGTCACTCCCTCGTGCAGTTGGATGATGGGACGCTGGTGGGCGATCCCTTGGAGAAGGCCATGTTGATGGCTGTGGACTGGACCCTCACCAAAGGTAAAACCTTTGGGATTTGAACCCCTCCATGGGTGATACCTGAGCCCTGTTTACACGTGCTTTGGGGTGGGTTTTTTTGGAGGGAGCGATGATAATAATGTTGGTTTTATCAATTCTGAGCATGAAATTACCTACTTTCTGGAGATTTTCCATGCCTCGTGCCAGCGAGGAGGGAATTCCAGCTGGTATCACCCCAGGAACTGGTTTGGGGCAATGGAAATCCTTGCACCGCGTGTCTGAGGGACAACAAATAGTAGCGGTTTATTCTCAGGACTGCAGATACTGCGTCCTGCAACCAGCAGGCTCGGGTTGGGGTCTTTAATTCCCATTTTGCTGACTCAGTAAAACCAGCCCAGATGGCAGGAGTGAAAACACAACAGCGTGGGTTTCAGGGTGGGCTGCAGGATGTTTCTCTGGAGGCTTCCCCCTCTGCTTTCTTGGCAGAAAGTAGAAATCTTCCTGAAATATCGTACACGTATCCCGCTGAAACTCATGCTGTTGTGGTTTTTATTTCTGGATTTTTATTTGTGATAATAATATATGCTCTAAATGCACCTCCGACCTGCTGTGTAGCTGTTCGCGTTAAAGCACGTAGGTAGATTGTTTTCGTCCCTTAATTCTTACCAAGAGAGAGAATTTCCAGCTCTGTGTGCTTGTATCTAAGGAGAGGAATTTTCTGTGATCTCGGTGACCTACGGGTTCCTTTGGGAATGTTGCTTTTGATACCGAGAAACCTTTCAGGATTTCCTGATCTGTTTGTTTCCAGATGAGAAAGTTTTCTCCCGAAGTATTAAAACTCAGGGACTGAAAATTCACCAGCGCTTTCATTTTGCCAGTGCCCTGAAAAGAATGTCTGTCTTGGCGTCGTACGAGAAGATCGGCTCGACTGATCTCTGTTACATTGCAGCCGTGAAAGGGGCCCCTGAGACGCTGCACAAAATGGTGAGCGCGGCTCCAGGAGAGAGGAAGGGCCAGCTCTGGCGCGTGGCCTCGTCCCCTTGTGCCTCCGCTTGTCCCCAGGTTGTGGTTTGAGGAACCCACAGCGATTTATTGCCCTTGAGACAATTATTACATCGCCCGGTGATTCCCTCCCCACCCTGGAAGGGGAATTGGAGGAAAACAAGGAAACCCAAGGGTTGAAATGTAAACAGATTTAATACAATAAGAGTAAATACTTAACTTTAATAACGCTAAAGAATATTGATCCCGATACCGATATAAAATAGAGGAGGATTATCCTCAGCCCAATTTCTCAGGAGGAAGCTGGGTGCTCCCAGCAAAGGTGGGACCCTGCGAGCGCTATCGCTTCCAGAGGAAGGGAAGGGCTCAGGGCTCCGGCACTGGGGCAAGGAGTTCTCAGGATGGCAGGAAAAACTCCTCAGCAAACTTTTTGTAATTTATACAGAATGTGATATTCATGGTGTGAAATAACCCTGGTGGCAGCTTGGGGTGAGTGCCCGGGTCTCGTCCCCACCCCTGGGGAGCTCAAAACCACCAAGACCTTGAATCCCGCACCCCAGAGCTGCTGATAAAGTGAATATTTCCACCAATTTCAGACACCAGAGTCTCCTTAAAAGTGCAGTTTTCCCAAGGATTAGAAGAGAAATTAGTCCTGTGTTGCCCAAACCTGAATGATGTAGGGATTTCATCCTGGAACAGAGCACAGCGAACCCGTGCCTGAAAACAAACTGGGAATTTCAGTCTAATCCCAGTGAGCTCTGAATCTCTCCCCGAACATGCTCCTGGCCCTCTCACTTTTGCTGACAACAAAGGGCTGGATCTGGGGAATCTCCTTTTTCACCCTTCATTTGGGACCCTCCCAAATTCACCTCTTTTCCCTTCTTTGCATATTTAATGTGAGGTGCTGGAATGTGCTACTGGATTGGGTTTGGAACTGTGCTAATAACATGCTTTTCCCCACACCTTCTCTAGATGTCTCAGTGCCCGAGCAACTACCACGCTGTCCACACGGAGATTTCACACGAGGGGGCGAGAGTGCTGGCCCTTGGCTACAAAGAACTGGGGCACCTCACACACCAGCAGGTAAATCTCTCCGGTTAAGCCTGGAAATCGAGCTCCCGTTAAAGGAAAGGGAGGTGGTGCCAGCAGGGAAGAGAGGTTGGATTCTTTTGGCACGTGGTTGCCCGAAATTGTCGTAACTGCGTTGTTTTTATGGTCTGGATCTTCTGGGAGGATCTGCGTTCTGCTCCCAGCATTGAATTCCTGGACTTCGTTGATCAATTCTTCTGTTTCCCCGTTGGTAAAGTGGGGTCAGCTCTTCCCTTGTAGCGATCAAAGAGGTTTAGCGCTGAACTTTTTAGCTGTGAACCCGGTTTTAGGCGGGGATGGGCACGTGTAAGTGCTTTTAGGGCTATTTCTCTGGAGCTTTGTGCCAAAAAAGCCTTTCTTCTAGAGCAGCTGGGCCTTCCAGGGTTTCCCTGTGTGTCTTGGAGCTGTTGTGTTTCTAGTGATGCTTTGATTGCAAGGAATCACCTTTTGGGAAACAGAATTTCAGGTAACACTCTCTGCTGATTCGCTTTGGCAGGTGAGAGAGATGAAGCGAGAAACTTTGGAGTGTGATCTTAAATTTGTTGGCTTCATTGTGGTTTCCTGCCCTCTCAAAGCCGATTCCAAATCCGTCATCAGGGAGATCCAGAACGCGTCGCACCACGTAAGCCTCGGCAGTTTCCTGGCCTTACTGGTAGCCTCAGGGTTTGGGATGTGGAATTCCAGTCATGGAAACATTTGTGGAGCGAGGGGAAAGGCTTCCCCGTGGTGGAGGCAGAGAAATCTTGTGGATATGATGTTATTTTGGGGTGGGATTTGCCCTGACCCAGAGAAAAGCCTTTCTGGAGGGAGCTACATCTCCTAGGGAATGTCACCGGCATCCAAGCTTGGCAGAATTCTTCTCAGCGTGAAGAAAACTCGCTGTGAAGTGTTGCCCATCGACGCAGAACTGATTTTGGACCCTTCTCTCTGTCCCCTCAGGTAGTGATGATCACGGGAGACAATCCTCTCACCGCCTGCCACGTGGCCCGGGAGCTCCACTTCCTCCAGCGGGAGCACACCCTCATTCTGCAGCCTCCGGCGAGCAAAGGTGACCCCTCCTGGGTGGGAAATGGGCTCTGCCTTTGGGAGGAAACGGCCAAAACCCCTCCTGGGGCGTTATATCAAAATTAACCACGTGCTCTTAGCGCTGCTGCCGGATGCTGATAAAGGAAAATCGCTTTCCAGCATCTCGGAGAACCCTCTGCCCTTCGCCTCTCTCTTCTCTGGCTTAGGGTGCTGTGCCAGCGCCACCCGTTCCTCTCCCAGCTCCTCAAGCGAGCTATCTGAGCCCCAAAATAACAAAAATAAGGGCAGCTTGAAGGCTGGGCAGGTTCAGAGAGCATCCAGGGGAGCTGAGAGCCGTGCCACTGCCTTCAGGGTCCACCTAAGGACTGTACCTAGGTGGGGGTGGGCACGTCCCTGTCCTGAGAATTTGGGGGGCCTTGTGTCTGTAACGCTGAGAGGCTGAAAACACTGGGGGCAGCGTCTGTGGGGTGACCGGGAGCGTTTCTCACAGCCGAGCGCCTCACAAACGGGCTCGTGTCAAGCTCCTGCTTCTTCTCCCAGGCTCCAGCTGGCAATGGCAGTCCATCGATGGTGCCGTCGTGCTCCCAGTCTTACCAGACTCCTCGCGAGACCTGACCCAGCGATACGACCTGTGCGTAACTGGGGAAGGTCTCTCCCACCTCCAGTCCCTGAACAGACAGTGGCTGCTCAAACTCATACCCCACATCCAGGTCTTCGCCAGGGTGGTGCCGAAGCAGAAGGTGAGGGATTGCAGCTGGTGGTTAAACCCAGTTTTAGCAGAGTTTTCGTGCCGTGTCTGGGGGCCAGCGTAGATGCTGGCACGTGATTAATGCTAAAGCTGTTCAGCTGGGTCCTCCACTGGGGTCACACCAACCCCGTGGATCCTCCAGGCTGGGGGAAGAGTGGGTGGAAAGGGACCTGGGGGTGTTGGTCAACAACGAGCTGAATATGAGCCAGCAGAGTGCCCAGGTAGCCAAAAGGCCACCAGCATGTCCTGTGTCAGGAAGAGTGTGGCCAGCAGGCCTTGGACAGTGATGGTCCCCCTGTACTGGGCACTGGTGATGCCCCACCTCAAGTGCTCTGGCCAGTTTTGGGTCCCTCACTACAAAAAAAAGACATTGAGGGGCTGGAGCATGTCCAGAGAAGGGCAACGGAGCTGGTGAGGGGTCTGGAGCCCGAGGAGAAGGGTCTGGAGAACTTGTGAGGAGAGGCTGAGGGAGCTGGGGGTGTTCAGCCTGGAGAAAAGGAGGCTGAGGGGAGACCTTCTCGCTCTCTCCAACTCCCTGAAAGGAGGGTGGAGCAAGGGGGGATTGGTCTCTTAGATATTTAGAAAGATTTCTTCCCTGAAAAGGTTTTCAAGCCTTGGAAGAGGCTGCCCAGGGCAGTGGTGGAGTCTCCATCCCTGGAGGGATTTAAAAGCCGGGAAGACGTGGGGTTGAGGGACACGGGTCAGTGCTGGGTTAATGGTTGGACTCCATGATCTGAAAGGTCCTTTCCAACAAAGACCATTCTGTGATTCGAAGCAGAATAACCTCTCCCAGTATCCAAACCAGAAGGAAGCAGGGACCAAAGCTGTGTTATCCAAAAGAGTCCTGAGCCCGTTGGCCCATTCTAGCTCCACGCTCCTAAAATAAAGCCTGAAAGTGAAGCTTTTGGGAGTTTGGGTGTGAGCCCGGCATGGTTCTGTAGAGCAGAAGCTCTTTCCCAAGCCCAGAGAGCAGGGAATCGGGACACGCAGGCTCCAACGCTCACTCCACGTGGGTTTCTTTTCTGCAGGAGTTTGTAATCACTACTTTGAAGAGCCTGGGCTACGTCACGCTGATGTGTGGGGATGGCACCAATGACGTTGGAGCTCTGAAACACGCTGACGTGGGTGAGTCCACAGGGGTCTCCTGGAGCGCCGTCTGAGTTGGGTTAATGTTCCTAAACACAAACCCAGTTTCTCTGGTGTTTTGAGGACTGGGATCACAGAATCACAGAACGATAGGGGTTGGGAGGGACCTCTGGAGATCATCTCCTCCAACCTCCCTGCCAGAGCAGGGGCACCCAGAGCAGGTCCCACAGGGTCCCATCCAGGGGAGGCTGAATATCTCCAGAGATGGAGACCCCCCCACCTCTCTGGGCAGCCTCTTCCAGGGCTCTGCCACCCTCACAGCAAAGAAGTTCCTCCTCATGTTGAGATGGAACTTC
>JAOXJK010009685.1:0-10519 GCA_025774025.1 Xenus cinereus | reverse complement strand
GAGGGGTTCAAGGCCGGGTTGGAGGGGGCTTGGAGCAACCTGGTGTGGTGGGAGGTGTCCCTGCCCAGGGCAGGGGGGGGCTTTAAGGTCCCTTCAACCCAAACCACTCCATGATTCCATGACATACAAGAAAGGGTTCTCACAGGTATGAACACAATGCAATCTTGGGAATTTCTTAAGACAGGATCATCTCAATATGCTCCACTACAGCCTGATGCAGGAGGGAGCATCTGGGAACACCAACAGAGGTTGTACAACACAGGACAGTTCCTCAAGAAGCAGTGAAACTGAAACAAGCCCATGACACAAACCACCTGAGGTCAGGCTCCAAGACCAAGGTCATGAGCAGAGGAACTAACATAACCAAGGGACACATCAACCCCTGAAAAGGGGAGCATCCTCTCTTCGTCCATAAGGTTATGATGGAAAAATGCATCTTGATTCAGCCCACATTTCTAAAAATAATGTTTAAAAACAGCAAGTGTTCAAAATAAAGCCATGTAATGGTTCAGAAGCTGGTCAACCTGATCTATATTAAGAAAATAAAGGAACAGCGGCTATTCATGGTTTGCCAAGGTGACAGTTAGTCACAGATGTGTAGACTGGCAAAGAGTTCTTATGCAAAAGTTTGCAGAGACTTGTGAAAGCATTACTGGTTTCATCACAAGAGGACAATACCAGGCACTCCAGTCTTAAAAACTTATTGTTCCATCAGCAGTTTTTTGAGGAATTTTTCAAATTCACAATGAAAACATAAATTTCTCCTGTGAGGTCATCCGTGCGCAGGTCTATGGTCACCAGGGGACTGACTGCATCCCCTACAGAAGGGGTGGTGAAGAGCCTTCAGAGAGATGGGGACAGGAGGAGTGTCCTGGGGACAGGCTCCCAGCGTCCCACACAGGTCCCCTCACCAGCCATGGGTCAACATGAGGGACCAACAACTGCCAGCATTTCACCACGGAGAAAGAAGCCTCCCAGTGAGGTGCAGGTGTCTGAGCACCACCATCCCCCTGCTCCTCAGAGAGGGGAACCCACAGCCTGAGGAGCTGCTCTTCTCACGCCCACTGTACAAATACACTCTAAGAGTCGCACTCAGCCAGACGGGATTTCAACTCCACTTCCAAACAAGTCCTGCCACCAAACACTACTCAGCCTTCCCAGCCTAGAGCGATTTTCTGCAGAATATCTATCTTATATGACCATCCTATGACTTCTGCAGTGGAACATCCCTAGGCTGGACCACTGAATTTGCTGTGCCCAGAAGAGTATGAAACCTTCTCTACCCCTCAGTAATTGAAGACCAGCTTCTGGCAGGACCCAAGAGCCGTTCCTGTTGTCCTACCACCTCCTACTGCATTTGTGGCAGAGAACCATACCCTTGCTTAGGAGCTGCTGGGCTCGTCAGACGAAAGCCTCACGAAACTTAGTATTCTAAGCTTCCACAATAACGAGCAAAAAAGTCTTTGTAGAAGGCACACAAGGAAGAAGGACACATACAATGCTATTGTTCTCCATCTTCTCTCCTTACCACTGCCAGCTCGCAGATCTCCAACTATCCTTATAAATAGAACAAGTTCAACAAGAACATCCACATTTTTACACATTCCAGAACATTTGACAAAATCAGACAAAAACAAATAAAGCTTTCCATTGTACAAGAACTCATTTATGGCTTCCATACAAAATCTTTCAACATCTACCTCCTTTAGCACTTTCCAAAAATTCCCCTGAGAAGGGATCCAGCGGAAATGTTAGAAAGGAAGAAGAAATGTCATAACTTCTGCTTGTCATACACATCTGCCTGAGAGGGTCTATGCCATTCTGCACCACAGCTCCAAGAAAAAGTTCTCTCTGAGCTTGGTAGTGGCTAGAAACACTATTCAAACACAAAATACCATTAGGAAAATGCAGAAAGAAAAGCAGATACCCTTATGCCACTGTAGAAATCCCCCATCTCAAAAAAGCCAGTAAGCCAGAGGAGGTTCAGTCCAGGGCAACATGGATGGTCAAAGATCTGAAATGGCATCACTTCCCTCATGAGACAAAAAACGTTTTACAGACAGTGAATATTATGAACAAGTTATTGGATCTTAGCAACAAGTGATATGAAGTCATAGTCTCCTAAGGAAGCAAAATGCTGTCTTTTAAATCCTTTGGGGTGTATTTCATAGAATGGTTTGGGTTGGAAGGGACCTTACAGATCATCTTGTTCCAATTCAAACTTGTTCTCCTCTTGATAGGGGAGAATTGAAGAGTCAGTAGCACGGGAAGATGTTTGATTTTTCACACTCCGGGTAACCCCAGACTGAGGTCCCACAGAGCGTTTCTGACAGAAGCCTGGCAGCACATGGACATACCCGGGACAGGCTTCAGATAAGGAGGGCACCTGATCCTGGGTTGTCTCCAGGACACCGTCATTAATGAGAAGTAACATTCTTTGGTCTGAGGTATAAAACATCATAAAGCTGAGGCTTCTCAGCAACACCTGACAATTCAATGCCCAAAGTCTCACATAATCTTCCTAATATGCCGCGCTCTAAATCAATGCCCCCGTGTCAGCTCACACTGAGAAGAACTAGGGAATGGGGCCACGTGCATCTGGATACACACTGCTTTCCACCTGGGATGGACACCTAATGAGGAGTTCGGTGACCAGGTCATTTCCCAACCTTTTCTACATCCAATCTATGCCTTCATATGCCCAAATATCTTGAAAAAACCCTCCCCAAAGCAGCAGGAGAGGGGAAGGCTCTGCCAGCAGCACTGCCTGCACAGAGCTGATGGTGCACCAGGGCTGCAGGGCCTCGAGCAGATGCGGGTCAAGAGACCAACCCATCCCAAAAGCAGGGACGTGGCAGGGTCTCTGAGGGGTGGGCTACTCCCCAGCCCTGCCCATACACGTGAGGAAAACAAGCGCTGTTACCGTGAGCTTCAGGGTGGGAAACAAGCGCTGGTGAGCTCAGGCGGAGCTGCACATCACCGTCCCCCAACAAAAAGGTGTTCCACGTCATACGGGGCAACTGGTTTGGGCCTCGTTATGACTGATAATGAATTAATTCCTTTGACTTGAAGCTGGTGGTTGCTTAGTGACCATGAATCATGACCCGATTATATTCAGTGTAAGAAAAGGGAAGGCAGCCCCAGCCAGCCTTACGCACATGTAACGCTTAAGGATAATTTCTCGGCATTGAACTAATGTTACATTATTCCTCCATATCTACTCTCACGCAGGGAGAGAAAATATGAATGAAAATTGGGAGTTTCTAAAAAATTAGCAAACAAAGAAAAGTTATAAAACCACAATTATGAAAACAAAGCAACTATGGTTAAATGCCTATTTGGATAAGAGTGGCAAAATGAAGACATCAATTGCTCCTGCAGAATATATTTATTCTGTAATTATGGAAAATAATTGAAATCAATATGGAGTTACAATACACTCACAATCGATAAAGGGAGCTAAAAATGTTAAAGAAAACCAAGTGGTTTGTAGCATGGAGGAAACTTCAAAGAAAGCTTTTGGGCTGTTTCGTAGATGCAGAATTACGTTCTAAAAGGAGCAGGAAGAGGCATTTGTGTCATCATGACGGCAAAGCAGAGGTGGCTACTAAATCACTGAAACAAATACTTTAAAACTTGCAGGCTGAGAAAACTTCCTACAAAGATGGATCATGAAAATTCTTGAGCACCCAGCACAGGATCCAACTGATACAAATCTGAAGTGCAATTAACACCATCGCAAATGTCTTAGTGACACCAGGTAGAGCGGTGTGCATCTGACTGTGCTGATGGAATTGCACATTGGACTGATAAACATCGCTGTGGATTTCAGACCTGAACGCCCAGGGGTCGTGCCAGGAGGCTGGCAGTGGCACCCCAGAGAGGCCCTGGGGTTCAGACACCATCCTGTTTCCCACTGACCAGCTCCTGGTGCTTCTGCTCAACACGCAGCCTTTTTCCAGGGCCATCTCCGGGGGCTGTGCTGGGAACAAGACACCCAGTTCAGGACACCCCTGGAGCCTGCAAACCAACTCAAGGGTGCTGCAGCCTTGAGTTTATATACAGCCCCTGCAAACCAACTCAAGGGTGCTGCAGCAGGTGGCTCAGGCTTCCCCAAGGCATTACCAGTAAATGTGCTGAACTGAGAAGGTCTCCAGACCTGCCTGGGGCGGTGGGAGACAAGGCTCTGCAGCCATACCCCAAGAGACCCTCCTGCTGCTGAGGAAGAGGGTTAGGGCTGCCCTTTCCACCCCACAGAAATCATTGCCATGTGGGCAACAGCAGGGGCTGCACTGACCAACAGGCACTGGGATATACCACAGAGGGTCTGCAGTGGCCTTGACAAGTCCTCACGACCCAACCTCTCCAGTCCAACCAAGAAAATAAAGCGCAGCAGTTGCCATTCATGGTGTTGTCTGCCTGCAGATCCCTAAAACATGAGACGAAGTTAGAAATCAGAAATGATGGAACAGTCCATGCACAGTCCAATGAAACTGTCCAATTCCAGAGTCTCTGCAAACGTTTTCTACTTGTAAGAAGCTGTTCTCCCTCCCCAGATTTGGAGGTTCCACTCTGACCTCCTTGGACCCCAGTGCTGGTGGCTGCGATGAAACAAGCAGCTCTCAGTCTCTGTCCCGACTGAAGAGACAGAGACCTGAGCACTGGGAACCACAACAAAGCCTGCACGAGAAGTCCTGCAGTCCAGTGGGCCATCCACAGCTCTCACCGACCACCCGGTGCCTACGCTGGGCACCTTACTTCCCACTGTGCTGACCCTGGCTGGGCGCCTCTCAGCAGATGGAACACATCAGGTGTTTTTCTGAAACACAGTTTCTGGGTTATTTTCACCTGAAAGGGACTCGGTTCACACCCTCCGGGCTTGCTCTACATTGTAGGACAAAGCACAGCGAGTGGGGACAGCCAGCTCCACCTCAGTAGACCTCTCGGGGTCCAGACAGAAGCACAGATGGACGCCTGAAGAACCTGGAAGCTCAGCTGCGTGCTAAGGGCTGTCCTGCAGAACAGAGCAAAAGCTGCTGCTGACCATCCTTCCTCCCACAGCCCTGACACAGCAGTTCCTCCATGAATACCTCCGGTGTCTCACAGTCAGACAAGTGCAGCCTAACATTGGGAACTCGAGAGGAAGACTTCTCCAGGAGCCATCACTCACCAAGCTGCCCTTCCCACCAGATTCTGGGTTTCAGGGTTTCTTCAGCTGCTCTGACAGAACTATTGCAGAAAAGACCAAGCACTGCCCCTTCCTCCTCCCCAGTAACACCAGTCTGCTCTCCTCTGGTCAGACACTCGCACCTCTCAGCTCTTAATGAACTTCCAAAGACAATTTCTCCTTGCTGGGGAAGTTCACTGCCAGCTCCCGTGACCCCAGGTGGAAGCCATCTGGACCTGCTGGTTTGCCTGTGATTAGTTTGCAACTGTTACCTGACCTATTTTATATACACAGCCTTATCAAAAACATGAAGAATTCATCCTACCTGACATGTTTTCATGCCCTTTTTTCTTACACTTTTCCAATAAAAATAATTGAGCCAGTCAACCACAGATTCAGCTTCAACCACAGAAGAATTTAGGCTGGAAGGGACCTTTGGAGGTCATGGAGTCCAAAACCCCTCTCTCAGCACAGTCACTACCCTCTTGAATTAATAGGGTGACTTTCTTGGGCGCACTGTTCACTGACATAATTATAAGGAATTTTCAGGCTTTTCCCCGCGTCCTTTCTGACTCTTACATCTTCCCACACATCCTCAGCAGCTGTTTGTAGCTCTCAGCAATAGCTGCCTGAGAAAAGAAGCGACAAAGGGTGCCTCAGGGCCCAGGTTTCCAGATTCACAGCCCCTTCCAAGAACCAAGCCCAACGCTTGCTGCCCGTTTCAAACTCCTCAGGTCTTTTTTCAGCTGCTGACCCGATGACTCTGCACCTTCTGTGCAGGCACACACACAGTGAACTCACTCTTTGCACTGGTTCCTCCATCGCTCTAGAGAGCTCTGGACCATCAAAATTCTCAGAATAATTCAAGAAAACTCGGTAAGTGCTGATTTTATATCTGACCTAAAGCTCAGTTTGGCACAGCATATAATATATCACATGGTCATACCTACCCCACAGAAGAAATGCCACAAGGAAAAACGATGAAGAGAAAATCCAAAAATACTCCTCCATCAGAAGCAAGTCCAGCAGAGCGGCTGCTGCTTCCCTTGTACCTACAGGAGCTTCAGCGTGGGGCAGCTCCGTGGCCACTGTCACTAAGACAGAGGGTGTCTCCTCCCGCAGCACCCAGCTCAGCAGGAGAGGATCTCTCACGTGAAATGGCCTCAAGGAGGCAAACAGGGATGCAAAAGGTAAGGAATTTTACAGAAGCTTTTCAGAGCTCTCCGCACCAATGGCGTGGTTAATTCTTTAGCTTGGCAACCTCAGCAGTCACCAGCAAAGACTGGACTGAACAAACTGGATTCTGGTGGCCCCAGGAGGAAGCAGAGCTCTCCTGCCACCCCCCACACCCAAAACAAGCCGCAGCTTCCACCCACCGCCGCAGGCAGCACCGGGAAACCCCCCGATAACAGCCTCAGGCTAAGAGCCCCGCGCTCTGCAGCAGGACTGAGAAGGGAGAGAAGGGGGAAGAAGAAAGATCCAACTCACCAACATCGGACTCTTTGTGGGTTTTGATGATTTCAGCCAATTCAAAATTTCCTGCAATGATGGCCACCTGAAAAGAGAGGGAGGGGAGAGAGTTGAGCGGCTCCGAGCAGCACCGACCCTGCGCTCGCTGGCTCGCACCGCGCCATATGGACTCCTCACAGCTGCTTTGCGAGGGGACGGGCGCCAGCGATTGTTCTGCCTCAGCTCACCCAGTCAGGGACCCCTCGGTGGAAACACGCTCTCGGCACCGCGGGGAGAGCGTATGTCCGTGGCTCGTGCAACCAGAGGGTGGCGAATAGCTCGGAGGCAACCTGTGCCCTCTCCTCACAGCCTGGTGGTGATAACACCCAACGCCAGCGAGGAATTGATCCTAGGTCCTGCAGGTACTGACAAGGTGTTCTCCATGCTGAAGCTTTCCGGTGGATCCTCCTTAGCTGATGAACGGTGACTTACCTGTAACCGCCCCCCCCCCATCTCACCTGAACCATCCCGGACTAACTCCTGCTCGCTCCCGCCTGCGCTGCCCGAGGAACCCCTGCCGCTCCCAAAGCTGCAGCACCAGCTCGCCCCAGGAAAGCCACAGCATTTTACACCAACACTGAATATCGCTTTGCCCACCATCCGTCCCATGGTTTCCCTCCATGGGAAGAACATAGAGAACTCAAAGAACAAGGGAAGCGGGGAAGCCGAACGTGGGTCTGCCAGCAAAACACACAGACTAAACTGTCTTACGCCGGGAACGGCTTCTAGAGGGGCTCGGTCCTGGGGAACCACGGAACAGCAGCGGTTGCACCAGGGCAAGCCAACACTCGTAAGAGGAGAGAGACTGAGGTACCACTCCTGAAGAAAGGCTTCAGCCAACAGACTAGTGATGTCACTTGACTCCTTGTTGATTTCTTACATATTTGGGAAAAAAACCCCAAACAGCACCACATCACAGCTAGTAATGCAAACCAACCCCATTATTTCCAGAACAAGGCCCAAAAGTATTCTTTTAATGTGGTGAGGAACTGCAGTGAGGTGGCAGGAGCACACAAAATCCATCACTGGCCCTTGGGAAATTAAACTGGGAGAACTGCTCTGGGCTGAGCTGGTTGAGTCCCGCGCCCGATGCCCCGTGAACCGCAGCCACCTCTGCCCTTCCCACCCCTCCCAGGACCCCCAGTCCCCCAGTTTCTGCTGGGCCTCTTAGACTGGTGTCCTCGCTCAGCACCTGCAGGCTGGTTTGGGAACGAGGAGCAGCTGGATCCAGCTGATTCTGGGTGAAAACAAAGCGCTGCTGCTGGGAGGGTGAAAAGGGGTGTGCGGACAGGCTGAGACACAGCTGCTGGCTCTGCCCGTCCCTGCTGGGACCATCACCCCCCGTCCCCCTGCTTTTCATTTAGGGTTGGCATTTGAGATGAACACATGTGGTGGGTCGGTGCTTGAGAGGAAGGTATTTGATCAGAAGCCCAGCCCTCCCAGACACCGGCGGCAGCGCTGGCAGCTCCAGCTGCTGAACGTTCCCGGCCCTCCCACGAGAACAGCTTTGAGAAATACGGGCTTCATTTGCATTTTACCACTAACTTGTGACGAAGGGATATATTTAACTTGGTGACTCAGTGCAGCATGCACACCTCTCTACTATGATCCTTTATCAGCAGAAATAGTCTTACTATCCTCAGCTCAACAATGTTTATGTGATTTTTTTTTGCGTTTTCTGAGGCCCAGAATTCGCGCTCCACCTCCTCAGCCGGAGCTGGAAGCGATCAGTGGTGGCTGGAAGAAAGGAAGCCTTCCTTCTGTGTTTGGGAAATTAGGCCACAGTAGCAGAGAAAATCGAGTATGAATCTCTGTTTTCCCCCAAGCTTGCTTCAAATTGCGATCTTTCTGTCTCTCCTTATATATACATCCACATTTATAAGGTCTGCTCTCCCAAAGGTCACATTCTTTGAGCAGGCTTTTGTGCAGAAGGGCAGATGACCTGAATTTGGGGACATTTGAAAGCAAAAATAACCAAACTGACCAAAGACTGGAAAGGAGAGTTTAGAAGAAGCACTTGAACTTCAAAGTTCCTCAAATGAACAATTAACACATGTTCCACTATCTCTGTGAAAAATCCAAATTCCAAGTACAAATTCTGAGTCTCCTCAGATGTGGGTCTCAGGAATAATTCCTAGAACGCATGGTGAATGTGTGGGGAACACATGTGCTGCACCAGGAGCAGCCTCTGCCGCTGCGGTGCCCCCGGGGTCCCTCCCGGTCCAGCTGCAGGAGGGGACGGTCTCCCACCCCCTGGAGGCAACAGACGCCCCCCTCCATCTCTCCTCCCGCAGGGCCTGAAGTGCTATGACTTCCCGGGAAGGGGAAAAGAAACACACTAGATGAGAAGTCTGTTGAGAACATAACCTCACAGAAATACGCGGGAAGGGAGACGAGCTCTGCCGGTTGCGTTTCTCAGTCCAACTTGGAAAAAGCAAAGGAGACGGAAGGGTTCACGTACGGCGTCGTGGCCTCAGCCGGTGCTTCCTGGCACACGGGGTCCCCTGGCTACAAGCCACGGTCCCATCCCCGCGCCCCCGGCTCACCCCCATCCCAGCATCTTTTCTCTGCACACAATCACACTGATGAAACCCTCTGAGAGACCGCACAACAGACCCTGGCACTGAACTCCTCTAAGTTACCAGCAACAGCTTTCTGGGGAGAGGTAAAGAAGAAAAAGAAGTCTCAAGGATGGAAACTCCATAAAACAGAGTTTTTTTATTTTATTTTTTTTTAATATTTCATAGCTAGCAATCTTAGTGCTTCTACATCAAAGTGGGAGGAATTGCTGACTATCAGAAAAAACAGCCTGACTTCCTCACAGAAAATAAATAATGCCATTTCAAGCCAAAAGCCAGGTGTCCCACAAAGGAATGCCATCCTAGCATCACAGCCAAGCTTCTTACCCAGGAGATGCCACTGAGACAGCAGACATCGTGCAAAGGGCATCTCCCACCCTGTCTTGCCCCAATGCTACAAGCGCAGACTCTGTCCTACCCACGGCACCCACTCAACACCGAAAATCCACGTTCAGGCCACACAAGACAGACGACCACGCTATGGATCCAGCACGGGGCTATCGTCTCAAACACTGTAACACCTTAAGTCATTCTATGGCCTGATATCAAAGTGACAATGCTTTCTAATCTAACAACAATTTGCCTATTTTTATCTTTTTAGGCAAAATCAGTAATTTCCCAAAGAAAGAAGGAGGAGGGGTATCTGAACTGGCTCTGCAGCACCTCACATGTCTGTGCTTTCAAGGTCTTAAAAATTAACAGCAGAGAAGGACCGTTGAAATATGCCTGGATATGCCTGGTAAGAGTCATAGCTCTGAGATCTAACCCAGCTTCTGGGGATAACAGCACTGGGGGAAAAAAAAAAAAAAAAGAAAGCCCGTTGCACTGCATGAAACCATGAGAAGGTCCCCCAGCCCCTCCTGCCCCTGGTGACACAGCCTGGCTCTGAGCTCGGGCAAGGGCTGCTAAGGATTCACCAGAAACACAACAGCAGCAGCATGCCGAGGAGAGATAGCACCGGGGAGGCCCTCAGAGCACGCGGGGATGCCCAGTCTCTACAGAAGAGAAGCCAAAGGAGCCCATCTCCACATTGTCCAGGCCATGGACACAGCTGGCCTGGGCGGCTGCCTCCTCGCTCCATCTCACACAGGTCACTCACAGAGGTGAGCACTCACTGCTTTGCCACCAAGCTAAAACCGAAGATGCACAGAGACAGAATCCCAGAATGATGTGGGGTTGGCAGGGACCTCTGGAGAGCACCCAGTCCAACCCCCTGCCAGAGAAGGACCACCCAGAGCAGGTCCCACAGCAACGTGGCCAGGGG
>JAOXJK010009684.1:0-10537 GCA_025774025.1 Xenus cinereus | reverse complement strand
AAAGGCTGATTTTTTTGTTTCCAGGCCACCAGATTTGCATGGCTTTGTCTAATTTTTGCTGGGCTGAATATTCCTGTCCAGTTGAACATTGAGCTTTGAGCTCCCTGGCTTTGGTGGGGTGAGAAAGCGAGTGCCATGAGGCGATGGCTCGTTCACACCTCCTCCCTGAGCTCGCTCCTCACTGCCAGTGTCGCCAAAGGGATTCCAAAATTGCAGGATTTTGAAAAAATACTTGGTATCCCAAAGCCTCGCGGATTGATTAAGCACCTGCTGACCCCTTGAAGGGCTCCACATATATATAGAGTCCTCTTCTGGGTCTCGTTGCTGTTTCTCATCAATTCTAAAAGATCTTCATTCTGATGCAAGAACAAAATTGGGTCCAGGTTCTCTGGCACCAGGACAGCTCGCCTATGCTCCAGGGCACTCTCGCTGGCGTCAGAGGCCAGGTCGGGCAGGATGGCGATGACTGGGATGGCCAGGTACTGCTGGCTTAGCTGCGCCATGGCTGGGAAGGGATGTTCGTTGTTCTTCCACCGGCCCAGCGCATTGGTGCTGCACTTGCAGAGAGGATCCACGATGGAGTTTTCCAGTTGCTGGTGGATCTCATGCATGCTCTCCATCAGGTCCTGCCCCAAAAGGACGTTGTAGATGTTCTTCAATGGGGCACTCAAGCAGCGGGCCTGGTGATCGGGCAGCCGGCAAACTGCCTTACTGCCCTCGTCTTGGTTATCCAAGTTTGGCATCCAGGGCTGGGAGGCGGGACTTGGGGGCTGCAGAGCTGCAACAGCTTGTTTTTCATGTGCAGCTCGATTCTCAGGCTGGGGCTGAGGAACCTCATCTTCTTGAAGCACGGGTCGAAAAATGAGGCAAGTACCGCCAGGCTTTCCAGCGCTTAAGCCTTGTCCTCCAACGTCCTCCAACAACCCCCAGCACTGCCTCAGCTCTGTCCTGATGTTGCCGTCCTGATGATGGTGCTGGCCTGCTGGCCAATGGCAGTGACAATCCCATGGACGCAAGGCAGCAGAGACGGAGGTGTTCTGCTTCTCATGCAGGAAGGTGCTGGCCAGCTTGATGGTCCCCATGACGGGCAGCAGGTCATTTAGGAGCTTCCAATGGTGATTGGCCAAGTTCTGGACTGCTGCCACACCGCCAGCACTGACATGGTGGCCCATGTCAGGTCTAAGAGACTTTGGCACTTCTCGATGGTGGTGCTGTTGACCGCATTGTGGTCATGTTCCACAGCATACCGGAGAGCTGGACAGGCAACGGGAGGGTGAATGTGGGATCCAGGTACCTTTGGAGGAGCCTGAAACCTTTGTCCTTCACCATGGAGAGAGGGTGCAGGTCATGGAAGATCATCTCCAGCACCAGCTCCAGGTTGACCTTGCTCCTGAGCTCCGAGCAGGACATGGTGTGGTGTCGTCTGCCGGCAGCGCTTGCCACATAGTCAGCTTTGGAAATCTGGTTGTCCTTGAGCTGGGAGAGCAAGGTGTCACAGATGCCGTGCTTCCTCACCAGGTGTTCTCGCATGGTGGAGATGAAGCGGCCTTCTATGAGATCCCTTGAGACACAGGGTGGCCTGACTTGGTAAACAAAATCTGTAAGTGATGGAATTGGATGCCAGTTGCCGTTTTAGTAGTAGCCCGCCACATCCTCTGGGATTCGAAGAAGCCTATTCCAAAAGATTCCCGCCTTCTCCATCCTGGGAGAAAATATCAAGCTGTCCTTCTGACTGTAAGATATCCTGTCACCTAGGTCCCTTTTGGCCTCCTTTCCCGGAAACTTCCCCTTTTTGAGTGACAATATGGGATTCAGCGTGGTGGATTCGCATGCCTAAGGAGAAAGGACAGTATCTTTTAATAAATGACACCCACACTGCTTGGGGATGGTCAGTAAAATTGGGGACGGTCAGTGAAACAGACATTGAAAAAACAACCACGTGATGCCATGTGGCATGTGATAACATGTGACAACACATGATGACACACGAGGGCCCGGAGGAAAAAGGGAGGTTAGGGGGACCTAGGACGCAGGGTGACCCAAGTACTGACATGCAATGGCAGGCTTGAAGACACACGTGATGACACAGGGAAGGAGTTGCGGGAGGTGGCACACAACAACACATGACGGCACGTGACAACACACAATGACACGTGAGGCAACACGGGGACCAGGTGAAAAAGGGGTTGGCAAGTTTTGATGGGGGTAACCCAAGTAGCGACACGCGATGACGTGTGTGATGACACACCTGAAGCGTGCAGGAAGACAGGTCCCAGCATGCACCTGAGGCAGGAGCTCTCAGCCACAACCCCCCACGGCACTGTACGGGACACAGGGACAACCTGTTACTTCCCTGGTAACCCCAAAATTGCCACTAAGGGACCCCCCAAATTACACCAGGGAACCCTCCAGTTGCCCCAAAGACCCAAAAATGGCTTCAAGGGAAGCACACCAAAAGTACCCAGACACCCCCAAAAGTGCGCCAGGGAGCCTCCCTGACTTGTCCCACACGTCCCAAAATTATCCCAGGCTCCCCAAACTCTCTCCAGGCCCCCCAAAACAGCTCTGGGGACCTTAGATTTTGCCCTGGACACCCCGTAAGCCCACTGTTGACCTTAAAGCTCTCCCAGGAAGCCCCAAAGAAATCACTGAGGACTGCAAAACTTGCTCCATGGAGTCCCAAAAGCTGCAAAGGGTGAGATGAACCTTCACTCTCAGCTGTTTTTTTCCCTGGGAAAGAGTGAGTTCAGAGATTGTGAGGTCGTTGACCAGTTGGAAGGTGATCGTGAGGTGACATGTATTGTGGGCGACAAGGCAAGTGATGGGTGGGGAAGTTGCTCTTACTTCATCTGCACATCAGAGCAAAGTGAATTGGAAGGAACAGTCAGCGTTGAGCCTGTTGTGAGCAGGAGTTTGGTCTAGAGATGTCCCAAGCTCCCTTCCAACTTGAACAGCTTTGTGATAAACCTGTTGTCTCTAATGATGGCTGCTGTGGTTTTTGCAGCAGTTCTTTCATTCTCTGCATGTGGATCAGCACCAAGCTTGGAAACCCTAGGGCCCGACACTCACAGGGGTGTCATGGTGCCACCAAAGCCTGGAACATTTGATGGTCAGTGTGTCATTGTGGATGGCGGCTTGTTCAGACAGAACAGGCTCTTCTTACAGCTTGCAACAGCCGTGCTTTGCAACAGGATGACAAATGAGAGTGACACATGCAGAAAGTCATGGAACGATGGTGATGATATTCCACTATCCCTGCAGTCCCTCATGAAACCCAGTAGGACTGGCAGAGCCCTAAACATCTCAGGCATGAATTTGTAAGGTTGGCCTTATCAGTATGAAAGTTGTTCCATTGTGAGAAGAGAGGGCTTTGGGAAGAACGAAAAAACGACCTTGCTACCGCTACCAGGAAGTCATCCAGAAGGTGGATCCAGGCTCTTCCCTGTTGAGCATGAGGAAAAACTCTTTACCCATGAAGGGAGTGAAAAACTGGAGCAGGCTGGCTGGTGACGTTGGGCTGTGTCAGTCCTTCGAAGGTTTCAAAGCCAATGTGAAGAAATCTATGAGCAACCTGGTGTGAAATGATAGCTGCCCTTGCTGTGGGGTGGACGTTGGCCTAGACACCTCCTGGGAGCTCTTCAACAGGAGCGATTGCACATTTCTTTCCACTACAGGTCTTCCTTTCACCATGGTAGGGAAAGCACTCAGATTCCCCAGGAACCACAGACGTAGGTTTGGTCAGATCATCTGGGTCCTTCTTCTCCCACACCAGTCACCGCTGGCTCAGGTCTGGAGCTGCTTGTCAGGTAACCCCAAAGCAGCCTTGATCTAGGCCTTGGCGTCGCCTTCTCTCTTCTTTCTCCCTCTTTTCTGTGCTTTACTCCTTCTTACACCATCCAAACAAAACACCCCACCTCTGCTCACACATTCCTAACTGGCCCTGGCTTTGCAGCTGTTTCTGTGATGGGCCCCATGGCTAATCCTGCACTGGAACAAAATTGCATTAAATTAGCACCACTTTTTAGTATTTACATTGCCCTGCAGCCCCCCCCCCCCCCCCATGCTGTTCCCTTCTGAGTGACACCACCATTGGGGTAACCATCTGCATGCCAGTATTGACAGGTGACACAATGGAGCTTCAGGCCAGAGGGACCTTGAGAAACTCTGGGATTTGGGCAAGAGAAGCCTCTTGAAGTTTGACACGGAGAAGTGGCCAGAGCTTCATCAGGGAGAAGAATAAGCCCGTAGATGAGGGCAGCCCAGGACCTGAGTGGCTGAGTAGGGATCCTGAGGAGAAGGGCCTGGGGACTCCGAGGGATGCAACGCGAGGCAGTAGTGCACGCTCCCCAGGAACAAGGCCAAGGGCCCCATTTGGGGCTGCGTGAGGAGGAGTGTGGGTCACCCACAGCAGGGGAGCCATCATCTCACTCCAATGAAACCTCGTGTGGCCACCTCTGGACTCGTGTGCCCCTCTTTGGGGCTTCCTGTTCTAGACAAGTTGGGAGGACTGGAGAGTGTCCAGAGGAGGTCTGACACAGCATGGCCGCCTGGAGCCCGTGCCGGGACTACAGCTCCCGGCATACCCCAGGAATGAACATGGCCACTGGGAGCCCCATGCTGGGACTACAGCTCCCAGCATGCCCTGGGGCACCCCTCCTGCCTCTGGAGAGTGGGTGGGTAGCGGGGATGGAGGACTTGTGGGTCATGGAGAATGGCGGCCAGACACTGATAGGCCCTTCTGGGGCAGGGTGAGGGGGGTTTCTGGCTGGTAAGTAATGCCTGTCCGGAGACTAGACGGACTGCTGAACTTGTGTGGGCTTCCAAGTTCATGGTCATTTCTCCAGCCTTGAGGAAGAGCCCTGTGAACACACCAGCCACACAGAAGGGCAAGGGTCCCTCCAAGGGGACGTGGCTCTTTGGTTTTGGCTTTTGAGAAAGAAACCTGCAAAGAGGCTGCATTTAGTGACATTTTAGAGAGTCCTGGCCTATGGCATGGCGTGACATTGCTTAAGAAATGGTTTGTCTGCGTGTTCTGGATGTTTTGGGTTTGAACGTCTGATGGGGGTGATGACTTCATGCTGTCCTTAGCTCCTGTCTCAAGGCACAAGGTGTGCTTCAGGCGAGGTCCGTCATGCCCACTAGTGGCTGTGGATCCATCTTTCCAATAGATTTCTCCATCCTTTGGGATTTGGGAGGGGAATTTCTTGTCAGATCTGACTCGATGGTCTTTGGTTTTGCCTTTTCATGTGGCTGGCGAAGAGCTGGTAGGAGGAGCAGGAGAAGGGTCAGTGCTGCTGTTTCCATGTTGGTGGCTTGGACTGGAGTTTTCAGGGTTCTCTTCCACCTACGGTTTCCTTGCTGGCATCTCTTGAAGCCACTTGTCTGTTTTATGAGGCGTAGTGAACTTAAGGGGAGACCTTTTGTTCCTCATTAGTGCCTTAGGGCTTTACCTGTCCTTTTTTGTTTGTTTGTTTGCTTTTGATTTGCTGGGCTTGATTTGAAGAGCTTCTTGTAGCTCTTTGTATTTCTGTCCTTCAAGGAAGTTTCTAGGATTTGTCCCCAGGAGTCAGATGTCCAGAAAAGACTGTGCTTGTTCCCTGCTGTCAGCCTTCAGTCTAGAGAAGTGTCTGGTAGGGGGGTGTGTGTAATGGGATGCAGAGTTGTTTTTGCGTTCTTTGGCAATATCGACTTAAAAGGTTGCGACTCCCTCCAGCTCCTCGCTGCGCCCGACTCACAGCCCTTGCAGCACAGCGAGCGTTCTCTGTGATTTTAAAGGGTGCCTTACAGATGGAAGCAGCCAGAGCTATTTAGCAGCTGCATATGAGTGGCAGAGTCTGTGAGACGGAAAGATCTTTTGGGTAAAGAGGTGGATATATGGCTTTTTTAATCAGGAAACACTTTGAAAATGTTGCTTTGTTGGCTTTTACCTGTAAAATGATATTCAAATAGATAAGGCTGTAGAAGGTGATAATAATGAAAAAACCTCTCCTTCACAGGAATTCCACCTCTGTCCTATTTTCATATAATTGTACCCTAGAAAGGAATGTGCTTGTTTGGGTTTTTTTTCTTATTCTAAGAGTCCTTGCCACCTGCTGTTCAGCTGGCAATGGAAAACGCAAAGGCAGTAAAATGATAGATTTGCTAAATATATTGCAAAGTGACCCGCTTGGTGGATGAGGGAAAGGCTGTGGATGTGCTTTCCTTGGACTTCAGTAAGGCCTTTGATACAGTCTCCCACAGTATCTCTCCTCCTGGAGAACCTGGTTGTCCATGGCTTGGATGGGAGTACTCTCTGCTGGGTTAAAAACTGGCTGGAGGGCTGGACCCAGAGAGTGGTGCTGAATGGAGGTACATCCAGTTGGCGGCCGGTCACGAGTGGTGTCCCCCAGGGCTCGGTATTGGGGCCGGTTCTCTTTAATTTCTTCATCAATGATCTGGACGAAACCACTCTTCTGGGAGGTCAAACTGGCGAGAAAACAAGGCTTCTGTGTGTCCAAAAGGGAAAAGTAAGTGCGTACTTTTTATTAGTGTTGACAGCTCCAGATTCACCAGGAACAGTATTTAAAAAGGCGCTTACAGCCGTAGTGCTCTGAAACACATAACCTAATTAATCCAGTGCCCCCGGTTTAGAAAGACTTTGAGAAGCGAAAGTATTGGGATATTTAGTAAGGCAAGACGGAGTCTTTCACCTGGCTTCTGGGCCGGGCTCGTGCACCGGTCAGCAATGATCCAAAGCTGCGGAACAGGAACTGCTCATGCTGGTGGAAATAATTGGTGTCTCCTTGCCTGTGGGAGAGAAGAGAGGTCAAGAATCCACCTAAAGGAACTTCTCAATGTTAGAGATGGGTCTCTAGAGGTCACAGCCAAAATATGTTCGTTGAGGGTAGTCACGGAAGCTCACCTCATGAAGCAGTGTGCTGCGGCTGGTTTGAGGACTAAATTTGGGGTTGGTTAAGTGCTTTTTGGTTGTTAGTTGGAGGTTGTGCTTCCACCCGTGTCTGACCCTGTCCTGAGGGGTTGCTGCTGCCTTGTGCATGGGGCCACGGGCGGCAGCAGCCCTTGGGACAGGGAATTTTTCGTGCACTGAGGAGGTTTAACCCAGTCTATGCTGACTTTGGTGATTGTTTCTTTACCTGCAGAGTGGAAAAATCTCCAGCCTTGCTCACGCCACAAAGGAAGAAAACTTGTCAGTGGGTAGTAAATGGCTCACGCTGAAGTTTTGAGGGTCTAGAGTGCCTTTGAGCACCTAGTCTGATTAGCTGGGATTGAATGTAGCCTTCTTCTTTGGCTAGCTTTCGATTGTGCTAATTAATAGGTGTTGAAATTAGGGCCAATGGACTCTCAGCCTCATTTTGAACTCGCAATCATAAAAATTGTGCATCGACTGAAGCATGATGGGTGTCATTCTTCATCTCATTCCTGTCAGCCTGTAAAGGGTATTATTTATTGACTGGGGTGGTGAAAGGTGTTGGGTGGCTGTGAGGTGTCTTGGTGCTTCAGCAGTTAATGTTGGTGTTTCATCATATTTAAAACAAAACACTGCTTGTGTCTTTATTTTTTTAATTGATTGTCCTGGGTCTGGCGGAGATAGGGTTACTTCTCCCCAGGATCTAGCAGGGACACGGGTATCCCATCCCATGGGAGCCATGCCCAGGGGGTAGCCGGGAGCTAGCCGGGGGTAGACCCGGTAGCCAAGGAAGGGGAGGCAGAGGAAGTCACCATGGGGGAACAGAGAGGGCTGGGGCGTCCCGGGTCCGGTCGGCAAGCAGTAGTATCGTAACCGTAGTTGTCCATTCCTCTCTCAGTGTTATTATTGTTGTTTTCTTGTTCCCTTTGCTGTTCTGTTCAATTGCCTTTGTCTCAACACAGGAGTTTTGCCCTTTTCTTCCCGTTCTCCCCTCACAGCCATGAAGCATGATGGGTGTCACTCTTCATCGCTATCCTGTCTGCCTGCAAAGAGTATTCTTGCATTATAATCATGGGAACAGGCCCTGGGTTTAGATTCTGGACACGATTAGCTTATTTTATGGTTAATTATTCTCCTGCCGGACTTCCGAGCTTCCGAGCATGTGAAATGGCAGGAAATGCGATCACGGATCTAATGGTGATGGTGATGCAATTAGATTTTGAAAAAGTGGTTCAACTACGTAATGATAATTTTCCATCCCTTGATCTCCATTTTTTTCACTTAGCAGTAAGACCAGTGCTGCTCCTTCTGATGGCAGTGACTGTGTGAGCGGCTTTGTCTGCAGGAACTGCGGTCGCTGTTTGATCCCAAGAAGGGTGTGTGGAGCCACAGGTGTTTGTGTGGTGAGCAGTGGCATTCACTGCAAAGGAAGGAGAACCAGCAGGTCAAGGGAAATGGAATTGGGTGCTTATGATTTAACGGGAATTGGAATGAAGATGGCGAGGAGTCTTGAATGCCTGCCTGTTGTGCAGGGAGATAAAAGCTGTGGAGTAACTTACCCTTTGTCCTGAAAATGGGGATGAGTGAAAGATGCAGAATCCCGAGGCTGTTGAAGCCCTTTGGGGGTTTGATACCTGGCGAGTATGTTTGAATAATTGTACTATTTTGCAAGCAATTTCCAGCAATGTTTCTGCGTGTGCAGCTGTGAAGCAGGAGGGAAAAATGTCAGCCTGGCTGTTCTAGCTGATGGTGTGAACTCAGGAGCTCAGTTTTGTAAAAATAAAAGTAGGGACTTGGTGCGATAAGGATTCCTGTTCCAGGCTCTCGCTTTTTATGTTGTGCTTAGGGAAACTTACTCAGTGTAGTAGCTCTTCTCATCGTTGTCATTTTCTGTAATGGAGAAAAAATTCAGAAGGGGCCTGAAAGACTAGTTTGCAAAGCACTTTGATGTCCTCGGCTGGCCCATGGCAGAAGATACCCCCTGTGCCCTTGTTCGGGCTCAGGAGCTGTCGCTGGAGGCAGCAGGAAGTGGAAACTGTCCCTCCAAATCTGAGATGCCTCTAGAGGAGGTCACGGTGGCTCCACTGGTGATTCCTATCTGGGTACATACCATGACTGTGAACTCCCCAGCAGGGAACGAGGTGGGTAGCAATCCAGTTTGCCCAGTATCTTAGTGCTTTAGCAAGAATGCCTTAGTTAACCGACTGTGCTGGAATGCCTTCTTTGAGCAACTTGTCACCAGTTTAGCAGCTTAGCATCATGGCTCCCTGAAATGAGTATAATTGTATTCACATAACACCACAGGAATGGGCTTGGTGGTAATTACGATGCTGGTAATGGACTTGGTAAAAGTTTCAGGGGCCATGGGAGGAATTTATTGGAAATATGTAACCCATTAATCTCCTTGAGTTGCGTGAAAGCAAAAGGTGATGTGGGAAGTTTCAATGCTGTGATGCAAAGTCTGGGAAAACCATTGGGATTTTATGATGTGATTTAAAACCTTCAAGATGATTTCAGAACTTACTTTCTTTTTCTTTTTTTTTTTTTTTTCTTTCAGCACTTCCTCTGACTACAACAAAGCTTGCAGGGCGTTCTTTTCAACAGCTCTTGTTCTCATGAGTGTGTCTGTTGGCTTCCCCACGACTAAGGACTAGAGCAGAGGCTCCTCTGGCTGCACTGCTCCCACCAGTTCTGGGACTTGTGGTTCCTTGTTAAGCTCAGAATAAGAAATGGTGACACCCAGAGTCTAGAGGAAAAGCAGAGAAGAATATTATGCAATTCCAAGCTTGCTTCTCTATGTTTTCAACTGCCTTGGACTTGTTCTGCTTCTTTTCTTTGTCTGCTTTTTCTCTGCTCACGAAGATCCCAGCCGGTTGTATTCGGTAATAAAATAGTCATGTCGGCATCCAGCTGGCTGTCATACAGACTACAGTCAGAGAACACTTTCCCACAGTCCTTTTCTCCAAGATGGGTTATAAATTAAAACATGATCCACCCTCCTTTAGGATAAGTGATCACAGTGGAAATGTGGACCTTGACACGGAGCATTTAACTGATGACCTGATTGTATCGTACGAGTTTGTGGTAAAATCTTCTCTTATCTTATCCAAGCATAACAAATAGGCAGTGGTTACACCAAAACCACCCTGTCATTGAACTACTGCTGCTGCTGCTACAGTGGCAGCAGCGTGTCCGAGGCGCAGCAGCCCAGGGATCCCAGTTTTCCTTCCGGGCTTGGCTTTTGCTCACTGGTTCGTCAGCTGTAGTTGTTCGGAGTTTGCGGCCGAGCCAAGGAGTTGAGCCTGCATTTATGTCAGTCCCCGGCTTTGCTCCTGGCTTCCAAAGAAGGCTGGAAAAAGTAAAAGGATGCGATTTCTCCTTTGGGACAGGGGAAGAAGAGACGGAAACAGCCTACAGGGATGTGCTTTCCTACTTGGGTTCTAACAAGCACAGAACGGCTCAATTCCTGACTTCAGACCCGGATCTGGAAGTGAGACTCCATCGCCTGCAGGATGTTTAAATGGCCCACTATCAGTGTTCCCCTAAGGAACGTTCCTTACCAGGAAACAGGAATTGGCTTCACAGGAATTGATCTATTTTTAATGTTGGTGGTAGAAATGGGGTAACCGC
>JAOXJK010009683.1:0-10541 GCA_025774025.1 Xenus cinereus | reverse complement strand
TGTCCCTGCCCATGGCAGGGGGGTTGGAACTTGATGATCTTTAAGGTCCCTTCCAACTCTAACCATTCTATGATTCTCCTTTTAGCTTGTTGGCAGCCGCTTATTTTGCATTTGTCTTCCTTGCTACCACTGGTGGTTGGTGCCACTGCTGGCTGGTGTTTCAGACCAGCCTGAGATCAATAGGGGAGCACTTGCTAGCATCATATTAATTAAGTCTTATGCTGAGAGCCCTTGTGCTATTGATTGTAACAGTTACTTCAGCTGGAATTCGGGAAGCACTTACTTGAAGTCTAAAAAATGAGAAGAAAGCAGAACACTGGGTGATTGGATTGACTTCATTTCCAGTGGATTACACTGTAATAATTGCGTATGTCCAGTCTGCTTTCATTACTTGTCCCTCTAATAAAAGTACCAGGAGTGCTTTCAAATTTCAATATGCAGGATTACAGGGCTTGCTGGAGCAAGCACCAGAGTACACTGGACAGGAGCAATATGAGGGACTTTATCTTAATAACTGGCAGAAGATACCCACTCACCCTGCTGTCTGCCCCATTCACATCCTTTTCTTTGCTTTCCTTCCTCTAAAAAAAGGAAACAAAAATGCCAATTACTGACTGAGAACATGAATTTTTCATTGACCTCCTGTAATTCCCCACAAAGCTGAGGAGCCTGGAAGGTAATGAAATGAGATTTCTCCAAAGAACAAATGAATGAGAGAAGATGACTGCCTGAACCGAAAGCCTGGTGAGACGAGGGCATTGTCAAGGGCCTGTATTTGGGGTGAGGGAAGGACAAAGATGCTCTGGGGTCAGGAGGGATAGGAAGGGGTGGCTGAAGGCTCATCACACATCATTGCTTTTCCTTTCAGCCCAGGGGTAGCCCTCTCTCTAAGCAACTGCTGAGACCATGGGATGGTGTGGGATCCCCTGAGGAGTTGGGGCAACCTTAGTGTGAGTGTGCAGGGCTGCTGTTGGTTTGTTGTTTTGGTTTTCTTTTTTTTTTTTTTTCCCTGATGTACAGCCTTTCAGTATCACTCTTGGTGTGGGACAAAGTATCCCGAGTGCAGCCAGGCTGAGGGTGCTTTGGCTGTCAAATGTCTGGGCTTGTTTCGCAGAGCTCTTTGTGGAGGGGCCCTGCTTGCTCATGGCTCCACTCTTGCTGGGGTCTTGCCACCATGCTGGGGCTTTCTAGGATTTTTGTTGGTTTTAATATGCTGCTTTAAAATAACCCAGCAAAACCTGCTCTCTAACTCATTTATTATTTTTCATAAAGGCTTGCGCCCCCCCCCCCTTTTTTTTTTAAAGATGCTGTCAAATTGCACTTCTTAAGATTCATGGTGGATCTCCTCTGCCTGACTCTATTACCCAATTTAAATACACAACAGCAAGAGGGGTTGAATGCCACTATGTTAACACAGTGCCAGAGACCTCCGTGAGGTTGTTTGTTAAAAGCAAATTGTACCTGTTAAGGGGCTGGGAAGGGGAGCACAGCTGCTGTTAACTGCTTTACCAAATTGACTCTGACTCATTCGTTTCAAATGAAAATTGAAATGCTTTTGACTTCTTCTTTTTCTTCTTTTTTTTTCATCCTTCCAGTGGCAAATTTGCTTTACTTAACGCTAAGTGGGGATCATTTCTTGTGATTACTGAAAAATGCATCATAACTTTTGATTACGCTGCTATTAAGGATGCAGAATGGCAATTTCTGCTGCTTGCAGAGAGGGAGAGAGAAGAAACGCTGCTGGAAGAGCTGGTGTAACCCTTTGCTATGCTGAGCGCTGCAGAGAAGGTGTAACTGCTGCTGGTCTGGGGCTGCAGGCTGGTGAGGCAGGACCTAGGGGTTGAATTCAGATGGCCTCAGGAGGATGAAGTGAGGGCTGGAGCATCACGGAACTGCCACGGCTTTGCAGACTAGTTTACCTTTTGCAGGGGCTAATGATCCTCTCTTTAAATGGGAACACCTTGGGAAGATGGGCTGTTGTTTGGAAGAAGGGAACATTTTTGGGGGATGGAGAGGGAATACCCCTAGCAGCAGGATAAAGGGCACACATTCCTGGGTTCCAGACACCCCCTCAGTGGGATGGAAGTTTCTGGCAAGGGGGTTCTGAATCACAGTAGGGGAATGAGGCGAATGATGTAGACAGCCCAGGAAGTGCAGCAGGAGAGGGACTGTGGAGGGCCCAAGGACATTGCCTCCCATGCTGAGGAAACCGAAGCAGGGAAAAGAAGGTGGGAGGATGAATTGCTTTACATTGCATTGTGTTTTTCATGCAGAGATTTCTTGAGTGTAGGAAGCACCTGCTCTGCAATAAGGAATGTTTGCCCTCCCATGGATGTGAGGATCCCCAGGGTTTGAGTGGAGCACAGGGAGATGATGGAGTATCTGAAATGCTGTGTGTTGGAACCGGTCAGCCCTGCTCCTGGGGAAGCTGGGCTGCAGAGCAGCAGCAAAGGCTTGACCTCAAGATAAGCACCAGCAAAGCTTTCCAAGAGGAAATGGCCTCAAGTTGCACCAGGGATGGTTTAGATTGGATATTAGTAAAAAAATTTTACACTGAAAGGGTTATTAAGCATTGGAACAGGCTGCCCAGGGAAGTGGTTGAGTCACCATCCCTGGTGGTATTTAAGAGACAGGTAGACATAGTGCTTAGAGATATGGTTTAGTGATTGTTTTTGCCAGTGTTAGGTTGATGGTTGGACTTGATGATCTGAAAGGTCCCTTCCAGCCTAGGCAATTCTATGATTTTATGAAGCCTATGAGCATACTGGAGGTAATTCCCACTTGGATGGGGAAAACACTCTGGACCACTGCAGAAAGCCCGTTCTTGGCTTAGGAAAGGTGTAATCAATGTTTTACTCCTGCTCCTCAGCATGATGGGCTATAAGCAGAGCATGTGTGGACTGGTGTAAACCTGTGTGTGTCCAATGTTGCACAGGGTTTAGACAGTTCCTGACTTGGGAGCTGAAGAAAGGATGGGGGGTACTGATTTTGCGCTGTCAGCCTACAGACACCCCATCAGAGGGGCTACTAGCTGGGAGGCAGGGATTTTAGGTGGCTGATTGCTTAGATACTTACTCATTGTGGCTCCTACCCAGGGGGTCTTGCTTTATTATTTTTACTACCTCTTTCGTAGGTCTCCTAGGGCACTGCCTGCCCTCTGTGCCTGCTTTAGACCCGTTTTTCCACTGGGAACTACGTTTCCCAGAGTTCCTACTCTTAAAGGACTGGAGCGCTGACACAGGCAGAGCTGGGCTGCTTCTTGTTGAGACATAGCAAGAGCAAGAAATGCTGGAAGTGAGGCTGTACGTAATTAAATAATAAACGGAGAAGAGCAGCCATAGTGGACATTTGCAACAGGTTTGGAAGATAAGGTTTAAGATTTCTTATAATCTTATTCTTAAGTTTCTCTTAAGAATAAGGGAAGGGACCCTTTCTTTCTGCTGCAGTCCTTGTTGCTCTGGGGAGTGCTGTGGCCAGCTGCAAACAGCTGGTTCTGCCTCATGCCTTGGCACAGCAGCATTGTTAGTGGGAGTGAAAGCACGGGCTGAGTTACAGAGGCTGTGTTTGAGGCGCTCAGCATGCTCAGGAAGAGGTTTCTGCCCTGGCAATACTCTAATTTGCTAATACTGTGAGGCTGGAAAAGTTAAAGATGTATCGAAGACAGAAATGCGTGGAATGATCGGATGCAGAGATCCATTTGCAGAGCTATGAAGGGAAGAAATGTAACAGCTACCAGTATTGATGAGACAGCCAGTGCTCTCCATGGAGAATTGTGATTTCTGCTTTGTTTTCTTCCTTGCCGTGCACCAAACTGAGCTAGATAGTAGAACAGACTTGGCTGGTCTACCCAGCGAAATCTGGTTACAGGAAGGGGCTTGCTTAGAAAGCATTGGCAGCTGTGTTAATTGGATTTCTTGGCTATAAAGCTCTCGGGGGGATCATACCTTTACCAGCTCACCACTGAGCCCATCTCCAGTTGGAGGGGACTGAAAGCAGTTCTCGCAGCCCACCCACCGGCCACCTCAAACATGGACAAGTAGGGGATGGCATTGTCCTGGGAAAATGGGGACCCTCAAGCCAGAGGCTGTGGCTTGGCAATACACCGAAGGTCAACCAGTTTCAGCATTCCCGAAAGTATACACATGCATACATACTCATAGATATACGCACATATATATGTGTGTGTGTGTGTATATATATAAAATACATATATATATTTTTTGCTGGCAGCTGAGATAAAAGGGATATAATGAAAATGTAAACGAAAAACTTTACACCAGGCATGGCCTGACAGAGGGAAGATTGATATCCCATGATGCTTTGTCTTGATGAGACAATGAAAAATAACCACCACGGCAGCTGTGTCAATATCAGACTTGGTAATGCACCACTAGCTGTGGGTTTTTATTTAATCCGCTTTGCTTTAAGATGATAACGGTTGTTACTTTTCAATGCCTGTCTGTCAGCACCCTGGCATTGCAATATTCCTCCGCAGCTTTGCGAGCGGGTTTCATTTATTTTAAAATACCATTTCACACACTGCTGACTTTTAACAGTGTTCCATGTGAGTTTGGGAGATTGAATAGTGACAGAAACAACACTTTTTATGAGAATACAGAATATTAAAAATGGGGCACAATATACAGATGGCAGTTTTCACTACAGCTTGTTTTTTTCCCCCCAACCTGCTTCTGCTACTCAGCTTCCCACTGAATGCATTTGTAGTAACACCATAAATGTCACTTTCGCTGACTGCCTTTTGGCATTTTATTTAAATGGGAATCCGGCTCTTGCTGCCGCTGCATTGAGCTCGTGTTTTGCAGCAGTGCCACTCCGCACGGTCCTCTTGCATCCAGTGCATTTTCCATCAGCTCAGATCCCGGGGCTGCCAAAATAGCAACCCCGGCTGTGGCAGCGTGTTGGTGTGTATGTCTGCGTGTACACACCTGTGTATCTCTGGGAGGGCTGGGAAGGTCACTGAAAGCCATCCAAGAGTGCTTTCTGCTTGGTGGAATACTTTTCTTTCTGCTTGGCTTCTCTAAGACTCTCATCTTGCCAGCAAAATGCAAAATCATTTGCTGCTGCGATGGCACCAAGAGGCAGATGATATCTGGAGTTAGTAACTCTTGATTTTAACTCCTGGGGCTCTTTTGGCTGCTTTCTGCCTAAAACCTGGCTGTTTGCTTTAGCTTAGTTGCTGTGGTGTTGAAGGAGCCCTGTCCCCTCCGGATTTCCTGGGGCAAATAACAGTAAGGGCTTCCGAGATGGTGATACAGTCACACGGTAAATCCCTCTGCGGGCTTGGCTGGTGCTCCTGTAGCCATGTAGGTCTCAAAGGTTTGGTGTATGAAGAACCGTGATGGGTGACAGTCCTTGGCACTCCTGATCTGTTTCCTGTCACAGGCCTGGAGACAGTTGCTGGTCTGTAAGTGCTTTCATGGGGGGACCATACAGATTGAAATGCAACAGGGAAGGGGGTAAACTGAGGACTTGATTTGATTTTGTCCATCAAAACATTTGTTCTCAGGGAAGCTGGTGATGACCAGCTTCCTCCTGAAGCATCCCTCCTCATTGGGATACACAAGTATTTTGGTGTTTTTTACCCCACCGTAGCTGCTGAGGGAAGAGAGTGTGAACCGCTGCTTGTGTCCTGGCTCACCCTGCTGACCTGAACCGGCTCTGCTCTCTCCCTTTCCTGCACGCTAGCTTTTTGGGCTGTGATTCCATAAAAACAGGAGGACTCTACACCCAGCAGTGTACATATTCTCTGTTGGCACCTCTTCAGCATGGGGAGGAAAAGCTGGTGTAAACCTTATCCTTGTATTTCTTGTCCTTGTTCCCACAGCCAACAGCCCTATTGATAGTCTTCTCCCTGTGATAACTCACTGTCCTCTCTAAACACAGCTGCGGGAGGGGTGGGTTGCACTCCTGTCTTCATCTTCTAATTTTACAAGACACCGAAGTATTTTCAAAGACATGTAATTGACTGGTTCCCCCTGTTCTTTGCATACCTTTGGAAATGTCTAAGCCTCTGCACATCTGGGCTGGAACGGTTTGGCTGAGTTGTAGGGGATGATTGTGGCAGAGCCAGGAATCCTGCAGCCTGATGGACAGAAAAATGTTTTTGTTTGAAAATGGAAATATTTATTTTGCTTAACATGGGAAATAAGATTATGTAAAAAAAAATGGTTTGGGTCTTTATTTGTCATTTTGAGGTGATGGTTGGTTGCATGGAAGTATTTCTTTGTTTCCTACTCGTGTACCTTGTAAAGGTCCTTGAAGTCACCAAATGCTTCATAAAGTTGTTTTAGTGTTTTGGAAAATGATAGATGTAGGGTTATTACTTTCATCTCTGTAAAATGCTTTTATTTTAATCTTAGAGCTGGAGGTTCATTGTACAGGTATACAAGGACAATGTATAAAATATAATGACCTGAAACAATGCTGTTCCCTCCTCCTTGTAATATTTTTGCTGTTACAGATTCTGTTACTGCAGGACTAAGTGCACCTGCATACCTTGAGCCCTTCTGGGAGGCTGGAAATTTGTCCTTTTCTATTCCACTGGGACAAAGCTGCTATTTCTGGCTTTGTAGGTTGCAACGGCATCAGACTCACAAGTGGTGATATTTTAATGTACATAAAGCTGTTTTCCAGTGCAGGCTGAATCTTCTCCCCTCTCGGTCCCAAGGGAGCACGTAGCAGGGGGTGGGAGGAGCAGGATGAGCCATTACTGAACAGGTTGACTTTTTAAAGAAAATGTGAGCTGTTTGAAAATGCTCCTACATGTGCAATGTTCCAGGCAATCCTGGGAGATGGATGAGCAGCAAGAGTGCAGGTGAGGGCAGGCAGAGGCACGGGAGAAAATGTTGCTTTCGTGTCTCTGTCCCAACAGGAATAATTTCCACATAAATAGCACCTATCTGTTATTTAACACTTAAATCATCAAAGTGTCCATCAGCAAGGGGCTCTTTTGTGCTTGGTGCTCCACAAATATAAAAGTGTGTGAATGGGAAAGCACGGGGATGGTTTATGGCTCTGCTTTTAGGGCAAGGAGATGGTGCAGGTGACCTCTTCAGAGCTCTTACACCCCATTATCTATTCATCATCTATTATAACTCTTCCTTGTTGCACAGAGTTTATCCTGCGTTTCATCAGGTAGGAGCCTGGTGCACACAAATCAGATCTATGGTCTGGTTTCCTGGAGTTAACTTAGGGAAGCTAAACTTTCCTCCTGGTGTCGAAGTAAAAATCACTCAACTACACTTGTGTACGTGTTGGCGTTGTGTAACTCAATAGTAATGCTCTACTTGCATGATCCATCAGAAAAAAACCAAACCAAAATATCAAAAAAGTGTGTATCTTTAGCTGTATCCTTTCTGGGTTCTTGGACACAAGGCGAGATGGATAACAGGGAAGACAGTCTTCATTATAAGACTGATGTCAGCTTTGCATGTTTTGGCCCTATTCTAGCATTTCCTAAAAATGTTGCTTTCCTCTTTCCCACAGCCCCAGTGTTTGCATAGTGCAAAAGGTTGCCAGCGTTCATTTAGTGGTTGCCCAGCCTTACCTGGCATGGCTGTGCCAGGAGATATCGCTGAAATCCAGCATGCCACGTGTAGTGTATGACTTGCTCCTCACAGCTCAGCAAAGCACCTCCTCAAATGAGCAGAATGGATTAATTAATCTGAGATAAAGGAGGTTCCTTAACATCCCCTTCCCTCTGAACTTTTGTTTTCTGTGAGGCTGGGCAGTGACACCTCACATGAAAGAAATGCAAAAGTGTGCTGGGTGAGGGATGTTGTTAAGGCTGGGTGAATTACAGTGACGTGGGAATCATGGGTGATATCTGTGTCTCAACTGTGCACTTAAGGAGTGTGGTTTTTTAGTGATGAATGGCATGCCTCGTGCCCTGGAAGTCTGTCTCTTAGTTCCCGGTGTGGCATTTTCTGACCATTGGGGAAGCAGGAGGAGCACAGGATAACAGGATTTTCTGGGACCAAGTGGAAGGGATGCTAAGGCATTTCCCAGTTTGACCTCTCTCCATCTGTAGGTGCATCTTACCTGTGTGAGGTGGTTATAAGGGCTCCCATGTATCTTGCAGGTGAATACAATTTTGCTGTGTTTGGCTTGTCATGCAAAGGCACTATTTCATCCCTGAGGATGCTCATTCTCCTTGGAGGAGCTATGACAAGTAGCAGAGGAGTTTGTCCCTTTGCATTATTTCTTCAACAGGAGGCAGTTTTTTTAACACAGAACTACTGGGGTTAGGGTGGGAGGTTGAGATTCCTGAAAGTGGGGCTCAGCATGCCTTTCTGCATGATCTGCTGGGTTTGTGGGTACAGGATAACCCTGACAAGCTTCGTTAGGCATTTCTGGCACCTATCTGACAAACATGATGCCTCATGCGGCGTTCTGGCTGCCCAGCTACTTCTGCCTATCCATTCCAGCCCCTTTGGCAGGTAGTGTCCCATGGGTTGTTATCTTCCACAAATATAGGCCAAGACCATTTAGAGGTCCCAAGCCATGTAGTGACAGTGTCTGCCTGGGCAGCAGCAGCAGGGATAGCCAGAAACCTCTGTACAGAAGAGCCAGCTGCCTTCCTGTCATGCAGGTGTGCAGCCGCACTGATGGACTCCAACTTTTGAGGGGCAATCAGAGGACATTTCAACTTTCTGTGGTGTTTCTCTTCTCTCTCCAGCAGAAATCTGTTCAGGTGCGCACACTGAAGCCAATTCACCATTGCTTCCAATGACTTAGATTTGTGTCTCCACTAGGTGGGAGAAAGGACTCGCATTCAAACTTAGCGTTCGTAACGTTAGCATAATGCTCTTGTGTTTCCAGTGGCTGAGCTGGTGGCTGTCTCCCCATGTGCCTGTGTTCGTTGTGTCTAGGGCAGATGAGCATTGTAGCTTCTCTATCACACCACCTAACCATGCTGACTCATTTTGTTCTTTTTCCTCAGTTGGAAATAGCTCATGCCTGCTGCTGATCTGCTGTGTGCTCCAGGGCATGGCACAGTTGGCTGGTCTACAAGTCTATCCATATGCCCTGTTGAGACTCATTCTTGCTACCTTGTGGAGAGGAAGACTTCATCTAAGGAGCAGCAGCACTGGAGTTTAGAAAACCTTAGAAGGAAGTGAGTAGGTCCCAATTGTGCTTGTGACGATAGCATGGTCTGTTGTGTTGGCCTTGGTCTCTACTGTGTCACACTGACACCGAGTCTTCTCAGAGTGATATTAATATCTGCTTTTTTTTTTTTGAAGATGATGATGAAACTCCTGCTGGAAGAGGTGGATGTAGATAGGCTCTCAGGGCAGTAGACTTGGATGTAACTAGCCTCCACTAACTTGGGTGGTGAGGTAATGTCTGGGGAGGTAGAGTAGTATGTGGAAGAATATCCTCTGTGATTACTCAGAGCTGCAGGGGCCAGAAGGTCAATTCAGTATGCACACAGGAGTGGATCTAGGATGGGATGTGATTCTTTCCAGACCCAAGATGGGACCTGTTCTGGGATTTCTAGGGCAGGAGGTGCCAATTTCATTCCAGGCCCGGTGCTGCAATTGCTAATTTTCCATCTCTCCTTCACTTATGTCCCCTAATTTTGCTTGGGCTGTGTAGACTATAGTTGCCAAGCCTTGTGCAAGAGTAAGAGAGTTGTGAGGAGAATGCTGAGTGAATTGTGGGTGGTCAGTGAGTTGGACGGCTGGGATTAACCCTTCTCCTGCAGTTTCCATGCATGTTGTTTGCAAGGTGAAAAAATGGGAGGTAACTGTGCAACAGACCCCCAGCCCTGAAGGGCTCGCAGATCACCTGGACTGTGGTCCCTCCACCACATCTCACCCCTCCAACATCCCATAGCAAACTTCACACTGACTGTCACAACTATAATGTGTGAACAAAGACAAACTGCGAGGGTCCTGAGCTGTGTGCAGGGGTTACTAGCTTTCCGCACAGAGCACTGAATACTACTGGGAGTTTCTGGCACTTCCATCTTCTGTTGCAATACCGTTGTTATTATGGATAGCAATATCTGTACCTGGTAACTCTTTCGTGGCAGTTCCTGTTTCAGAGGCTATTAAGCTTGCAGATGAACACTTCTTTGTCTAAGTTAATGCCTAATCTTTCACATGACAATATCTTTAGAGCTATACCCATCTGGAGTCTGAGTCAAAATCGGATTCGCTTTCTGTTAAAACTGCAAATTTGGAGAATTACACTGTGTCAGCAGGGGAGGGGGAGAGAGATTTTTGGTAAGATGATGAAAGAGATGTGGGTACAAAATGGCAGCATTAAATCTTTGTCAGGGGATCTTAGGAAGGATAATGTCTTGCTACGTAAAAAAAACCCGAAACAGAGATAATGGACATTTATATGAAAGCAAATGATATATAATTTTTGAGCATGCTGGAATTTTCCCTGGGTACTGGACTCCTTGTTCAGATGTCATCTTTTAAGTTCATTAGTTTTGTTCCACCCTCTGCTTGGTATTTTCATATATATTCTAAAACACTGCTTGCATTTTGTTTCTATCCCGGTGTTTC
>JAOXJK010009682.1:0-10579 GCA_025774025.1 Xenus cinereus | reverse complement strand
TTGTCTTTTCCATTTGAATTCTTCAGAAAAGAGGATTTCTTTCTTCTGGAATGAAGAAATCTATTTACTTTGATTGGATATACATGTATAAAAAAATTATTTCCCATCCTAATCAGAAATTCAAATCCTGTGTCGATGAAGCGCCACATGATTTCTTCCCAGGAACTGCAGCAAGGAGATAATTTTTAAAACTCAATTATTTTTTAAATTCTTTGCAGCAGATGCTTTACACTCTTTCTTGTGTCTGAGGATCCTAGAAGCTTACAGGAAACCATGACAACTCTGCTGTCTTTCAAGACTCTCTGCAGGTAAGAGTGTAATATTTCCTCTAATTACTAGTGATGTATGATAACTCATAACGTAGATTTTTAGGGTTTGGACACGCTGAAACATAAAGTAATGACTACAGTGCACTTAAAGGGCTCTGTGCTCCCTTTTCAATAAGGTCAGGTAGTTTTCTTAATCACTTCTGTCAGCTGTGTTAACCTTCAAAAATTATTTCTGTTTAGTGCAGTTAGGACAGTTAAACCTGTAAAGACTAATTTATTCACTGATTTTTCTCCTGCTTCTGGGCAATTAGAATTTTGGTTTGTCTTGCTAAGCTACATCAATTTAAATTGAGCATGAGATTGACCTATTTAATATTATTGGAGTGTTGATGTGACCCCTCAGAATGAAAGGTTTTCCTCTTCCAAGTACTGAGCGGCAGGTAGAAATTAAGCTAACTATAAGGCAAAACAAATGACAAATTAGGGAAAAAACAGTATTTGAAGTGTACATCAAGGAATTGGAACTAACATGCAAATATCTTTAGAAAAGTCCTGATGTTTTATAAGAGCCTTAGGAGTTGCTGGATACTATCCACATTGCCCCAATTACTTTTGCCTTTACATGTGAGATATCAAGGAATAAAATTAAGCTTTCTAGTCAGTGGAATCATACCACAGAGCTCCCTTCTCCTGGAATGACACCAACTAGCATACTGCTAATAGAAAGCTGGTAGGTGGTTTTGTGACTTCATAGGGGCTGGTGCAAAATGTGCCCAAAAGAAAAAAGCTGGGCTGGCAAGGGAGTGAAGTTTCTAAAGGAAATTCTGGAAATGGAAGAAAACTTGTTGCTATAGGTCACCACAGTGAAAGTGGGCATGTGGCATGGTCTCCGGAAGGAGATGCTGTGAAGAGGCCACTCCTCTCCCAATTTATACTTGTGCCTGTTATTACTCCACCGTAGGTGCAGAATCCAGCAGTTCAACTTGTTACATTCCATCCCATTAATCACTGCCGAATGCTCCAACCTATCTAGATCCCACTGCAAGTCATTTTGTCCCTCGAGAGAGTCAACAGCAGTTCCCAGTTTGGTATCACTAGCAAACTTGATAATGGTGAATTCAGTTCCTGCATCCAGACCCTGAGGAGCACCACTGGTGACCACCAGTCACCAGCCATATGTAGCCCCATTCACTGCCTTTCAGGCAGTTCTTCATGAATCTGCTCATTTCACAGTTGGACAACTTGTCCACTAAAGCCTTACTAACATCCAGAAAGGCTACATCTACCACCTTCCTTTCATCCACCAGGTGGGTGACCTTATCATAGAAGGATATCAAATTAGTTAAATAGGACCTTCTCTTTGTGAAGGTTCCCCATATATAGAGGGTTGACCCATGGGACCCTATCCTTCACTGATAAAGAAAATTTTGTAGGGAACAGCATGAGCTTTATGATTCAAAGGAATGGATAAAAAGGAGCTTATAGGGATTACAGTCACAGTAAAAGTAGCGTCAATGGCTGACTGCTATTCTCCATCTCAGTGTTAGCGGTGATAAGAAGGGGCCCAATGCAATTTTGTAGATGTTAGGAGAAAAAAAAGATGGATGTAAGAGGGATTACCTCAATATTGCCATCTGGAGACTCTTCATTCACCAAAAAGTGTGTACGACAGCAGCGCTGTAATGTTTGTCTATCTTCCCTTTTCCAGGCATCAGTTTGGGAATCATGTTGGATGCAAAAATAAAGCTTTATCATTTTGATTCACTGGAGATGACAACCTGCAGGTCAGCCTAATTCCTGCCTGTGGAAATACAGTGAAGAGCAGGAACTGTAGTAAAGAGATTTTCAAAACATTGAAAAAACCATGAGAATTACATGAAAAATTCAACTGAAATAAATGTGAATTAAGATTCAGTTCTCCACTTCCAGTTAAAAATGGTACCAGCAGGCTTTTTGAACTGACGTGAACTAGCAGAGTTTCCTGGTTTTCAGTGGAACAGTGCTAAGACTGAGATGTCACAATGGTTTAATTCATAACAAAATAGGAAGAAAATAAAGTATTTTGCTATTATGCAAGTAGATATAACACATACGATATTACTGCTATAACACAAGAGCACACTGATGACCTGTGTTCAACTTCTTTAACTCCAACACATATTTCCTGTACTGGGGAGCCCAGAACTGGACACACTACTCCTACGTGCATTGCAGGATACCATTCCCCACCTCGGCCACAACAGCACTTTGCTGGCTCATGTTCAACTTGGACCCCTGGGACCCAGGACTCCCAGGTTCTTTTCTGCCAAGCTGCTTTCCATCTGGCCAGCCCCCAGCATATACTGGTGCAGGGGATTGTTCCTCTCCTTGTTGAACTTCATGATGTTCCTGTCAACTCATTTCTCCAGCCTGTTGAGGTTCTTCTGGATGGCAGCACAACCCTCTGGCATATCAGCTTCTCCTCCCAGTTTTGTATCATCAGCAGACTTGCTGAGGGTACGCTCTGCCCCATCATCCAGATCATTAATGAAGATGTTGAAGAGGATTGGACTCAGTATTGACCCCTGGGCTACACTGCTAGTTACTGGCCTCCAGCTAGACCTCATGTTGCTAATTCTGTAGTTGGAAAAAGAATATCTCTCTTCCCATTGTTTTTGAAAACAAATATAGCACTGAATGATTTATTTTGTATAGCAACATGCTGTCAGGAAAATGTGAAACATCACAAATGCCAAGAGATGGGTCAAATTAGTCAGAGTTAGGTTAAAAAATAACATCATATTAACAATAAGCAAAAGAAAACACAGACTGTTGCAAAAAACCGAAAGTAATTCCAGCAGACAAATAAGAAAAGACTTCAAATAAAAGTAATGAAAACTCTTCTCAGAAAGATAATTCATATGGAAGAATGCACTCCATTTGTACAACAGTATATAGAAAAATAAAAGAAATAATGAATGAAGCAAAAATGTTCATGGATATAGAATTGGACAGCATACTCTCTGCTTCCCGCATAGCTATATAAAGTGTAGTTTGAGCAACTGTCACTCTCAGGGTAATATGCCAAACCAAATTTTATCACAGGTCAAAGAACGTGTATGAGTGTAGAAATAAAGCTGGCAGTGATCTATGAGGAGAAAAGGGGCAACGTTACTATTGAATGGGCTGAAGATCAAAAGATAGGATGCTCTTCAGCAGAGGTTTTCCTCCTTTTCAATTGACAGATGCTTAAAACTGTGAAGGCTGTAAGAAAAATGCCTTTTAAAAACTCTTAGCCAGAGTATCTAATTAAAATAAGGGGTGAGGCGGGGAATATGTGTACATATGTAAATGCCACATGAGATTCACTGGTATCACATAGGTGGACATTACAGGCGTCATACGCGTGGGAACCTAGCACTGGAAAGAAACTCCCAGGTAATCAAATCCAGACTCCCAATACTGCAGGTTGCGACTTTTAAACTAACCTTTTCATAACCTTTTCAAACCTTGCTAACCTGTAAATTCAGCTTTCCGCCTCTTAAGTTTGAAAGCTACTCTTGAGCTTAATTTCCTAATTGCCTAGAAACCATTTTCCTAATTCCCCAAACATAACTATGAGATGTTATTTGCATTCTTTTTTTTTAACTAAATCTAATTTAAATTTGTTTTTTCCTTATGGTTTCATCACATATATGGGAAAGTCATTTTACAAGTGCTTACAATGACAGGATCTTTTTAATCTTGCTATTTAAAATATTTTTTTCATGACCAAATTTCTCGTGAAGTAACTAATAATTAATCATATTTTTTATCCTAGTCCTTAGATCATTGAGTGATTTTTTGTACATCTTTTGATCCTTCAACACCTTATATCATTATGAAATGTCACTTTAACTTTTTTTTCTCTTCGTTGCAGTTTCATGAACACGGCTAAATTCTAAGATTAGTTTGGAGGAACTTCTCTAGAAATCTCTCTATGAACTAATAATTTTCACTCCAAAACTATCGACTGAATTGTCCTGTTAGTTTTTTAGGCATCTTATTTCCCGTCATTTGAATGAATCTACATTTCCTCCTGAGCTTAATTAAGAAATTATTCTTGGTATTAAATGTCTTGTTGAAACCTAGATAAACCAATGTTTTCATTCAAACTACTGAACATTTATACCTGTTTGCTGTGGGATCACCCAAGCATGTTACTCTTGCTCTCTACAGTCACCCTGAGTAAAGAAACGTGTGTGATAAATTCAGTGTCAGGTTAAGTTATATAGCAGAGTAAAGCTGAATAACTCTGGTTCCTGAAAAGGTGTGAAAGAAACAGATTTTCCAACAGTTATTTATGATCAGTGATTGAGCAGTTACATCTTCAACAACTTGCAATGTTGCAGTCAGTAGGACTTGGCTACAGCAAACCTGGGAAGTAATAATCAATGTTCAGTATGCTTGAGTTAGTGAGGGACTCAATGTAATCTTCATCACAGCAAAAATTGTTCATGACTTCTCAAAATGATAGAATATCTTACAAATAGAGGATGATATATTTTTATTTATATATATATTGATATATATATATTTTAGAAATATTTATATGTATATATTTTATATATTTATTATTGGGAGTATGTTTTGGCAACTTCAGACTCTGGTCATCAAGACTTTAGAATAACTGTATAAAAAAGTATAACTTGCAAATGTATTATAAGTGAGATGTGAGGTTGGCTTCTTACTTTACTTGTTGGGTTTACTTTTCATGTTAAAATAGATAAACCAGAGCAAACTACACCAATTTAACCACCTAAAAGCAGGTTTATTTGCTTGTTATGATAATAAAATCTTTATCATCTGGAGCTAGTATACCAGTATTAGAGTGAGAAATTTTTTTCTACTATTATTTTCAGTATTGTATTTTATATATGTTTTTGAAACATGGAATTAGAATCATGTGAAGGAACAACAGTTCTCCAAAACCAAGACTCTTCATATAAATATATAGGGTTTTAAGGAAGCCTTTGGTGGGGGGACATCTCAGTTTCTGTCTGTAAAAAGCAATGTACAGACAATAGCAGGCAGCTTATAAAGGCTGCTACTTAGCACATCAGCAGTCCCAGTCTGTGTTTCTTCTCTGGCTGATGCTGAGCTGTGGATCGTGTGACTGTAGAAATCCATAGTAACAGGAGCTTCTTACTTTAGGAAATGTTAACAGTTTGTGGTACAGGCAGAACTATACCCCTAAGTACAGAGTGGCAAAACTTAGTGAAGCTACAGTTACTGAACTGTGCCCTCTGGTTCTCGTAATGTAACTTCAGATTCATTTCAGTTCTTGACTTTAAGTGTGTCAATTTGTGTTATGTAAAACAGGTATGTGCAGAGTTCACAGGTCAAAATTTCTGAAATGCAATAAAATTAATATTTTGTTTCATTTAGGCTGCTGACGAGCAAATACTTGACAGAAATAGTTTGTGTAACCATAAACTTAGGCTATAGAAATTAAACGAATTAGCATTTGAATGCATTGATTTTTTTGAACTATTCTGGAATTTATGAAGATAATACAGATTCGGCACCTATTTTATAACTGAATTATTCCATTCCTCATAATGTATTTACATTTATTTCAAGTTTTGTACTTGATTTTGTTACCTCACCGTATTTTCAGCCTCAGAAAGTACTGTTTAGGGATTTTTCAAGACATAACTGAAATCGGGAGAGATGCTTCTGTGCAAACTCAAGAAAATGTGCATCCAGTCGTCAAACTGACAGCTTGCAGGAGGCTGTGTCAGATGCATTACAACAATGAATGTTGCATTAGAGTGAATAAACTCACTGGAATTTGTCTTTATAAATATAACATGAAGAAGGAGGTCCCTATAAAATAAATTCTAATTCTGATTTAACACAAAATTTTATTACTTTTTCTGCAGTGGCCATATACCCTAAATGAGTTTCATGCCTGATGAGGGGCATGCACAGACACTGCCCGTGGGCACGACTCCTGCCCAAGGTGGTTCTGCAGTCCAGGTTGCACAGACCAGTGAAATGCTGAGGCAAATAAGTTTAAAAGATGGTTTCCCCCCCAAAAATGGACACGTAAGAGTCACAGAAAGAAAGTGAATGTATCATTGCTACTTTTTAGGCTTTTTGCAAGCAGTCTATATTTAAAATAATTTGAGTATAAATTTAAACCTGTTTACTTTACAATGACTAGAGTATTGTTACGATGAATAGACTTTGTGGATATACGATTGAAGTCAGTTTGCAGGATTTACTTCATTTTTAAATCACATTGACAGTAAGCTCTGGGCACACTCCAAACTCAGGCTGGCTATTTCCTACCCCTACAACCATCTCCCTCAAAGAAATTACACTGGAGGAACAGAATTTATTGAAGTATCATTATCGAATCATGAGCGTGCCAGGCGTTTCATGAAAAAATAGAAACTAGAAAAATAATTTTTGATATGGGCACCAAAATAATCAGGTATCAAAGTGAAATGTTAGCAGAGTTTTGTAAAATGTGCCAAATGTCTAATTAGGCACTGGTTTCTAATGCCGTCTCTTTCACACTGACCATCCTCACAGGTATAACAAGCGTTATATATATAAACAAGGGTTTTGTTATCTTGGCCAAACTATTTCTAAGGTTTTAATTATAACTTCCAAACTAGAAAACAACTAGCAAACTGCATCACATATTTAGACAATTTTAGTGTCAGTTTAAATAAAAAGTAATTCAGTATAACTGTTCTGCAGAATTTGAACAGTCAAAACATGAATTCAGAATTATTCTGTAAATGATAGTTATTTCAATCCAGTTTGTATCATAATATCGTTGTTCTGTATGAGCTGTGTTCCTCTATCAGCATGTGCAACGTCAGCATCAATCACCAACGTCTTTAGAGATCAATGTGTAGGCTAAAAACACATCACTCTGGACACATCATAACGTATCTTCAAACACACGTTTTTCAGGTCTGGCAGAGAGAAGATCTCTGATGCTTGTAAAAACTCTGTTTGGGTTGTTTTGGTAAAGGTGGCATCTGAACAATTTTTCTGGTACTAGTGCTGATTGCCAAATCTATTTGGCTGTTTCTCCTGGAATCAAGCTTTCACCCTTTATTTCTGTATTTCAGTACCTCAGATATTATATGAAAATCTAGGGTGTTCACTGACTTTTCTTTTACAATTTGAATTAGTCTGTCAGTAGAATTCACTGTAATTATTAATGTTATATTGGATTTCTACTAGATTATACAGTTATTTAAACAATTTGAAACTCTAAGGTTAACTCCTGTAAAATTTAGCAGGATATGTAAACACACTATCTTTTTTCAGTTGGAAAATAAAGGTGTTTTGGAAAGGAACATTGCTGAAAAGACGAAGGGAAGGTTTATAGTTAAACATCAATGTTTTGTCTTTAACTCACTTTCAAATGAATATGGTTGAAAAATGTACCAGTTTGCCTCCTAATTTTAGATTTCTGACAGAACTGCATAATCCTGAAACAAAAGTAATATGTTAGTGATTCTAATTATTTGCTTATTCTATTTACTCACAAATAGAAGCAAGGTCACAAGCACTTACTATATTACATAGAACATGTTTGCAAATATCTTCAGTTACAAAATGTACGATTGGTTAGAAATCTGACAATTGTAATCTAAGCAAGTTGTATAGTTTTCTTTTCATTTTTGCCAAAGGCTAAGTTTGATGAAAGGAAATCTAAGCACCATATCTTGTTTGCAATATATGCCACTTACAAGGCCTGTCTGAGTAGATCTTTCTAGTTTTAACACTACATGACTAAGAAAAAAATCTGTAGAGGTGGCTGTTATTATTAGTATTCTAGAAAATAATTGCTTAATTTCAGGGCACAATATGTAAGATAATTGTGTTTGGTTTTTGCTGTTTGCACAGTAAAAATCTGATGAACTAAGTAAAAAGAGATAAAAATCAGCATTGTTCTGGTGAATTACTCCAAGTTTGGGATTTATTATGACTAGGCAAAAGACCTGTGTGACTTCATCTACCCCAAAAGAGTAATAAGAACTACTAATAGGCTCTCACAATTTTTTTCTTTCTGCTATCATGGTATGTATATTATATTAAAAATAAAGAAAAGCAATTATATAAGAGCAATCATGAAGAGATTATTTTCTTCTCAGTTGAAAACCAGGTTTATAATAAATGATTTAAAGGCAGATTACATAATTTAGATTTTACATTATTTGTTTCCAATTAAAAGTGTATGTGGAAAGAGGCCAGCTCAGGCAAAAACATTGTTTTTAAAATATACAACAGTCATCTTTGAGGAAAGAATGTTGACATTGTCATTTAACATGTATTCAAAGGAATTATTTTCATCTTTGAAAAAATACATTACTTACCCAATTACAGAAAAAGCAAGGATTAATGTATATTTTACAGTCTACCAATGCTTTTAATATACACATATGTATAATTTCTTTGTATGCACAGCTGGGACATTAAATTTTACTTAGATCAAAATAGGAAAATGTTCTTCATGGCTCTAGTGCAAGAGTAGGTTACTGACATTTCAAAACACTTGACAACCTAGAGACAGCACTTGAAAATTTGACTTGAGAGCCTGCCAAAGTTTCCTTCAGTTTCCCATGCTGGACCTACTTTTAGAACTAAGTCATCTTATATATTTTTTTACTCTTTTAAATATATATATATGTATATGTACACCATACATACCTTTTATTTTTTAGGTCTAACTTCTGCTGCAGTATCGCTAAAGGGTGTAAAAGATAAAATTATTCCTTGCTATTCTCTAAGGCACCATCCCACAAATAGAGGGAGATTTTTCTAGCAGATTTGTTGTGAGTAATCCTACACTAGGAACGGAAGTGGAGCAGGTGGATTAATTCTTCCCTACTGCTGATGTTTGTTACTTTTATGATGGAAATTGATAACAGGAAGGTCACATGCGTTTTGCGCCTCTGAAATGTGCCCAATAGAGCTTTCTGGAGATTGCAATTCTAGTGAAACAAAAAGCATGACTACTAACACTTCACAAGGATACCCCAAATCCCCATAAATCTAGAAGTCTAGAATCATTATCTTCTCTGGTAGACTGAGGCCTAAAAGGGTTCCTTGGAACTAAGCCATCACTTTTATTTATTAAAACCAGGCAAAGCAGTCATTTTTGAGAAGGAGCGATAGTACTCCACCTCTGATTATTAGAGAAAACAAGTAATATTGAATGGATGCCTTCCTGAAGTATTTCTTATCCTATTTTTCACAGAGTGACTTTAAAATTTGAATTTTAATAAATAATAAACATGTATCTTCAAGTTTTTGCTTCTACTTCATTGTCTGCTGATTTGACTCCTGATTATTCTTTATTGCCTTGACTCTCCATTAATAAAGGTATACCGTTGGAAAAGCTGTCTCAGGACTGTTTTATAATGATAAATGTTCTAGGCACTGCTTGCTTTTGTTCATCGTTTGCTGCCAGGCACCTGAGTACTGAAAATAGAAAGTCACCTCTAAAGATGTGCCAAGTGACCGTAGCTAATTTGAGAGCCCTGTGTCATTTTCAGGTCTGTGAACACCACAATGTTTCAGCTCCCATGGATCTGATAAAAAGGAATCAGCTCCGATAATGACACAAAGTTTTATTCAGAATCCTCAGAATTAGACATCATCAGGATCAATAAATATATAGAACTTTAATGTTTTTATTAACAAATTCTTATGGAAATGTCAGAAATCAATGTAATCTTCTGAGGAAGAATGGTAGTTTGATGCACTCTCAAACACACTTTTTATTCTTCAGAGGTAGAAAGGCATTTATAAAATGGCTGCTAATGGAGTTTTAAGTCATACACTCTACAGGCTTGAGGTACCTACTTATTTCGGTATTTTAGAACTGAGCTATCAATTATGCGTGCTTTACTTGGTAGTAAAATGTTGTGTAAAATGCACATTTGCATAATATTTGAATAACAAAAAAGGGTAAAGATAAAACTGATATTTAGAAGAAGTGCTGAAATTTTTAAAATTAAAATTAGATTATGATACCTTAGGAAACAAGAAAGCAAGTTCTTCAATAATTGTTTTGTTCCCTATAGGCTTGGGTTATAATTTTAACTCTGCTTTTAACCAATTTACTCCTTATCTTAAGGAGATTAAAACACAGTTGGCAGAAATAATTTAGATCTTATCTAAGAGGAGGAGTACTTTTCCACAGCAATCATTTCTCAGGCTCACTGGGAGTCTATGGTCCTTCCATGTTCCTGTTTTAAGCAACTACTTATTTCACTTCTAGTGCATTTGCAGGAAAGCATTCATAGAATCATTAG
>JAOXJK010009681.1:0-10637 GCA_025774025.1 Xenus cinereus | reverse complement strand
TGATGTTGGCCTTCCTCCAGTCCTCAGGCACCTCTCCTGTTCTCCATGACTTTTCAAAGATGATAGAGAGCGGCCCAGCGATAACATCTGCCAGCTCTCTCAGCACTCGTGGGTGCATCCCATCAGGGATTGTTTTCCCTGATGACCTCCCACATGCACGTGTCCACTTATGTTTCTTTCAGGCCAATATTTCTGTGACTGGTCTCTATGTTATAACCTCACAACATAGAAGAAAAGTGAGTGGTCCCAGCCTCTCTTTAAATCCCATTTATTGTGAGGGTGGTGAGACCTGGGCCCAGGCTGCCCAGAGAAGCTGTGTCTGCCCGATCCCTGGAGGGGTTCAAGGCCAGGTTGGACAGGGTTTTGAGCAACCTGGTCTGGTGGGAGGTGTCCCTGCCCGGGGCAGGGGGTGGCACTGGATAGGCTTTAAGGTCCCTTCCAACCCAAACCATTCTAGGATTTCCCACCCAGGCTCGTAAAGTCCTCACTGAGCAGGGCCTGGCTCCGTGGTGAGAGCAGATAAAGTAAGGGCCAGCAAGGGGAAAGAGCGAAAGAAATTCAGCCCTGAATTGCCGGTGCCAGGATGGCTGGTGGCTTTGCTCGGACTCGGAACAGGCCCACGCCGAGGGCCGTGTCCTCCCGGGGCGCCCTCGGTGGGTGGGCGACGCGGGGCCCCCGCGGCACCAGCGCTGCGTGAGGCGGTGGGGCCCGCGGCTGCCGCATCCCCGCCCGCGGTGCGGAGGATGAGCTCCCACGCTCCCGCCGGACGCCGTCCCCCGCCGGGCCTGGCTACCCGTGGAGGGGCCGGTGCGCCCTGAGGCCGCCGTTGCTAGGGGCGCGGCGCCGCTGTTGCTAGGGGCGCCATAGAATCCCGGAAGCGCTCTCGGGCTAGAGCGGCACCCGGAAGCGGCCTCTCCATCCCGCTCCGTTCTGGCAGGCGCGGGATGATGGCGGCGGGCGCGCAGGGCGGCGGGCGGGCGGGCTGCGGCCCCTGAGGCGCCGCCATGTACTCGGCTGCTGCTGCTGCCGCCGCCGCCTCGCCGCCGCGACGGGACTTCATCTCCGTTACCCTCAGCCCGGAGGACGCGGTGGGGACCGGCGGCTACAATAACAGCAAGGCCTGGAGGCGGCGCTCCTGCTGGCGGGTGAGGGCGGGCTGTGGACCGTGAGAGCATTTGGTCGGCGAGGGGGCTCCTGGCCGTGAGGGGAGGACGCGGCCTGGAGCCGGTGTGGAGCTGTGCGGGAGTGACGGGTACCCCCGGGCTGGGCGTGGGGCACCTGGCAGTGAGGGAGCCCCGTTGCGCCGGGAGGGCCGGGCTGTGGGCGATGAGGCGGGGCCCGAGGCGCAGCCGGGCTGTCCTGACCCGGGAGCCCGCGGTCTGAGGTGGGGAAGGGGCCAAAGCTGTGAGCCCTTGCCGGTGGGGAAGGGTGGCCCCGGGACGGGGGCTCTGCTCGCAGCAGCCTCCGGCAGCTCCCCTCCCCGGGAGCGGTCTGCGAAGGGCAGGCTGATGAGGGTGCTCCAAGTCATGTCTTAATTTTGTGAACAAAGCTGCGGCGGGGGGATGCGGTGTGTGTTTGAGGGGAATCCCGGCGTCTGCTAGTGGGCGTTTGGGGGGCAACACTGCACTCTGGGCAGGAGGGGAGGAAGATTTGGTCGTGGTCCCTTTGCTTTTTTAGGGCTTGAAGGAGGAGCCCTCTGCCCCGGAAAAGTAAAGGAAAGTTTTCTGCTTTCTCTGGGAAGGCCGAGTGTGAGAAGAGGGGTCTCCGGCAGAGCTGTGTGGGAGTGACCTGCACGTCTGCCTGGGGACAGGGAGTGGGCAGGCAGCTTTACTCGGGGTGGGAGCCTTGGGCTGGAGAGGCAGGGTGGGAAAGTGTGGGTCAAGGGGACAAGATAACCATTGTTGCAGATAGAAGGTGAGGTGTAGTCCCCTGCAGAGGCTTTACACGTGGTGAGATGAAGAGTATGAAGAACTTGTTTAGGGACACAGTATGGCAGCTTCTATCTGAAGAGAGAAATGTGGGGACAGGGCACAAGATATTTCACCCTTCCTTTTAGCCTTATTCTTTGCCAGAAAAAAAAAAAAAAAGGAAGATGGTGGTGAATGCTCTCATGTAATCTTGTGCCTCATTCCTACCCATCCCAAGACACCACAGTCAATGCCTCTTTTCCCATCCTACCTTGAGGAAACACGGGGCTGCTGGGTTTCAAGCATGCTTTTGCAGCAGGGAGATGATGATGGAGTTGGCCGTGAGGTAGAGGTGAAGGTGAAGGAATGGGATCAGCATCTTGCAGTGTGTGTAGGGAAGGGTCTACAGGATTGTTGTACAGGATTACTGTACTGTCAGCAGTGGGGGAGGAAAAGAGGAACTGTGTGCTGCGGCTTGGCAATGTGAGCATGTTGACAGTTCTTAGCTGAACCGTTTGGAGCCTGTGGGAATTGCTGTGGGGTGTGAGTGGTCTGTAGGAAACTGCAGGTTGTTCCCAAGTGTAGCACTGGCACTGAAGTGCCCTCTCTGTACGCACAAATAAGTAATCAGAAGCAAAACGCTACTCTGGTGAATTTTCGTAGGACTGTTAGAAAACTAATAAAGTGGTAATTTAGCAGTTAATGTTTAACTGCCACTGCTCGCCCTCTAAATGGAGGAAACCTCTCTCAGGCTAATAGAGCATTTGCTGTCTGACTTTTAGTGATTTTGGTCTATATGCTTCAGTTTTAAAAACACTTTTTTTTTCCCCAGGACTAAACTGGAAAACATTGTGGTTTTGTCTTGTTTGTTGTTCTGTTGGTTTACTTCATTTTGATGTTGCTGTGGGTTGGTGACTATTTGTGGTGGCGGGACCTACTCTGTGTGACAGTTCCACAAGTGTTTGTCAGAGGCAGAATGCCTGGCTTTTCTTGTCCAGTAACTGATACTTAGCTTATTTTGAGTGTTTCTTCTTTGCTGCAGTAACGTTTTTAGTTTTCCTTCCACTTTCTTCTGTTTCTTATTCTGCATGTGTGTTCTGCGGTACCTTCCCAGCCAGAAGGGAGGAAAGAGACTCTCGGCTATTTCCTAGTTGACATCTGGGCAGATGCACAGGTCAGCCAGCAAAGGTTGTGATGAAAGTCAGAGCACTGTAGCATTCTCTGGGAATCTTGGCAGTCTCTGAGGTTCTTGCAGCAAGTGGCTCTGATGTTTCTCTGAGCCTGCTGTGCCATATGCCAGCATGTTATGTTTCTATTTTCTCTATCATCAAAGAAAATAAGCAAAGGATATCAGCAGTTGGAAACAGAGGGTAAAATTAAACTTACTCAATTCTGTATTTCTTGCTCTGAATGAACTGGTAAGAGTTTATTTTTGAATGAGTAGGCTCTTAATGTCACACTAAATGTTCTTCCTTATTTTGTTTCCTAAAGAAATGGAAGCAGCTGTCTCGACTACAGCGGAGCATAATTCTCTTCCTGTTTGCCTTCTTGGCAGTCTGTGGAGTCATTTCGTACACGAGCATGGGAGAACCGTGGAAAAGTATGTGTTCTGTATAGCTCAGAATTACTGGAATGTGGTGTTATATTTAAGAGATTGTTCTAATTCCTCTAACTAGTTTTAATTTTTATTGACAATGACTGGATGTGTCTATTAAAGCGCAGTTGTGAGATGATTTTATGTGGTATTTCAATGACTTTTTTCTGCTTAATGAGAAATATTTTTCATATGTGTTTTCATTACTTATCTTAACTAGAGCAACATTTTGTGTTAGTCAATTAAGACTTGGAGGCTGTGGGTTTTTTATTGTGTTTGTCTGTAGATATTGGTAACCCAAACCTAAACAGTAGAATAAGATAATCCTCTCTTGGTTTTGACTGTCCATCAGATTAGAAATTCCAAGCTTTTCTACAATATGAAGGCACATTTACTTTTGATATTATCTTACTGCCTGTATTGAGAAGCTGAAATAATAGCAATTTTTAAAAAAGCATGTGCCTTTTAGCAGCCACCTTGTATATTAGGGAGGGTGTAAATGCCAAAAGACACTTCCTGCCTAATAATTAGTGTGTGTTTATCGGTGTTTTGTGAATGGAAACAATTTTTGGAGGTGTATTTAGTATATTAATGCAGCAAACCGTTATAAATTTCTAGCTGTTGATTCCTTGTGCTGAGAAGTTTTGTGTGTCTAGGTCTAACAAACAAATCATTGGATGATGAGAGAATGGAACCAGAAATTCCTGGATTAAAGCTGGCAAATCCAGCTGTTTTACCAGCACCCCAGAAAGCAGATGCCCACCTTGGAGACTACCCAGAGCTTTCACCACAGGTACTATGAGAAGAAATGAGTTTTATAAAGCTCCCGAAGAGTTTGTGAAAGCTGCAAATAGTACTTGGTTCCAACAGTTATTGAGGAGAAAGGAGTTAGAACTTGCAGGAAAAGTTTGCTCTGGGTGGAATGCTCTTCTCTCAGGAAGGGCTTTGGTATAGTATTTCTTGGCTTTACCTTTTTTAAGTGTTTCGTATAGTATTTCTTAATTGGAGATATTCCTAGGAGTGCCAGGACTTTAGGCCATAGTGACCTCTTACTTGAGGCTTCACTTTCTTGCTATGAATAATTTGTTTGGACTTGGAGGACTCCCAACATCATTCTTGGTGTTGCAAGGAGCCTAAATAGGTTCATGGCTGGATATGAACTGAAGGCTGCAGTCAGGGTCACACTGAATTGGAGTAGCTTTTCTGGTAGCTTGAAAAATAGCAGCAGACAGAGCAGATTACATTAACAGAAGGGTTACATTTGTGGGGAAGCAACAGGAAAGAAACACGAACTGACTGTGTGGATTAGTGGAGTAGAGGAATACTGGTTACTGTACGTATGCATGTGTTGCTTTTCCAGTTAATGAGTATGGAATTTTGTATTAAATCTTTCCCTCATTATGCACAAATGTGCATGCATTACTGTATAGTAATTCTTGGTATTACCTAACACTGGCATTGTGTAAGCTTTTTTTTGGTGTGATTTTATGCTAATTCTAATAAAAATTTGCTGTGCCTAGTAAAAAGGAATCAAATATCTTTACAGTCCTTTGGTGGTGTCTTGTGTTAAATTAATATCAGATAGCAGTAGAGATAGTTTAAAAGTAATCAGTGTCAACTTAAAAACTGGATAATTTTACCAAAGGTTTAAAACAAACAAAAACTTAAGGTCTTTGAGCATACCTTCCATTCAGGGCTGAACTTGCATGCATCAAAATAAGATTTATCTGAAGTTATATTTATCACTGGAATGCTGTTGATTTATGGTTTGAAATTTTACCATCTCTGCAAAATACCAAGCACGTTTTTTGTTTGTTTGTTTTTTTTTCTCCTTTATTTTCTCAGAAGCCACCAAAACCACCTCATATTCGGCGTGGTCCTTCTAATCTTCAGATCAAGCCACCATGGAGGGATATGAGGCTGAAGACCCAACATGGTACCAACAGGATTGTAGAAGAGCCAGTCCACGCTGATAAGGAAGAGAAAACTGAGAGATCTGTTATCAGGTAGAAATATTTCCAGCAGGTTACAGTGCTCCCCCCCGAGATCGATTGCATGTTGGAGTGAAAATTGTAAGGGTTTTTTGTTGTATATTCCTGAGGTTGATTTCTTTCCTTGCATATATTTGTTCTCAGCTCTGGCCTGACAGCTGTTAATATTGCTAGGCCAATTTATTTAATTTTGAGGAATGTATAGCTTTTCTGTTTTTACTGTTTGCATCATGGAACTGCAGAGGCTTTGGAGCCCTATAAGGCTGTCTGTATTTCTAATGCACTTAGACACTCTTAACGCTCAGGAGAATTTTCAGTATCTGTAGGTTTCTGCTGTTTGTTTTGTAGTAAATATTAATGTACCAGTATCAATACAGTAATGCTGTTACAAGTGTCTTTGTCCTGGGCCAGACTTGGAAGATGAGAGCAGTGTCAGTGTTGGTTGGGGTATGATGCCACTAAAGACACTAAGCCCAAGCTCAACTGGCAGAAGCCTTAGACGTGTATGTAGTTGTGTGCATGTAACTGTACAAGATACACTTACTCCTTTCTTAGAAAAGATTAATCAAAGAGTTCAAAGACCCATTTTGCAGATATAGTAGTATCTTTTACAGAGGGTCTATGCTGCTGTAATTATATTTATACAAAGTTCAATCAATAATATCTTGGAGAATAAATATTTTGATTTGGGCCTAACTGAAGAGATGTAACTTGGATATAGAAAAGACTGCTACAAGTTCAGCAGAGGTTCTTAATATTTGGAACGCTAGGCTTGGGGTTTTTTTATATGTTTGTGTCCTTTTTCAGCACCAGCGCAGCGGAGCTGATCACAGCATCAGAACTCTGCCTGCATAAGCATTTTGGCTGTTGGTATTATCTGAAATCTCTCAGAATGTCTTGAAGTGTTTTGTTCTTGTGCTTCTGCTATAACTCATTTTGTTAAATGGGTGGTAACAAGAAAACTTAGGAGAGCAATGAAAGCATAGTGATGACTATTTACAAATTTAAATAATAAAAGCCAGAAATTATATAATGGGATTTATCTAAATTATAAGGTATGCTGACTGTAAAAAATACAAACTTTAAAGCTATTGTTAGCCTGGTTCCCTATCATAAACTCAAAGGCGACATATCTGTACATTAAACAGCATAGTTGAGATTGTTTGATCTTGATATGAACGTGGCTTGACTTGAAGTCTGTTCTGAAAAACTTTTCCTTCAGGAGATTCTTAATAAAAGCCTGTAAAAACTGATTTATGCATCTGTGGTGGTAGGGAAGACTTGCAAACCCCTTGGTAGTAAAGCAAGTACTTTAAGTGATCATTTTTTAATGATCATTTGTGTGGTACTATTTAGCGTTAGTGGCTCCTATGATCATTTCGGAATTGGTAGATAACAAAATAGTTCTAATGCAGCATTCTCAAGTCATTTAGTTATTTTTAGCAGTTCTTTATTAAATTCCATTGCCAAGATGCTTAATGGAATTCCAAGAGCCTGTATGACACATTTCTTAATCCAGTAAAATTTCTCTGGTGCAAAGTACTCTCTTTGAACAGAAAAATTATCCAGTGGACAACATAATTATTTCAGTTTTTGATACAAAATCTAACTCCCGCTTTATCAAAGTATTGTGAGAAAAAGGAAATGCAGAGATAAGTCTCATTCATTTGCATGACTTTCTGTGATCAAATTAAGTCTTAATTACTATCCCTTGTATTTGCAGCTGGAGAGGAGCAGTGATAGAACCTGACCAAAGCACTGAACCTCCATCTAGTAAAATAAAGGAACCGGAAAAACCATCTGTGGAAGGTGAAGACCAGAAGGAACCTGGTAAAAGTACAGTTAATGATACCTTTCTGTTCACTTTTATTATTGAAGTTGTGCAATTCCTCCCCACATAATTCTATTTTATTTATTTATTTCAATTAAAGGAAACAAAAAGCATAGAAAAGTTTATTTATCTAGTACATCCAAGCTTTTCGGTGCCTTTATTCCACCGTGACAGCCTTCACACTTATTAGCATTCAGAATTTTCAATGAATTTCAGTCTCAGTTTTCAGAATTGAATAAAGAATATTCTGATGCATAAGTAAAACTTACCTGATGTGTCCGATGCCGTGGCAGGAAACCATTTGCAGTGGCTACAGTGGCCAGAGGCTGTCAGTGGGTTACGAAGTGCGTGTCAGATGCACTGTTCCTTGCAGCTCATTGCTGCCTCTGTCGTCCCCTAAAGTGTGTGTGTCTGCTTCTGGAGAATGCATTGCATGTCCTCTCTTAGGTGCTACATAAAAATGTTATCAGGACAGTAACTACCAAAGGGCTTATTTACTTATATACAAACTTACGCACATATTCCTTCACACTATGTATTTTTGCAGCAGCATTGTTTCCTCTGAAATTCTGAAACAAGGGGGTGCAAGTAAAGAGGCTTCTGATTCTTTCTTCTCTGTTCATGGAGGGCATACACTCAGTTCTGATATTCTTGCCCAGCTTGTTGCTTTCCTTAAACTGTTAGAATAGTATTGAAAATACTGTTCTAAGTGACGAATCTTTGAAATATGGCCTCTGTGAGGAGGCAGACATTCCCATCTTTTCTCCAGGAGAGGGATAGCCTAAAGAGAAAGGGCTTAGAAGGGACGGCTTCCTTTTTCAGCTGTGGTTTTCCTTTTTTTCTGCAAATACAGGGAAAGTGACTTCCTCTCTGAATTAAACTGAGGCTCACAAGAAAACTGTAGAAGTTGTTTTTGCAGTTGCTGTCCTTGTGGAGTAAAGAACATGTTGTTCTGCTTTCTGGGTTCATACGAGGAAGTTCTGATATGATAAATGTGGTATATTGCAATGTGATATATTTGGCTTTTGCTAGCTTACTATATATGAGGTTAGTTACGCTGGTTGGTATTTCCTGCCCTAGAAATCTTTGTTTGTTTATAATTTTGCAAAATTTTAGCTAATGGCCTTGAAATTTCTCATGTTGGATGTGTAACATAATCTCAACTTTGTGGCAAATTGTGAGCAAAAATTTCAGTACAACCACGGAAAAAGACATGGCTCTGTCCAAGAGGGAAAATGTAAATTTTCTTCCTTTTTTGTATTAAATGAAAAGTGCAAGAGAAATCATTTTGTATAAAGTATTTTGAATGTAGCAGAAAGCAATGAATAAGACAGGGAAGATGAAGAAAAAATGGTATGTGCCAAGTTAGCCAAGGATTTTATTGAGCAGCTGAATTAAAATTGATTTGAGCAATCTTAATTCTGGTATTTCCTGACTTTCAGGTCTTTGAGCTTTACTGATACTTATCTAACAACTGTGCATGGGATTATTTTAATGTTTTGTTTGCAGGAGTGACTTTTTTTTTTTGCCAGGGAGAGATCTCTGTTTCCACCTGGCTGAACTGCTGACCAGAAACATTGACTGGTTGCTCTGCAGAGGAAAGGCTGTACTGAAAAGAATAATCCGAGGATGGCTTTTCTATTACACTGATCATTTAGTTTGGAAAAAGTTTATTGTGGGTAGAATGCAGCAAAATGGGGCTTGTTGTGGCTGCATAACTGCCCTGCGGAAGTCTTGAGCAAGGTGCTGTTTTCCTTTTGCAGTGCCCATAAACGAACGTCAGATGGCTGTGATAGAAGCATTCCGCCATGCATGGAAAGGATACAAGGATTTTGCCTGGGGCCATGATGAGCTGAAGCCTTTGTCCAAGTCCTACAGTGAGTGGTTTGGGCTTGGGCTTACCTTAATTGATGCCTTGGATACCATGTGGATTTTAGGCTTAAAAGAAGGTAATTTTTTTTTCCTCATCCATTTTTTACCTCTAAAAGAATTCCTTATTTTCTGTTCAGGCAGTACATGTTCAGAGTTATTTGAAGGGAACATGTATTATGTGTGGCCAATAAGTTTAGGTTTTGTGTGAAGGTAAATACGCATATATGTTTATAAATAATATGTATAAAAGTAAATATAACCTACTCCCCCAACCATATTAAAGGATAGCATTTTTCTTGGAATAGAATTTTAAGCCAGAAAAAAAAATACTCTGCTGTTACATATAACAATGGATACATCTGCTAGAAACAGGAATGTATTAAAAACCTCCTGATTTTTGTTTCTGTACTAAAACCCTAGTCTTATCTTTGTTCCATTATATAGCCACTGTAGGCTTTCTACCCAGCAGTCTTGCGTAGTTAGCCTGAAAGCTCCAGTCAAGAAAACAATTCTGTAATTCTGTTGCAAAAAGAACCTTTGCTTAATGAGTATTTAAGAGTTTGGGGGCTTTTTTGTGGTGGTTTTTGTTGTTGTTGGTTTTTTTTTGTGATGCAGGGGGTTTTTTAGTGGTATTAAAAAACTTCTGGAACTCTTATCTTTTTAGCTTTGGTAGATAGCCACCTTTGTAAATTTTTATCAGTCAGGCAGTTTTTTCTGTCAAGATAGGAGGAACCGAGCTGCTAATAAGGGGACAGTAAACAATCAGTCTTTCATGTTTCTGTCTCTTCTACCTTTGAAGTTTGTGTAAAATATTAAATCGAATGAAAGCTCCTTATCATGTGGAGCAGCATGGGCAACAAACAGGAGGAGCTGGAGGCCATTGTACAGCAGGAAAACTATGATATAGTTGCCATCACAGAAACGTGGTGGGAAGACTTACACAACTGGAGTGCTGCAATCGATGGCTACCAACTCTTCAGAAGGGATAGACAAGGAAGGAGAGGCGGTGGGGTGGCCCTCTATGTTAGAGACATATTTGAATGCCTAGAACTTAATAATGGGAATGACAGTGTCGAGTGTTTATGGGTTAGAATCAAGGGGAAGGCCAACAAGGCGGATATCATGGTGGGAGTTTATTACAGATCCCCAAACCAGGATGTAGAAATTGATGAAATATTCTATCAGCAACTGGCAGAGCTCTCGCAATCACCTGCCCTTGTTCTCGTGGGGGACTTTAAGCTCCCGGGTATCTGCTGGGAATACAACACGGCACAGAGGGAACAATCCAGGAGGTTCCTAGAGCGTGTGGAGGATAACTTCCTCACCCAGCTGGTAAGTGGGCCAACCAGGGAAAGTGCCCTCCTGGACCTGCTCCTTGTGAACAGGGAAGAACTTGTGGGGGAAGTAAAGGTTGGAGGCCGTCTAGGGCACAGTGATCATGA
>JAOXJK010009680.1:0-10639 GCA_025774025.1 Xenus cinereus | reverse complement strand
CCCCTGGCCACGTTGCTGTGGGACCTGCTCTGGGTGCCCCTGCTCTGGCAGGGGGTTGGACTGGGTGCTCTCCAGAGGTCACACGTGATTCTGTGATCTCTATCATTCATCCTGCTGCTCCCAGCCCTGGATGGGGATCAAAAAGATCAAAATGCTGATTGGGGGGGAAAAAAACCCACTCTAACATGTTATTTGCACATCATTGTAACATCTATAATGAAGCTTTAATGTTTTGGACTGGAGAAACTGAAAACCCCTGCTAACAAAACCCCACTGCAGTGTAAGCCCTTTCCCCCCCACGGCTCAACACAAACACAGGGTGCCATCCTGTCCACGTTTGCCACTGCTGTTCCCTCACACGGGTATTCTCTTCCCAGACCTCGATCTGTCCTGCTGGCTCAGGGTGGAGAATTCTTCTTTGGGACACGCACTATATCCCACCTCTTGCGCTGGGACCTCACCTTGGCCAAAGGCGTCAGATGCCACCAGCGTCCATATGAATTCCTCCTTCGGAAGACACCTTCACCCGGCTCTTGGCAGCTCTCGGTCCTTCCCCAAACCCAGGATCTCCTCTTCAAAGGTCCTGCCTCGTGCAGCTCTGCCCAGATCAGCCAGCGCTTCCCCATCCCCTTCACGGGTGGTGGCACTGCTTTTCACTTTTCAGGCCTTTCTCATGAATTTCTCTTATCTTTCTGAAACTCCCCTTCAGAAGTTGGCACAGCAAGTGTTGTCAGTGCCTCTCCTCCCTCAAGATGCTGAGCCCAGTGAAACTGTTGTCATTCACTGCTCCACGTTCTCTGAAGGGGGGCTATTTCTGTGCGTGGGCAGCAGAGAAAGGCAGCGCAGCCGCTTGGGAGGCAGCGGTCCCCGGGGGGATCACCGATGGAGCATGGTCCACCCCCCACAGCTCCTGGCCTGGGACACACAACCATGGGGCCCCCAAAAGAGCTGCCCCACCGCTGGGCTCCCCAATTCCCACACCCCCAGGCTTCAGGGTTTGTCCCCACAGCAGTTCTGCATCACCTCAGCCCTTCGAACTTCAACTCCTCAGAGCCCACCAAACCTTCCCCAACACTGTTCCCAGTGTCCCAGATCTAATCTCCTCTCCCACACCTCGGATCAGATTTAACACCAGTCCATCGCGTCTCCTCACCCCACCACCACACCAAGACCGTCCTCCGCTTCCAGGACCTCCCGTTCACCCAGAACAAAACACATCTCCAGGAGGGTCCTGCAAACTCTGCTGCCCTTCAGAAATCCTGCAGTATCATTTGCAGACACAAAACTCCATGTTTTAACCAGCGGATACATGGGAGCCTGGCCCAGTGCTCTGCTATTCATGCAAGTGGCGAGTTATGGTGATGGTAGGAGCTCTGTGCATCTCTCACTCCCTTTGAACTGCAGGTTTTTGTAAGGATTTGGTAAGAAGCTGGGACGATGGTCACAGGGGCAGGGCTGGGACCTGCACCCCACCAGAGGAGAGGGCTCCACTGGGCGCTGCTCGCCTCTGATCTAGTCCCATTTTAATCTTGCCCAACCGAAATAAATATTCCTGAAGCTTCGCTGGCATCCCGAGCTGACAGCATATATCCTTATGGGAACTTCGAGGCAAGCAGAAAAAGCTATTACAGAGACAAACACGCCTGGCAAGGAGGTAATCTCACCTGAATATTGCTCAGACTCCCTTTCGGTTTATCAGAACTCAAAAGGCATTTGTCCCAGTTACATCAGGCGCCTGTTGGTGTTCACGGGGGGAACGGCGCGGGGACGGTTCGTGGCACAGGTGAGTTTCTCTCCCACCCCCAGGGGAGGGACGGCAGAGGGGAGCTGGACAGCCCCACAGACAGGGGAGAAGTGACGGAGACCCTGGGAATGCCAGGCCAGCCCTGGGCATGAGGCGGGTCCCGGAGCCTGCTGGGCACAGGCCCCCCACGGCACAGCTCGGGACCGGTGGTGAGGTCCTGTGCTCAGAGGCAGCTCCCCAGCCAAGGGGCTGCCCCCAGCGAGGTTTCTGCACCCTCTTGGCTCAGCCCCATCCAGAATCCAACCCCAGCTGGGGCAGCTGGAGCCCCCAGCGAGGGGCAGGAGCACTCCTGGGGTGGGGGGAGAGACGAGGCCCCTCCAGCTGCTTTACCGACAAGTTTTTGGAGCCCACTTTTCTCTTTCAGATGGGAGGACTGGACCAGATAACCTCCGGATGTCCCTTCCATCATCTTAAATTACTTGCAAGTCTGTAACTCCTCTGCAAACATCCCATATTTCCTGCACAAGGTCTCCATTCTGACAACTGGGAACTCACGATCTTCTCGACACGGGTTTCTGCACAAAGCACTGTCCAATTGCTTACTGGTGGAGTTGCCTCGGGCTATCTTGTCCCACCAGGAGCAAGACCTCCCCTGCCTACACCCTTCACCGTCCTGCCCTACAGTGAAAGATCACAGCCCTGTGTGGGACATGGGACTGGCCTCGTGGTGCTGCTCAGCTCAGCCACAGGCAGCGCAGGACCCAAAGCAGCCCGGTGGCCCCAGCAGCACCCAGAGAAGTGGGTGGCCCCAGCAGCACCCAGAGAAGTGGGTGGCCCTTGCGCCACCCCAGGGGTGCATTTCTGAGAAGCTGCTGCGAGGGGGTCTGAGGCTGCAGCCGAGACGCGGAGGGGACTCAAATCACCAGCCGGCTCCACGCTGAGAGCCGAGAGGCGCAGAGGAGAGAATGAAACAAATTGTGGTAATTTCTTCTCAAATCCCTGATGCGGGTGGAACAAATCAAATGGATCTAACCCTTTCACAAAGGCAGGAAGGGAAAACAAATTGTCTCAGGCTTTTAATAAATAAATAAATAAATAAATGAACCAGTGGCTTCGTATTTAGGGCCAGGATCTCATTCCCATTGCTGAGGAAAAAAGGGCTTGGGAATAGTGAATCAGTTCATATTGTTAAAAGTAATAATACAAAAAAAAGAGATTGGGACAAGGCATTTATTTTATTAAACCCCCCGAGGAGAGGTCAAGAATATTAGAAATAAAGTCCCCAGGTTCTGGTTGATGCAATAACTGCAGTTTTAGCAATTTCAGAAGAAGGATGTTTGTTCAAGGTGGCAAAGTGCCAAGAATCTTCAGGGGAGGTGCTAGAAAAGGATGCTCTGTATTTACTCGCCGCTGCGGAGCACTAGGCTCAGCGCGGCTTTTATGGAGAGTCTCCATCTGAAGAGGACTCCAGCAGGCAGCTGCGCATCAGCAGTTCCCATCCCCGAGTGCCAAGATGCTCACGGGCAGGACCAGAGGAGGGATTTCAGAGAGCAGGGAGGATGATCCCCGGTTTCCTCAGCACATGTCCTGCCCTTCAGGCACATGCTGGGGCATCAGACAAGACACCAGGGCTTGGCAATGTCCACCGTGAGCCAGGGCAGTGTCCAACCTACGCCCCTCCGAGGCTGGCGTGTGGGACTGAGGGGTGATAGGAGACTGCATTTATCCAGAGATCTACTGGGGAAGCATGAGGACACTGACTGCCCAGCAAGCTCTTGGAATACATTAATGGCAATCTATTTTTATAGAGAGGGTACAGAAAACAGCCATAGAAACTCTTCTAGAGCTTTGATTCCAAGTGGCTGAAAATGGGAAGGCTGAGGTAATGTTGGCAGGAACAATGATGAAGTGGTGAGTGTTCAGCACTTCTTAGGAAGAAAGCAAGAAAGACCAGCAAAATACCAGCAAGGCATTTTGAGGCCAAGTTCTATACACTCTTGGACACTGGGAGCAAGGTTTCGTGAGAGGTCAGCTCAGGGTGGGACAGATAGCCTCCAGAGGTCCCTAACCATTACATGATCCCACGATGGGGAAGGCGAAGGAAAACAGACTTCAGACCTATCCCGACACAGAAACCAGCTAAATCATAAGACAATCATTGACTTCAAATACACTACATCACCTGGAATGATTGCTGTGGACAGATGTAAGGGGAAAGCACAACCCAACAGAAGCGAACATCTGGACAGCAGATGCACGAGAGGAGATGCCACCGTGGTGAGAAGCAGGTATCCATGTTGTAAATACACTGGCAGCAAGAAGAGCTCCCAGGGACTGCTGGCAATTGTTGGTGCTCCTTTGGCTAACTGCAGAGAGGGAAAGCTTTCAACAGAGGAAACTAGAAAGACCAACGTGCTTAATACCTGTTCATCTTTAAATCAGAGATCAAACGTGAGATCTCAGAGGCAGGGAACTAAGATCCTACCTGGAAACCAGAAGCAGGAATTAATTAAGAATACTTGGATCTGTCTGATACACATGTGTTGGGAAGTTTAAGAACAGATTGAAGCAATCTAAGAACACCTAAGGTCATCTTTGAAGGTTTATGTTATAGAAAGTGTGGCCAAAAGAGTGGAAAATAGCAAATGGCCAAAAAGGGGGAAAAAGAAAAACTAAAGAAATACCATCACTTCACTTCTTGGAAAAAGAACATTGGAGCAAATAACAACCCGAAGTGTTTGTACCTGCCTAGAGGGAAGCAGTGCGGGAACAGTCAGAAGGGATCTGTGAAGGGCAGACGGCGAGAGGAGCCAGCTCTGAGCAGCGGCCGCACACCCCGGCCTGGCCGGGCTCCCCACGGCTGCCCCGAGACCCCCCAACCCCCCGACAACGGGCTGACCGGGGTCAGCGTCTCCTTTAGCAAAACCAACGATGGGCTGGAGAAGATCCTCACCAAATCTACCAGCAGTACAAAGGGGCTGCAAAATACTTCAAAGAACAGGATTAGGGTTTAGATGGATCCCAGTAAACTGAAGGTATTAAATCTAGGCAGGAATGATCAGCTGCACAAGGATTCAAATGGGGAAAGGCTGGATAGGCAGTGGGTTTTGAGGGGGAAAAACCGTGGAGGCTATCACACGCGGAATGTGAGTCAGACATCACACCACCCCATAAAACGCCGTGTGACGAGCTATCAAAACCACAGCCTGAAAAACAGGCAAGGTAACCTGCTGCCGCACTCCTCTGCTGCTGGTGCCTGCTCCGGCACCGACTGCCGGCAAGGAGGGGGGCGGCGGGAGCCGGGAGAGGAGCCTGGCAGGAGCTGGGAGAAAACGGAGCTTTGGGAAGGGCAGACAATGGGGGATAAGAGCCAGCCCCGAGGAAAACACGGCAAGCTGTCTGCAGCGCGCACAAGGCTGCTGCCAGGGGAAGCGAGCGAGCTCCTCAGCGCCAATGCAGAGTCAGCGTGGTGTAACACACCAGAGGAGGAAATGCTCACTCCAAACGTTAGAAAGCTTCTTAGCGGTGAGGACAGAGGGAGGCAGGAGTGAGGAAAACACCGGGGCACATCGAGCACTGGGGTTTCCCCAGAACAGGCAGGATGAGCAGTCGGTGTTCTGTGGGTCAGACCCTTCCCACTGCTCCTCCCTGGACCCCCATGAGCCACAACACAACTGAGGGTTCAGAGCCAACTCCATCGGCAACAGCCTCCCCCGGGGCGGGTTATTAGCACAAATGCCACCAAAAGGCATCTGGGGACACGCCGTGCAAGGCTCACCCGATCCTGGGCTGGATTAACCTCTGGCATCTCCCAGCTCCTTCACTCCAGGCTCCTGGCAGCCCTGCCTGTCCCACTCCAGAGGCTCCTGGCCACAGTCCATCCCTCACCATGGGGATGGTCCACCCTGGGCTCGTCCCCACCACCCCTGCTCCAGGGCTAGACCTGTGCTCCCACGCTCAGCCTCCGCCAGCCAGGGCCTCTGCTCAGCCTCCACGGAGGTGGGGGAGCCACAACCACGGGAGGACCCGGCCACCAGGACTATTGGCCTGGCCAAAGCCGTGAGAGCGACACGGAGAAACCGCTGCTCCTGCTGTTGGCAGGGCTGAGCGCCAGCGCCGAGGGCACCACTGCCCAGCCCGCAGGCACAGGAGCTGCTGCTGCCCATCGGCTCCAGAAAAAATGAAATGCTAATCCTCAACTAGTTTTCATTTAAATTCTCTTTGCCACCCTGAATATATTTGCCAAACAATCAGAATTTTGCTGGGAGTTTTCACCCTCAGAATAAAGAATTTTGGGGCAACATTACAAATGCTAATTTTTCTTGATATTTACTTCAATATAACTCTGACCCAGAATCATTTTTTCTGCAAGACTCTTCAAGGAAGATGTGAGAGGGCTCTACGTGTTTATGGATGCCTTGTCACTTCCCACAAAGTGAAGGCTTTCTTGTTTGAAAATAAAACATCCCCAGGAACCGAGTACTGAGATGAGATAGGGATCGCTGCGCCACTCTTCCCCAGCCCCGGAGTGAATAAAAGCTCTGTCAAACCAACACAAACACACCGGGAACCGGCCGGGAGAGCGATAAGGCCAAACAACCAGTGAAAGAAATACTGGGGTCAAACAAAATACCACTGTTAATTAGCTGCTCTCAGCACTTGTTAGCACACGGCCTCTTGCTGAACAGCACCAGTGCGTGCTACGTCTCTGTAATTTCAAAGAGTATCAGCCCGTGGGACTTGTACAGCTGCGCCCAACCAGCACCACGCAACATGATGGTGACAGCCAGCCCTACACCCGAACGTCCCCTTCGTGTTGTCCTGCTTACAGCCCGAGGCAGCCCACCCCTGCCCACCACACAAATGACACGAGGGGACACGGGACAGCAGCCATCGGGCTCAAACCCCGCTGCCTGACAACAGCCTTTGCCTTCCCTCCCCTCTGACTTATCACCGCTGTTTTTCTCACATCACCAAGACCACCTCCGTATGGCCCCGGCAGCTCTGAAGTTGCCAGCATGTACCAGCCATTGAACACCTGGGCTGCGTGCGTGTCACTGTCACTTGCCCCAAACCCAGTGGAATGACTTCCATAATCTTCCTGCCCCTGAAAAAATAGACAAGTATCTGAAAATAATGGAGCAAAATGCACTTTTATATGCACATTTAATAAATGCATATGGCGAGGAATAACTAAGTCATCTCCAGCAACGCTTTAGAAGTTTGCAGAGGCAGGAGACAGAAGAAAATGGGGCAGAGACTCACTCTAGCAGTGCTTGGCAGCAGGAGGAAGAAGGAGCTGCCTTCCTCTGCCCTGCCTGGGTACATGATGGCACAGCGAGGAGCCTTCCCCCCGCCTTCAGCACAGAGCCGGTCACCCCACGCACAAAGGCTCAGTGGGTATTTTGGAGGTCTGGGCACCCACAGGAGCCTGCAGCCTGCCCCAGCATCCCAACTCCTGGTCAGCATCCCACCCCTGCCCCAGCGTCCCAACTCCTGGTCAGCATCCCACCCCTGCCCCAGCATCCCAACTCCTGGTCAGCATCCCACCCCTGCCCCAGCATCCCAACCCTCCCACACTCAGCAGGGAGCACACAAGCTGATCCAAGGCTGGCCAACGGGCCAGCAGCTACCTGGCCCGGAGCCTGGGCCACAGCACACCAGCTGCTGGCCACCAGCTCCTTCAGCAGCAGGATAGACCTGCTTTTGGGACCCCCGTTGTGCTGCTGCCCTTGGCAGACCCTAACCCCCTCAGCACCCCTATGCCCAGCCATGCTCCTGCTCTCCTCTCGCTGGGAACTGCCCTGGCTGCCTCCTCCTGCCCTGCCATCAGCTGCTCCAAGTAGTTTTGAGAATACTCCCAAAAGCTTATTGATTATAAAAGCCCACACCAACCCCCTAAAGCTTTTATAATCCCACTGTGCTTCTGCCTTCAGCAGAGTCCCAAGGCAGTGAGTCCCCAAGCTGTGTGCAGAGTGGGCAAAACCCACTGTTTCGTACCGCTTTTGAGCACGCCTGCCATTAATGTCATTGCACACGCCTTTCTCCTTCTGCCATGAACAGGCAGAGGTTCCCCGTTTCCCTCTGATAAGCCAGTCACTATTTTCAATATTTTTAACTTATTTCCTCCTATTCATCTCGTTTCTAAGGTAACAATCCTGCTCTTCTAAATCTCTCTTCAAAGCAGAGGTATTTTTTTTCTCGTTCCTGATCATTGTCACTGCATCTCCCAAACCCTCTAACTCACTCCCTTCTTGCCGACTGGCAGTGCCCAGCCGGGTATGGGACCCTAAGGTGCCGTCATTGATGGCCACCAGGGCATTGGACTGTTCCATACTGCCATCCAGCACACTGCGAGGTCACCTAATGTCGTGGCATTTTGTACCAAAGTTGCACATCGAGCAGAGGCCTCCCTTGGGCTGTTTAGAAAACACCCTGCAACTTATCCCAAGTTAAACTGTTAATGAAGAACCCGAGTGATGCAATTTTTTCCCCTCTAGTAGCTATTTTACATTTATTTTCATTATTTTTTATTCGTTGACATGTTTCTTGTCCCCCAAATTCTTTAGATTGCCTCAAAGGGCCTCAGAGCTGTTTCTGCTACGGAGTTAATGTAAACAGCCGCCCTCTGCAGAGTGGTTCCTCAATGCTCAGATCCATTTCTCGGTCACTCGTAACCACAGCTACAGCCCAGACCTGGTGCCTGCTCCTCAGACTCCTGCTCCGGCCTCACGGAACCCGAGTTCCCCACCAGCCCCTTCTGAGTGGCAGCTTCACATCGGCCATGGCCGTGGTCGCTCTCACCTCCCCACTAACAGAGGGCCTCTGAAAGCAAAGCCTGGCCCTGGTGGCCACCAAAGGGACCGTTGGCCACGAAGGCTCTCCAGCAGCACCTCTGCTCTCCGAGGGAGCAGCCGCATCCTCTCAGACCAGCAGGGGTGCCCAGGAGTGCTGAAGGCAAACACCAGCTGTGGCGAGCGGCATCAGAGCCGACGTTGGAGCTGCACATGGCCAGCGAGTGGTGGGAGCAGTAGGACAACAGGAGGTTCACCTCATTCCCATACCTACAGGCCACCAAAGCTACCCAACGACAAGGAAGAACTCCTCGTGTTGCTCGGCGGGTCAGGTGAGGGTGTCCATCAGCCGCTCCCGGCCCCGGGGCAGAGCCCCGCCACCTCCTGGGCCCGCAGGCAGCATTCCGGCAGCCGCCACAACCGCAGCAGGGTCGGGACACGTTAGGTGTTGGCTTATCTGCAACGTGCCACCTCCAAGTATTAGTTTTCAAGATGCATTCATTGTCATAGCAACGCCAAGCGCAACGCGGCATTGATGCACTTACCATTTTTCTGAGACGCAAGATTAGACCGAGGGGGAGAAGATCGAGGAGAAAACCCCTCGGCGCTTGCTCCGGGCCCGGGCAGGGAGACGCAGGGCCGCATCAGGCCCCACCGGCCGTCCCGCTCCCCAGCCGGGGTCCCGTGCAGCAACGGGGTCCCCGGTGGGTGCCATGGCACGGGGCCACCTCGACACGCCTCCCCCGTGCCCTTACCTGGCCTTGCCGCGGCTGCTCCTGCGGAGCGTGGGCAGGTCAGCCTCCTTCTCCTCCTGCACCCGCTGGAGGGACGGGGAACGGCTATGGGCGCTGCGGGCGCTGCCGGAGCTGGCCAGGCTGCCGTCCCCGGCCCCCGCCGCTGCCTCCTGCATCTGCACCAGCAGCTGGGGCGGCAGGCTGCGCAGCGAGGGCACCGGCGAGTAGGACGCCCGGCTCTCTGCCTTCAGGTTGTTGTCGCTGGCCGAGCGCTGCAGCAGGCGCGGGGAGGAGAGCCCGCCGGCCCCCAGGATGCGTCTCCGCTTCGTGTAGCTCGGCGTTTCTCGGAAAGGCACTGCAAAAAGAGCCAGGGAGACAGTGTTAGATACGGGGATGGCGGCCATGCTCGAGCGGGAAGATGGCAGCCAAGCAGCGGGGCTGGGAAAGGACATAGAGCTGGGCCGGGCGGATAGGAATAGCCAGGGCAGAGGAGGAGGCAGCTCCGTCTGCTTCCAGCTCCTCTCCCTGCACCACCACGGGGGAAACTGCCCCAGGAGCACACGGGGCAGGTGAGCCTGACCGTGGCACTCCGGTGTGGGGAGGACCTGGAGATGGCATCTTGGGTAGCTTTGAGGACTACTGCCCAAGGGGGAGGCGGCACCAGCAAGGGCACACAGGGCAGTATGCGGGGCCACCAGCAGGACCTGCCAGCCCATATCCAGCTGCCCCCCCCGGCTCGGAGATGGTGACACATTGACACCGGCAGTAACCCTGGCCACCGCTCACTCCTGTTTCAGAGGCAGGGAAGGCCTAACTCCAGAGGTTCAGGCATAGCCAAGCGCAAGCCTAGAAAAGATGATGCACAGAACAAAATACCAGCAACTCCCTGTCCCTCCACCGAACTCTCAGGAGTGCCCAGAACAAACAGACCTCACGGAGCCACCCAAAGCAGCAACCTTCTGCCTCTGTACAGCTCTGGGCAGGGAGAGGGAATGGAACCGGGGAACCCGATGTGGCCACAGGGGAAGAGGGCTCTGCTGCGGAGCCACAGCGCTGCAGAGCGCTCCTCAGGAAAGACAGAGCTCCCTATGGTTTTTTTGAATGAATCCATCTCCATCCTGAAGCTTAACACGTTTAAAGTTTGTCTGACGTGTGGCAACGTCCAGCAGGGAACCCAGAGGTGACAATATGGGCTACAAAAATGCTGAGGGGACTAGAACATGTCTCTGCTGAGGAAAGGCTGAGGGACTTGGGTCTGCTTAGTCTGGAGAAGAGCAGAGTCAACACCTCTAAATCCTTCAAGGGTGGGTGTCAGGAGGATGGGGCCAGGCTTTTCCCAGTGGTGCCCAGGGACAGGACAAGAGGGA
>JAOXJK010009679.1:0-10643 GCA_025774025.1 Xenus cinereus | reverse complement strand
ACCAAGCGAGGAAGTTGCCTTTATCTACTTTCCCCCCCCCCCAGCAGGGGTCAAAGCCTTGTAATCTGGAGAAGGGAGCCCGGCGCTCCCCTCCACGGCCGGGGGGGCTGATAACCCGGGCTGCCCCCCTCTTTGTCTGGGGAAGGGCTCCTGCCCCGGCCGGCCCTGCGGGGAGGGCGGCGGGGGGCTGCGGGCTTGGCAGCGAGCGGGGTCTGGAAGGAAAGGGAGGCCCTGTGCCTGAAATCAGCTCCCCGCCTGCCCAAGCAAAACAAAGTGAAAAAATATATGTGTTAAGTAAGTTTTGGGTTTTTTTTTTTTTTTTTTTGGGGTGCTGATGGGTGGATCCTGCTGTCTGCCCACTCCGGGAGGACCCCCCCGCAGGGGCTGCTGCCCCGTTTCCATCCTCTGCTTGGTTTTTGGGCTTCCCCGACCAGCGAGGATGGAGGAGGAGGAAGGCTCAGGGCTAGGGTAGTTCTCAGCAGAGGTATTTAGCGATGCCTTTCACCAACTGCCCCTTCTCTAGGGTAGAGCCCCATGAAAAGCCAATTTTCCTTCGGGGAAAAAAACCAAGCGAATTCCTCCCCAATTTGCATAGAAAGTGGCTACTACAAGCTCTTACTGGTACTTACGGGCAGGTAGGATGGTTCCTTTGCGCTTGAGAGAGTAAAGTCATGCACTTGTTTTGGTGGTTTTTTTTTTTTTTTTTGAAACGGAGAAAGGTCATTTAACACCCCAGATAAATCCTGGATGCTTTCCTGGAGATGTAAGTAGGAAGCTCCTAAACCCGGGCGAAATGATTGCGTTTCCCCCGTCCATCAGCTGGCAAGGGAGAGGCAGAGAGCAGAGGTAGGCTGGAGAAGAAAGAGTGTTTCACCGTAACTAGGGAGAAAAGAAAATACTTCCCTGCCCTTTAAAATAGGAGCTGTTGGCACAACCAGGACAAGCAAACGGAATCCAAATTGAGTCCTCGCCAAATTATGCCTTAAATTATAACTCCACTGTGGATGCTATAAAATCAAGTTTAACTTCTGCTTGATGGATTCGGAGAAAGAATATAATATTAATAGAACTGGGAGTTAATAAAACAGGACACACGGCTCGTTTTAAAGGCATTTCCCAGTGAGAAAACAGACCTGAATTTAACTGCTTTCCTTTGAAGAAAAATAGGACTGTTTTATAGGAAAAAAAAAAAAATATAATATTATCATGCAAATAAAACAAAAGCAGAGCAGAAACATGTAAGTACAGTAGTTTGGGAAAACTGCCATATTAGGAGGAGCAGGAATATTTGATTGTAAATCAGCAACATCTGGTTGATAAGGAATGACATCTGCGTATCCGTCTCTGTCAAAACATACGCACTGACAAACGCACGGATCCCTACAGACACACACGCGCTCGCGTCCCAGCAGACACACGCACACGCACACAGACACCACTACATATTTTACACACACCCCCCCTACACATTTTACATACACTTACATCCCTCAACGCCCCCTCGCCCCCCCCCGCCTCCCGCTCCCCCAGCGCAATTCTTCTTCTTGCTGCGCGGAATCGTTGGGGGAACAAATAAAGAGTGGCTGTAGCCCCAAGATAAAGACCCAACCGAGAAAGATAGAGCCGTAAAAATAAACCAGGGGAATGATCTACCCTAAATGGCATCTCCCTCCAGGGAAGGGAATAAAATTTGTAGCTTGCCCCAGTGCGGATGGAGAATAATACCGGGGCTGAGGCGGCTGCAGCTGATGCTGCCGCAGATGCTGGCGGCGCGGAAGGGGTGACGTCCCTCGGCTCAGCCGAGTGGGAAGTGGGGGTCCTTTCCACAGGCAGAAGGCTGGGTTCGGCTTTCACAGCCGAGATGTCGCTCGGCAAAGCACATTTTCGTGTTGCAGCGCCGAGCGCGTTTCCCGTTGCCGTAAACGATGGGGGTCCCGTGGGGCTGTGTCTGTCTGCACTGAGCTCCCCGGGGGGGCTCTGTCCGTCCACCCCCGTGTCTCTTTGACAGAGCACTACCCCCTTCCCCCTCTCCCCCCCCCCCATTTACAGCCGTTTCTCTCTCGCTTCCACCCATCACCTGTAGCGCATCCTTCCCATCCCCACAATCACACACAGTTTATACACACCCACATATTTTACACCTAGTTTTTATACACCCACGCAATCTACACACACGCATATATACACACAAACAAATTATGCCTGTGTTTTAGGTTTCCAGAGCTATGCTATAGGTGAATTATATTACAGTATTAATTGTATGACTTGCCCGCAGATGCGTTTGACTCTGTGCTTATAGAAATACCTGCCTGATTTCGGATCCGTCAATTTATTTCCATAGCACAGCTGCAATCCCAGCCTAGGGCTTGTGCTTATTTCCCCTGATATTTTAGGCAGCCTGAAAAGATATTTAAGCCCACTGGGCTCTCTCCCTCCCCAGCTCTGCTCCCCAAAAGGAGGCTTAAGCTAGGAAGAAAGTTTTGGTAAAGTTTTCACTGGGGTTGTCAGCAGCTCGGCCGACCGCCTCCCCCCTCTCTGCAACCCTGAAAAAATACCCCAGAAAATATTGAGGTGTTAAAATAGGTCACATGCACATTTCATTTCCTTGCCATTTACACAATGGGTGCTTGCAATCAGGTTGATTCCCAAATATTAACTTCCCCTGCAGTTAAGTACCATTTTGCTGTAGCTTAAATCATTGTGTTACTAGCTTGTATTTATTAGGTACGAGCTCGCTGCTTAGGACCAGGAAATGAACCCTAATAGACAGAAATAATTAAGGTTCTGCCCTCACGAGGGTTCTTTCAAAAGCAAGAATTCGCAACAATTATTCTCATTAATTTTTACAACCTACTTTCCCCGTTAGCTGGACTTGGGCTTTATGTTGGTTTTCCCCCCTCAGGATATCCGGTTTTATGCTGATTCCCCCCCCTGCCCCCCGAAGTTATTTAACATTCTTGGTAGCCCAAATTCTTTTTAAGGAAACAATAGCCCCAGCTGGGATGCTGTAGGCACCCAGAAATGTTCTGTGCACCACAGCAATGCAGAGAACCAGGGCAGGGCCTGGCTGAAGACTGATTTGATGTGCTCCCAGGTAGCCAGTGGGCATGGAGGAACGTGGCGCGTGGGCTTTCTGAATATATAGCTTCATCCCATTCCCCAAAAGACCCTCGTGTTAAAAGAGTGCTGTTGGGTTGGTCAAGTCAACTGGTGCTCCGTCCTGCTGAACTTTGGAGAGCTGCTCCTGCGTCTCTCCTGCCAGCACGTGGCCTTTGCCATTCTGTGATGACATCTCTCAGGGTTGTGTAGGCGTAGCTGTTGCTGGAGGAGGGCAGGTCCTCGGGATCGGGATGTTTTGCTCCGAGTGCTCGGTTCTCCTTGGCTTTGGTTGCAGGTGGTCACCTCCATCACTTTGGTAGAGGCTACCAGTGTGGTGGCCTGCTTGGCATCTCACTGAGTATCTCTCTGCAGAGACTGGACCTGGTCCAGTCCCCAAAATCAGCCCTGCACCGGTGTGTCCCCCAGACTCTCCCTGCCCAGCTGGGTGGTCTTCCCACCTGTGCGGCAAGACGGGGCAGCCTCTCTCTGTAGAGGCAGGCTCCTCTCCGAAGAGGGGTCCCCTAAGCACTCCCTGGGGTTAAGTGAGGTGAGACCTTGTATCTCCTCTTCATCACTAGGACTGGTGGCTTCTTTTCAGCCCTTGGTCACCCAGGGACCCTCACTGGGGCTCCTCACATCTCTACTCTCAAATGCTTAGTCCTGTTCTAGGCTTTGTTGGGTGAATGCTTCCTTCAGGAGGTCTTGTGTCCTTCACAACCTGTGTCTGCACCAGTCCTCTCTCCCTCTGCTCCTTTGCCCTCAGTCTTGTCCCTGCCTCCCTGGCAGCCCCGGGACAGGGTGCTCAGCCAGCCCTGAGCCCCTAGCCCCTTTTGATCCTTGATCAAGGCCCCCTCCCCAGGCTCCGCAAAGACACTCTATCTCTCTCCCGCCTCCTGACCCATGTCCTTCCCCCCAACCCAACACTGTGCAAGGTCTGTCTCTTCTCATCCTCCGTTCTTGTCTCCCAGTTCAGCCAACAGCTTCTTCAATGGGCCCTTCTGTCTCACACCAGTACCTCCCACCAGCCACTGGCTTTCAGTCCCTCCCATTTCCTTCACTGGCTTCTGGGTCTGGCATCTTCTCCTTCTTGCCAGCAGCACCCCCGGCTTCCCCTGGCCTTTACCTCAGGCTCCAAGTCCCAGCTCCCCGTCCAGCTCCTCTGTTTGGCCCAGCCAGATGTACGTAGTCTCAGCAGGCACCTTGTCTTCATCTATTTCTTTCCTCCCCCCTGCTCTGGTTTGGCTTCCTCCTTCGTGCTAACTTGGTTTCCACCTGGGGTACATGAGAGCGCAAAAGAAAAAGGCCCTGTGCTTTCAAGCCTGAAGCCCAGCCTCCCAGCACAGCTGGCTGCAGTGGTGGCAGGGATGGTCCTGGCCCGTCTCTGCCACTTCTGGTCACCTGCAGGGAAGGGACAACAGGTATCCCCACATCACAGGGAGGTCTATGAGTACTCAGCTCAAGGGTAACCACCTCAACCTCTTCATCACTAAATGGGGCGACCCGAATGGTGATTTTTTTCCCCACTCAGGCTTTTAAGTTGTCCAAGTGGGGTAGATGTTCACAAGAAGAGAGCTAAGGATGCCCTCCTTGCAGAACATGAAGTCCCTTTTCCAAAATGCCTTTAGGACAGTTTCAGAAGAGCCCAAGAGGGTCAGGGTGGTGTGTTGTCCCTTAGCTGAAGTGCTCAAAATACATAGGACCAGCTGATATTAAAATAAGTAAATAAAAAGGATCCAAGGGCAGACACCTGATGTGGAACATTTCAGGCCTAACAAAGTTTTGTGAAGTTAGAAGCAATTGAGAAAAATCTTATTATAGCAAGTGCTTGACAAAAAGTAATACTAAGTGGTAGTTTTGTCCCTGGCCATATAAATATTCATGAGCCTGTAGACATACATACCCATATTTTGCAAATGGCTGTGCAAAAAACCGCAAATCTAAAGCATCTTTCCTCGATCTAACTAGATGCAAAGCTAAATTTTATCATGCTGGAACTAAAGATGCCGTTGGAAATGTCTCAGCAGAAGCGCGTTGTGGTCAGTTAGCCCAGAGAAAGGAGTGCAGAGGAGCGGCGCCGAGATTTCAGTGGGAACTGTCGCTTCCTGTTAAAGTGAAGATGAACCCATAGGTCAGACAAGCCCTGGAAAGTGTAAATGTGGAAGGCTTCACCCTGGAAAGCTCTTGTCTCGGAAGGGTCTGCAGCAGCTTTAGAAATCAGTGGTCAGAAGCGAACTTTGCCATCGGTTTCTTTCAGTAACAAATACATAAACAAAGCCCTACAGTTTTACCGAATCTGTGCTATATAATTTAGCCCCGGGCATCCTGTCTTAATGACCTTGCAGGACGTTGTATTTTTTTTATTTTTCATGATGTAATTGTCATTTGACTTTCTGACAGCTTTTTCTTTCCCCCCCGCAATGAGTTACAGTCAATTAAACAGAGTTTTGCTATGGCAAAGTTGATCCAGAAGAAGGTTATTTCCACCCAGTCGTTTGCTTTTCCACCTCTGAAATAGTTTGTAAGTCAGACAAAAACTGGCCAAACAAAATATCTTCCACAGGATATTTTCTAAAGCAGGGATTCACCAACTTTTTTTCTCTATTTTCTATTTTGTTTTATATGGATTTCTTAAATCTGGCTTGGACTCTCCTGGCTTAGTACTAGGGCTGATGCCATGAGTTATCATCTAGAGAAACTCTGCTCTTGAAAGCTCCTGCTGAAATCCATCTGAAAGACACGAAAGAGCTGAGATCTAATTAAAAACATGTAGTCCCTGTTTTCTAGATTCCTCCAATCTAGCAGATCTTTAATTTTAAGGAGGCTGAAGCTAGCCATGCTTCACATGGGACTTTCTGCCGCCAACATATATGTTAATGCCGTTGCTTGTAGGAGTCTTCCCGATGAGGGCTGGAGGACTTCTCTACTCATAAAGCAAGGTATTCGCAAGATTGAGGTCCCATATGATATTTTGCCCGACATTTTGTGGGCGATTAAAGGCTTGATTCATCAAACAGGGCATTCAGCTGAGGTCCTTAAATTAGCCATGTTGACGGCTCCTTCTCCGGTGAATGGAGAGCGTTGGAGACCCATGAAGGCAACGCTACCCACCTCAGAGCCCCAGTGCCCTCTGGCAGTCCCCATCTCCCTCCATTGATTCCAGCAGGAACGCCGGGAGACGAGGTTCCCAGTGCAGGCGCCTTGGTTAAAATGCCTTCGGTTAGGTTGGGATGAATCCGGCCCTTTGTACATTTGTGTGCCGGTGCCAATACTGTAAATCCTCGCTCAGTGAAGGACTTCACTTATGCAAGCAAATATTGCCATTGGGTTCGGCAAGAGAGGACAACTCGTACATTTAGTGTGCTTCAGAATGCAAATTGCATAGAAACATTCAAAAAGTTGAATAATGCCTATTATGCATTATAGAAACGCCACCTCCTCTCTCCGGTGGAAACTGATAGGCAGTTTCTTTGCAAAATACACAGCTGGTTGTCTAATTATTAGGAGCCTTTAATTATAAAATGCGCCCCTGTTTTACTGCTAGAGAACAGCTCAAATGGCAAATTGGACCAAATAGATTGTTTGTTCGCCCTTCTCTGAAATCTGAAATGCGTGACAAAAAAACCAAAAAGCAATGCCCTGTTTATGTACTAAATTAGGTCCTGATTTAATGAGAATGCTCATGTGGACAAGCGTACAGGTCTTTGTGTGAGATTTGCGGGTGCATTGTGCAAAAATGGCAACGTTTTTCCGTTTATTTTCCAAATAAATGGAAAAAAATATGCTATAAGATGAGAAAAATAGCAAAATAATCTGGTGGTGCAGACACCTGGCGGGGTTTGCTATTGACAGTAGCCGAGCCAGATTTTTCTCTCTGAATTTTGGCAAAGAGGTGGGTCCAGTTGTGTGTGCTTGACTTGGTGAACACGAACCTCTCTCTGTTCCACCGCCATTAATCTCCTGCTCTTTCCTTCCCCTTGGCTGACTTTCAATGGGAAGGAAGGACACTGTTTCCACAAAACGCGGTGAGCACATGAAGTTCCTCCAATGGCAAACGCAGGGTTGTGTCTCCCTCTGGGCAAGTCCAAGCGGTTCTCCCGACTCCTGGCTGAGGGCTGGGACTGCCGGGTAGTGATGGAGAAGGAAAAGAAGGGGAATTGTTGCTTCTTCCACTTGAATATTAAAAAAAAGCCGAAGGCTGGTACAGGACTTTGCACAGGCTGATCCTCTCCTCATCCTCCAAGGCTGGGGTTCCCTGATTGCAATCTCCACCTGTGTGCCGTGGACAGATTTATTTCGTATATTAGTGGGTTTATGGTTGTGTTTTTGCCGAATGAGCAGGAGCTCAAGCTGCCTTTTCTTTGCCGTGCCAGCTCTGGAGTGATGTTAGCACCCAATTAGGGCAGATTACACCTGATCCAGACTTGGTCCTGCTCTGAAAAGACACCAGAGCGTTGGCATGGCAGAGTGACTTTGTACAAGATCTCAGGGCATTTGAGGGTGTTGTTGGTCCACGGTTAATACTTGCTTAAACGGCAAGCCCTGGCTTGAGAAAACCGTGCCTGAAGTCCTCAGGAGAGGTCTTTGAAGGAGCATTGTACCTCTTTGAGCAACACGGTTGCTTTGGATAAAGGTATGTTCTGTACAGCAGCTGCTTGAAATGTTTAACTTAGATCTAAGAGGACCGCAGGTCAGAGTCTGCGGGGGATTCATCCCAGCAAACTTTAGATGCTGAAGGTAGCCAACTAGGTGAGCAGACTAGTCCCTCCTAATTCCTTCTAGAATAAATGGGGAGATGAATATTTCCCCCAGGGCACGATGGTCAGAGGTGGAGTTGCCCCCCGAGTAACGTAGGTAGTTAGTCCATGCAGTGTCTACAGATGTGGGGCTGGTTGGGGAAGGATGTCGGATGCAGAGCAGCTGGGGTACGTTTAGCTGGTGTGAAATACAGAAAGGGTGGGCCTTACTAGTCTAAGTGAGAGGGTCTGGGAGGTAAGGTTTTGGTCAGGGCTGCACGTTGATGAGAAAATACTTGTTGGTGTCAGTGGGGTTTGTTCCGGCCATGTGACTTTCATTCCTGGTCCTCTGGTCAGCGTGGCCCTTTCTGTCTCAACAGCAAAAAGCAAGTAAGTAACTAAGAAAGCAGATTTCCTCCAGAGAGAAATTTGTGTGTGTGTGCAGTCCCACGTGTTAATTACGGGACAAGCCTGAGAGAAGTGAGAGGTTGTTGACAGGAGATATTTTTCCAGTGGAGAGATCTAGAGGAAGGCCCATCTGGAGTGGACAATGCCTGGGCTGAAGGATGACTTGAGTTCCTGAAAGCTGTGTTTTCCCCCACATCCCTGTTGGCTTGGGTTTAATAAACAATATCCCCTCTCTCCCAGGCCGTGCCTTGGACTTGCGATGAACCCATTGCGTTTCCTCCCTTTCAGATCACCCAGTTAAAGATTGAGAACAACCCCTTTGCGAAAGGTTTCCGCGGCAGCGACGACATGGAGCTCCACAGGATGTCCAGGATGCAGAGGTAACGCGCGTCTCCGTCGTGGGGACCCGTTCAGGCCCCCCCCGGCCCCGACCTGCCTGGGCTTTGTTTTACATGTCACTTGTGCCAGGGTTTATTGGCATCTGCTTGTGTATTGTATGTCAAGCTGCTGAAATATCACCAGGATGTGGGTCCAAAATCCAGGACTTCCTACTCTGAGGTGAATGCCTTAACCGCTGGGTTACAGGGGCAGGATCTCACTTGGGGGTTGTCCTCTTGGCCGCAGGGACCTTGTATTCCTTTCTGATGTGTCCCCATCCAGAACAACCTCTAGCTTTGTGCTAAACAGTTGTCTCTGTGTCTTCATGTGGGCTTAAACCTGTTTAAAGCAAGAAGACACTTGGGTTAGCTCTGGGGAGCTCTGGTCATCAGGCTACCGCAGAAGAGCTCTTGGGTGATTTGTTTTTCCCCTCAGTGCTTTAAAGACAAAGCTCTCAGCCCTGTTTTGGTTTGAGAAGGATGCTCCAGATCCCTCTGGAGATCTCGGTGTGGAGCCCTACATTGTGCTGGTTTCTGGCTTTCAGGAGGTCTTTGGCAGGAGGGGGAGTGTTTGCCTGCTCAGCTCTGGATGTGCAGAGCAGGAGCACAGGCTTGATGGTTTCAGGTTGAAGAGGAAGGTATTAGAAAATGTTGGGTTCTCCAGGGCCAGGTGGCTGAAGAGGTCTTTTTGAATCTCAGTTTTGGATGTAAGTACTTAAGCTGAAAATCAAGCCTAAATCCTGTTTAAAAAAACCTCATTTAAAGTCCCTTTCTAAATGTCGGGTCCTGCCGGTAATTAGCTTCATGCCTTTCACTTCACTTGGAACTTTGTCCATGTGTCAAGTTGCTTCCTGGTGCAAATGTTTTGCAGGAACGGTGCCATGCTCATGATTATACCGAAGACAGATGCAGGTTCTCAATATAGCATTTTCCATCCAGGAGGGCAGGAGTGACTCAGATCCCTTATTCTCCGGGGGCAGCAGAGCTGGCTCCCGGTGGAGGGCTGTAGGGACCTGCGTTGCGACCACCTTCTGGGAGGGCTCTCTCCGCCACCTACCCGGGAGCCGGCTGTAGGTGGTCACTGTAGGCTGGAGAAGTCTCTTCTGGTTGCCATCGTTGGCGACCTGAGCGTGGCTCTCCGTAGCCACACGAATGGCACTGATGAGCAACAAATAATGCCCGTGATCCTTCTCAAACGGGCAAATGTGCTCCTGTGCGCAAACATTTTCAGGCTCAGACCCAGAAAAGCCAATAAATAAATATAAATAAATATATATTAAAAAAATATAAATATATATAACTCTTTTTCTCAATCTAAATCATCTCTGTGGTCTGCTGAATGTGCCCTGTGTTCCCTGCCTGCCTGCCCTTTCCAACAACAGCACAGATCCTGGCATAATCTGTCAATATTTATTTATTTATGGGTGCGCTACCACTTGAAATAGCTTCTCCCCACCTCCTCCCTCCTGTGCCAGCCTCCCAACCTCCACTGGAGCTCGAGTAACGATGTCCCCCCGCATATTTTTGCTGCTAAACTACCCTTTCATTACGGTCAATGGAAAGATTTGAAGGTTTACATTCATTGGGGGTTTTTTCGGTGAGAAGGGAGGGAGGAGGTGAAACAGTGAGGACTATTAGAAGGGCTTCATGCCATATGAAGAGCATGGCATCTGGCCATGCTGAGCTTGTGCTAAAAATTGCTTGGCATTTTTATGCGGGCCTGCGGTCGTAGTCGATGATACAGTGAACAGAAACACTTGGAATATATAAATACACCCGCTCAGGCCTGGCAGGATGGAAAGGGTTAAAATCCGCCGCGTTGACTTTACAGGATAATTTCTGATGGTCGCTTCCTTAATAACTTATCCTCTGTACAGATAGCATAGAAATGACTGTGTACCTTTACAAAGATGGCATTTTTTTTTTAAAGGAGAGCAGGATAAGATTAGTATATTGTTAGTCTTCAACTAGCTGCTGATACTTTATCTGAGCATTTTCTTATTCTTCAACAGTTTACTTTTAAATG
>JAOXJK010009678.1:0-10694 GCA_025774025.1 Xenus cinereus | reverse complement strand
GAGGGAGCTGGGGGGGTTCAGCCTGGAGAAAAGGAGGCTGAGGGGAGACCTTCTCGCTCTCTCCAACTCCCTGAAAGATCCCAAAGTACTTTAAAAGTTCAGGTCCAGTTTGCTTCATAACTCTCACCCTGGTGAACACTCCTTACAAACTCAATGCAACAGGACTTGAATAGAAGACCTCAGGCTGTAATTCTTTATGCAGAATATCAATCCCCAAACCAGCAAACACTTGGGGTGGAACTGCAGCATGTGACACCACACACAACCCTGGTGCAGAGGAATTTGATTAAGTATGCCAGGTCTAGTTCAAAATTTTAAAATATTTCTTCTATTATATCTCCATTACGCCTGTAGAGTGAGAGGATCCCAGGATGATTTAGTTTAGAAGGGACCTCAGGAATTCTCCAGCCCAACCCTCTGCTCAAAGCAGGGTGCATTATGAGGTCAGACTGGGTAGCTCAGGTCTTCCTCCAAGGATGGAGGCTGCAGAGCCTTCACAGGCAACCTCTTCTAGTTGACTGTCATCACCATGAAAGTTTTTCTCTTATAACCAGTTAAACCCGAGAAGGAGTTTCTAAGATCTGTGTGGGAGCCCTTCCAGTACTTACTGAACTCAACTGCACAGGTAACGCAATTTGCTTTCTCCAGATTCCAAACCCAGGGCTCCAAAAAAGTAGAAACATCTCCATCGAGTTGACTGAACTTTGGAAATGATTCTTCATGTCCAGATTTTGCGTATCACCGGAGTGATCATCCTTACTGCAGAGCTTTGAAAACTCATCTCCAGAATACTTAGAGACCCTCAGCTAGAAAGCAATTTATGAGTTAACTACTATAGTACTATGTCTTCAAAGTCTCCTTTGCATTTAAAAAAACACAAATGTCATTCTTTCTTAATTGGTGGCGTTATTGACGTGCAAAGTCATTTGGGGTGGTAAGAGAAACAGAAATGACAACCACTCCACAGCCTTCGCATAACCAAAGACTAAAGGAGCCTGTTTACATGTAGTTTAACACTCAAAAGAAACTCTGAACAGCTGAAATGCCTTATAAATAGCTCAGACCCAGAGGAAGTGCAAACGTCTGCATTGTGAATTGTAGATCTTAATTACAGACAATGGCTGGTACAGCAAGTAGCACAGGAAAAAAAAAAAGTGAAACAGTTGCACTGTTCATGGTTGGCAATAATTCTTCAGGAAAATATTTACTATCAATCAGTTATGAGAAAAGGGACTCTGCGCTCATAAAACAGCACGTTGCTTCTCATACCAGGACCATTTTGCTTCGGCATAATCTGAATTTAAACAGCTTGTTTCCTGCGGATATAATTTTGGAAATAAATAAAACAAGTCTATCAAAATCTGGAGAATGTGTATGGTGGGGTGGGGGGAGCAGGAATATCACATTTCTTTGTCAGTCATTTGCAAAGAGGTTATTAGAGCGAGGGGAAGCTAAAGCATAAAGACTATCTTGACCTAAAAAAAAAATAATAATAGAAATTGCAATTAGGAGAAAAGTAGACATATTACTAAGAAAGGAAGATCATTGTTAGGTCAAAGCTTTTAGATAAACCTCCGATGCTGTTTTCTGTTTCTTCTGTCTAAATCCTGATAATTCACAGTTTCAAAGCACCTTTTGAACGTGAAGTAATCCCAGGGATGGCCCCGCAATAACCAACATTCACACGACCCTCTTTTCAGAGAGGGAACCCCCCCGACAGAAGGCTCCAACGACACGCTCGAATCCCTGTTAGCCAGTGGCTGAGGCTGCATTTATCCAGTTTGCCACTTCAAAAACTATGGTCCCAGAGAAAGGTATATCCAAGCCACAAAAGGGAACACCGGGACCGAGGGATTTGGAGCGGGAAGCGTGTCCACTGACAGCCCCTCTGTATCATCACACAGAAGCTTAATACTACAAAATTAAGGTGTGGGGAAACATACTTTCTCATTAAAACAGCAGGAGGAGTATCAGGAAACTGATAATATTTGATGTATCGGCTGATGATGGAACTGAAGGCAGTCAGACGACATTTGTTGATGATTAACTTGCTCTCATTTCAATCTCAAGGACTGGAAAGGCTTCAAAAAGCACTGGAAAAACTATGCATTATCTGAAGATATATGGACTCAGTGGTATATCACAGCAGAACTCTGGGTTGGTTGTGCTGTTCATGCAAAGTAAATGCAGGGACACTCTCAGGAAAGAGGAGCCATCAATCTGTGACATAAAGGGACTTGAGAGTACAAGAGGGACACTCTTCAGATCAATTTGTCCTACTGCCAACTGGAACATTCAGCCTGGAACCCTAAATGTTTGTTTTTTAAAGAGCACTCGTGGCTTCTCCTTTGAATTCACATAAAAATTCTGAGCTCAATGTTTCTATTGTGCGGGCTATTTTTATTCTAAAATTCGGAAGTAGCCATGTGGAAAGAACTGACAAAGGAAGGTAGATTTCAATTACCAGCTACTTCCATCACTCCTTGCTTTAGCTGAATCATCCTTGATTGTAAAATGTGTAGCTGTAGCTAAATAATACGGTGCATCTTTGAAAGAAAATTTCACACAGCATACTCCAAGCACCAAGCCCTGCTCTGTGCTTCCAGAATTAAGCAGAACATAGCTCTGTCCCCCTGTTACACCACAAACAGCTTCCCAAGTGGGCAGAACATCACCACATGCTTAAGCTGGACTTTTCGACTTCTCATCCAAGGGTCAAAAAAAGCACCATACAGTTAAACTTCACAATGTTTCTGCAACAAGAGTATTATTCAGTTTCCTTTTTGAAGATGAGCAAGAAAAGCTGTTATGTCCAGAGGGAATAAAATCAGGGTGTTAAAAATAATGGGTATAGATCCCTAGTTCAAACCTGTAATCATCGCAGTACGCACATTTAAAAGTAGGATGAACAGCAAGCAAAGGTGCCCTAGAAGACACGACATGCTTAAAAGACCCTAAGAAGCCCCTCGGTTTGCCAGGACCGTAAAAAGCAGGACCAGTTATGACATGTATGTGGCAAGGAGTGGCCTGGAACAGAACTCTGGATTTTCCGAGGGTGGTGTGTTTGACTGTATTTTCCTTCCTCCCGTTTCACTTATCTCAGGTAAAGACAGAGAACCTCTCCCAGCTGCTGCTGAGTTCAGTAGAAGCCGTACCATTTAGAAGGTGTCGTTGTGCTGTCTCTGGCAGGTTTGCCACAGGGTGCCCATCTCTGGCACACGTAGGAAAGAATTCACTGTGCAAAATGAAACTGAGAACGCCTCCTTATATAGCAGATACAGACGAACTGGAACTGACTGCAGGAGTTAATACCCGGTAAAGACCTGCCTAATGAATACAGGAAATGGGTGGAACTGTAGAACTCTGTGAGATCAGCTGCACACCAGTTTCTTGCTGGGAAAGAAAAAGGCACTTTTAATAAGAAGGGAATTTCCATGATCCAGGGAAGTACAAAATCTAATGGACTCCCAAGTGAACAGCAAAACTCGAACCTAATGCAGCCCACGTTACGAAAGGGTGAAAAGACGTCTGTTTGAAAACAGGAATATCTATAATCCATCCAAGCAAAGACTCAGTCCAGGTAAGTGGAGACACATCAGAGCACCCCCCACCACACCGCAGGTAGAAGGTGTGAAGGTCACCACAGAAGGTAAATGGTCCCGGATGCAAAACAAAAGAATAACTTGTTTGCACACCCAGGAGCATCACAAGAATCCTAGTGACATACCAGATGCCAGGGGATTTTTAACTGTGCCCCTCTCTAATTGAGGATGAAGCACACACCAACACCATTATCTGGCCTGAAGATACTGGCTTACAAAATATGGAACAAACAATAGGAACAGATGCTCATTTGGCCAGCTTTCAATAAGCCTCATTAAAACCAAACACCCTGTCCTTGGAGCTCAGGTTCATGCTACATTTCTACCTTATTTAAGCACCTAGCACCAGTTCCAGAGAAAGCTGCACACACGTGGCTGCACATCAGTAGTGTCATAAAACGAAATCCTCTCTCACACATTTTTTGGTTTCTACAGAGACAAACTGGAGGATTTTATATATATATATATGTGTGTGTGTGTGCGCGTGCAATGTGTGTACACATAGAGAATCACAGAATCACAGAATTGCCTAGGTATGAAGGGACCTTTAAGATCATCTAGTCCAACCATTAAAAAAAACAAAACAAAACAAAAAAACCCCACCCACACACCACCAACCAACACTAAACCATATCCCCGAGCACCGTGTCAACTTGTCTTATGAATATCTCCAGGGACGGGGCCTCAACCCCTTCCCTGGGCAGCCCATTCCAAGGCTTAAGAACCCTTTCCGTGGAAAAATTGTTCCTCATCTCCAATCTGAACCTCCCCTGGCGCAACTTGAGGCCATTTCCTCTTGTCCCATCACCTGGGACTTGGGAGAAGAGACCAACACCCCCCGCTACACCCTCCTTTCAGGGAGCAGGAGAGAGCGAGAAGGTCTCCCCTCAGGCTCCTTTTCTCCAGGCTGAACACCCCCAGCTCCCTCAGCCTCTAGATACTGCAAGAGCAGGAAGCCTATATGGTGAGTAAAGCACAAAACTAGTGTACATTTGGTAAGTTCATTGAGATAAGCATATAGGTTGCTTTGGACTACTCAGAGATTTTCCTATATGTGCCATGTCGTTGCTTGCTAAAAAATGTATCATTTAATAGTTCATAAGTTCTAGAAACACATGGTTTTCCAAATACTCATGTCAATCATTCCATAGCAGCATGTGTTAACAGTGCACTAATTTATACGAATAGAGCCAGAACTGGCTTAAACCTATCCTCAATATTTTTTGGTCATTTGTGAAACAGTTGGATTCATTTTTCCCTCCACAAATCATGAGGATGAATGCCATTTTCCATTTTCATTAGAAAACGGGTCCAAGCATAAATGAGCCTTAATTTCAGGGATAACGGAGAATAAGCGTGTGCTCAAGTACTTGAAGTCAAACGCACCTTTGCTTTTAGCTCTGTTTGGATTTGAAGGTAAAATGACAAACGAGAGTCCCAGCTCGCCCGCCAAATCCTTCCGCAAGTTTCATGCCATCGTGTGAGCTGACTTTCCACCTTCAGCTCCAACCATGAGAGACAGGATCCCACCGCTTTCGCCTGCCTGCCTGGAGCATTACCATTCCGATGGCCCAGCTGCCACCAGAAACGTCTGTGTGTCACCACCACAAACCCAGGATGACAGAGCAGTGACGTAAGCTCATTGGCAGAATTTGCTTTAAAAATACCGAGACTACGGCAGGGCCCAATATACATCAAGCTCAGGCAGGAGAGATTCCAACAAAGAGCAATCAAGAGGGTGAAGTGTCAATACAAATACATGCCTATGGCAGGCAATACTGCTAATTTAGGCCCAGACAGTGGAACTTTGTAAGACATTTGGGGGGTTGATGCCACAAGCTTTATAGGCCTGCAACAGCCTGGATGAGGCAAATCTGGTGACCTACGTGGTTTACAAACAGTAAACTCCTGATACACGTTACCCAAAACCAAAACACACATGAAAATGATAAAACATGATAAAACAGTGTATTCACGATGCTGTTTGTAACTGGTTGCAAGTTATCAGTCCTTTGGTGCTTCTGTGCATCAGTCTAAGCAAAGACTAACTTGAGCCTGAGCTCCCATCCTTACCAACTCTCCCGTGACCAAACACGAGTTGCTCTCGGTCAGGGAGCCCTGACTTCTCAGCCAGGAATCAGAGAATCACAGAATGATATGCAAAGGGCAAGTTCTGCTCACAGTAGCATCAGTCTAACCTTACCAATTTCAGGGTATATTGCACTGTCTCAAAGCAGAGATAAACGCATCCTTAAGTCTTCTGGTTTCCTTTATAGCATCAGTGCACTGCCACTTTCAATTCTCTCCTGAGCAGTTGATTCAGAGAATTCAGGACTGTTGAAAGGTTGTGCAAAAAAAAAATTTTTAAAAAAATGACTGAAATAGTTTATAAATCCTAGGAGGGAGCATAACTGCACAACATTTGTAGGACAAGGAGCATTCTTTACAGCGGGTTATTTTATCCTGTGATTTATACTGGTCTCCTCCATCTATCACATGGCTACAGCGTTCAGTTCTGCCTTGTAGGAATTCACTTTTGGCCTCACACCACACTCTCCCTGCCAGAACAACACTTTCTTTAGGTTTCCAAGCCTTCTGCATCCTTTTTTTCTGTGTGACGATGTCAACAAACAGCGTTAAGTTCTATGGATGTGTTTGTTCTGCGGCCCTCGGTAATATGACAGAGGTTAATATCATTTCAGTGAGAAACTGAAAGCATCCCGTGAGAGTTTGCGCTCTAATTCAGAGATTTCAGGTAGAACCCAACAGGAAAGTTTGAGCGTATCCTCCCTCAACCTTTACCCAACTGCTGAAATGAAAACAGCTACAAGGCCCAGGAAGTATCCGTATCCAAGGCCTGAGAGACCTCCTTACACAGGTTCAAATCCTGAATGTGATTGTCCCTGAGCTTTGAGGACATTCATAGTTCTAGTACAGACCAGTCTTTTGGAAATTACCCACCCCAACCTTAAGTAGAATTCAACTCCTGGCTATTAAGTTCCTACGACGTTGGCACACAACACATGGATAGATAGATCTGATTTTTTTTTTTTTTTATAAGCTGCTCCTAAAATTTAGTTTGTTTTATTTTAAATACCAGCCTGAAATCTTGATATTGCCAAAGTTCCTCATGTCTTCCTCCCTCTCTGGCCAGAGTCAAAACTGTGTCTTCAAGTACATTTCCCAGCACCACTTCCAGTAGAAGGCTGAGCCAAACCCCTGTCTTACAGCCCAGGCAGGTGGGAAGGATCCCTTGCACCTTCCATCTAATACCAAAACACCCACACAGGTTTTCCCTAGAACACAGTCACCACCTGAGGGTGAGCGGCCTCTTCATCCCCTGAAAAAGTCGATTAGTCAAGCTTTCTTCCCAAATCAACTCAGGATGTGAAATCTTAAAGGACTCGCTTCTTAGATGCCAGTGGAAATAAAATCTGATAGCAGCCACCTCCTTAACCCAAAACCAACAAAAACCACCCTAATTGTTTCCTCTGCAGGAAGTCCCTTTGGGGCTAAAAGAAGTCATACAGGATTTGGAGCACTTCCTGGATTTGTGAGCATCTATCAAACGACACGCAGCGGTAAAGCCAACAGCACCCTGTCCCCGCTCCCAAGTACAACCCAAGAGAAAGGGGAGAGATTCAGAACTGAGGGATTTGGATCGCCTCCTCCACTATTCGCAAGGTGAGGAATTATTTGATATGTAGGCCAGCAAAAGGTCCCCTTTCCTTCCTCTAGAAAGACTCATCCCGCTAACACGAACAAAGGAGGAGACAGAAGTTGCAACGCATATTGAAAGTAACAGAGAAAGAGACAGACACAGCGGGTAGAGAGTTGATAATGCAGACGGGGGGGGGGGAGGGTGGAAAAAAAGAAAGGATAAAAAAAAAAAAAAGAACTTCTTAAGATTCTTTCTAAGAAAAATGAATCTTCACTGTACTGGTGCTTTTATTAGAATACCTCATGCTTTTTTCTTGGCTCTTTCTTCCTGACACAGTAAGTTACGTTCAAGCCGACTGTGACACTTTGTCAGGGCGCCGCGTTGTTCTTCTTCCAGACGGCTCCCTCCCGGCCTCAGCGCGGTGCTCCAGCGGCAAGTGTGACGGCACCGCCGAGGGCTGAGGGTGCTCGCAACTCCTAACGGCGATTAGAAACCATCACCTGCAGCTGCATTCAGCACGCTTGCCTTCACAAAAATCAAGGGTAAGGACACAAAGCAAGGCTGATGGAAAACGAGGTGGGGCAAAGGAAAGCGTCAAACCTTTTCATGAGAAAGCTGTTCTTCCTACTCAACATAGTATATCAGAGGTAGAGGAGGTACATCTCTTTTGGAGCTTTAAATGCTCTGCTTCTTTGGACCGGGCCAGAATTCAGCCGTGCAAGGGCAGAGTTCACAGCAATATAACTTTTTTTTTTTTTTTAGCATGGCTTTTCTAGGTAATTATTGCCACTTTATGGCACCTACATTGTTACAGCAGCGACTTGAAACCCTGCAGTGGCATCATTCATCGATAGAGCAAAAAAATCATTCCTGTCCTGAGTTATTTGCAGACAAAAGGCAGAAGATCACCGTATAATCCACATTTTACAGGAGGAGTAGGAAGGCACACTGCAGACTTGATCCATGCCTTGCCAACGCAGACCTGAGCCCAGGTCTCTGCAGACTTGATGCTGAGCCTCACCAAGGGAACCGTCTTTCCCTTGAAGAAGCCGTGGAAGGGGTGTACCTGCAATGCTGATCGCATCTCACGTTACCAACAGGCGATCACAGTTTGTCAAGAGGAAAAGACACAACTCGCACGCCCTGCCAAATACCACCTACGGACCTGCCAGCGAACGGACAACTGGATTTTTTGCTACGGCTTTGCTCAAAGTTACATACAGTTTTCTTACTCTTCTTCCTTTCACTTTCATTAGCTAGTATGATTTTTTTAAAAGCCAAAGTAATTATTTGGAAAGAGCGTGATTTCAGTCACAAGGTTAAGACGCTCTCTTCAGTTTCTTACAGGCTTCTTGAATCGTGTTAACAAAAAGTTATTTAGCCTTTCTTTATTTTAGTTTACTCCTTTGCAAACAGAGCTTACATGAGGTGCAATATACATCTAACACCTTCATTCTTAAGACAGAAAGTAGCATAAGGTTAAATTGTATTATGTACCCTTTTGTCATGAGATGGGTACAGGCAGTTAAGTGAGAATACTAATGAACCTAACACTCTGGAAAACATAATGTGACTACTAACTGACAAGCTCAAAAAGACAAACTACAGCCCCCCGCTGAAAAGGTAGTTCATCCTGGTCTAGCAAACTGCACATAGAATTATAGAATCATAGAACTGTCTAGGTTGGAAGGAACCTTCAAGTCCATCTAGTCCAACCATCAACCTAACCTAATCAAGCATCCAGAACCCTCTAGAAACACTGCACAAGCCCAAGGCTTTGCACAACTTTGCGTCTATTTTAATGTTTCCAATCTGGGATGAGGTTACTGAAACGATGAGTTCTTTCAGAAATCCGAATCTCAGTTGTGAACATCGGGCTGAAATCACATCTTTTCATGCACTCACAAGGACACCCTGGCAAATGGAAATACTGCCAAATGTCACGTGTATGGAGAAGGAAACACGTACATGAGAAATTTGCATTCCAGTGATTCTGAAGTCTAAGGGGTACTACAGACTCTGAAGAGAGTGGAAAAAAACATTGCAGACAAGCAGGGAAATTGACTTTATCATATCTTACTTGCTTGATGTCTACCACAACTAGGTAAGGTCTCAATCTCACCCTTCAAAGCAAGGCTGAGATTCACCCTCCTTCTGGAAAGATGAAGACTTTCCATAATGCACAAAGACAGCAGATCCCAAAATCTGTCATGTTCTGATCAGTTTGGCTTTTGTTCACCCACGTTACGTGAAAAAGAGTCATACACTCCCAGTGAACGAGTATGCAAAATTCTGAAGAAAATCTACTCATTAGGAACACAATTTAACATGGTACTTATCTATTTACTGCTGTTACTTTAACGCATAATTAACCTTGCTCACTGGAGGAAAGATTGGTCTTCAGTAATGCCTACACATTTTAAACAGACAGAGCAAAACACACCTGCCTACATTAGCATCCAGAAAATTTTAGTAATTGGGAGGAAAAAAAAATACAAAAATAACCCACTAACAACACCACAGCAGAAAGACTGTCCCCAAAACAAGCATGACAAGCCCACAACAAAAGTTAAAATTGCATTTAAAAGAAATTCTTACATTTTGAAGAAGAAAGACGCCCCGTGCAGCAATGCTCCTAATTAAAACCCTCTGGAAAGCCCACAGCTCTTACCCACAGGTCCTCCGTGGAGGAGACAGGAAGCCTTTTGGCAGGAAAGGAGTGAGCACCTTGCACGCTGCTGATCTGCCCCTCAGAGAAAATACAAAGGAAAAGACTGAGGACAGCGGCAGGCAGGTAGGGAGAGTCATTAACCTGAGGCAAGACATTGAAAATGGGCACCAAGAGACTGCTCAGCCCAGAGCAGGTGAAAGCACCAATGGATTCATGCTAAGATCCCCATCCAGAAATCCCCGAGCAAATAGCAGGGAGTCTGCAATTGCAGGCTGTACACTGGGAGATGCTCCCAAGTCACTTGATGACCAGCCCTCATGCTAGGTGTGGATGGCGGCCACAGTAGTTCAGGGTCAGCTAGCCAACAAGTGACGCAGAGATACCAGCTAACCTCAGCAGCCACCCTCTGCCTCAGCTCTAGGGGCAATTTTGCCTACAAAATGGGAATTTCCTCTCCACAGATTCACCTACCCAGAGATTTTCACAAAAGGAACGTTCTGATCCAAGGATAAATTTCAGCCCAAGTGCAGTTTTACACAGGGCAAGTTGCTTTCTGTTTGAGGTCTCTGACGTTGCCCTGCTCTCTCAGAGAGGAGCAGCAGCTCAGCAGCACTGCATGGCGCCTTGTGCTGCCCCAGCGACGTACCTGACGTATTGTCTACAGAGTCATGAGCTGAGGAAATTGAGCCAGCAATGTGCCCTTGTGGCCAAGAAGGCCAAGGGCATCCTGGGGGGCATCAGGAAGAGTGTGACCAGCAGG
>JAOXJK010009677.1:0-10702 GCA_025774025.1 Xenus cinereus | reverse complement strand
GTGTCAATGGATGGTTTTGCCTGAATTGGGACCAAAGGCGCCACATGCGAAAATGTTGCCCTGGACACTCTTATTCAGGGGCACCGCTCAGAGCCAGCTGAGCCCCAGCTTCTCCTCACAGAGCCCCCCCGCCAGCACCCCGAGCACAGGTTTAATCAAGACTACTAGAGTTACTTTAATAATAAAAAGAGCATTTTATGTGCTCAACCTAAATCCATAATCTCTATATAAAGGATTTTCTGATCAATCAGGCAGGAAGAGTATCAGACACGAAGTACTAAATGGTACTACAAGAAAAGCAGTTCAAAAAAACATCCAGACGCATCCTCGGAAATTAGGGGGTTTCTGGTAAGAAGGGAAGCTCACACTAAACACTCGCAGCACTTCCAGCAGGTGGGAGACCTTGTCCGGCCCCAGTTCACCACACAGGGCAGGAATCGTGGAGGCAAAAGGCTGTTCTACAAGTCAGACCACTGCAAGCATAATATTCAGTCATATTTTCAATTATCTGGGGACACCACTGATAAAGGCTGATGATTTGGCAGCCTCTTCTGTCCCATTTCAGACTTCCCTGGAGCCGTCCTCCTCCGTGCGGTACTCAGTACAACACAGCTCTGAGATGGGTTTGCAGCCAAATCTTCTGATTCCAAGAAATAACAAATTAAGACAATTATCCTCAAAAGGAGATCCAACACTGCCACTAATTTCACAGCCTAAGGTCACTACATGGGTGTAACTGAAATTACCAAAATGCAGCACAGCATTACTGCAGAAACGTTTGTGTATTAGTGTAAACACAGTGAAACCCTCATAAATAAAATATAATGCAATTTGAATTAATAAAGGTTTCCTTAAGTTATAAAACAATTGTACAGCTAATACTACAACTTGCCTGAACTACAGAAAACGCTTAGGCTTTCTAGAGTTTAATCATCATTAATAGCACAAAGGAAATTATTTACTATCAAATGGGTCAGAGAATACAGAAAGAAGGTCCTTGCAGTATTTATTTTGCACATAAAATGAACTTCTCCAGTCGCATTTGCAATTGTCAAGAAGGCTGGAATAGTATTAACTTCCCCTATTATTGAGTCTCAAGGAATAGCCACAGAGTTGAGATGTCAGACTTATTTTTAAAGTATGAAACAAAACATATGACTGCTTGGTGGGCTTGAGTAGTAAGTGATTAAAGCAGAACTGACTAAACTGAAGTTGTGCCAGTGTCAACATAAAACTTTCTTTTTTTTTCTTTTTTTTTTTTTTTTTTTTTTTTTAAGTCAATGCTATGAATTATTTACGGTTCTCTCAAAGCTCAGTATCAACACATCAATTCACTCTCATTATGTTCCTCCCTCAAAACCCTGTCTAGACTCACCCTGTCACATGCAGGATGGTGGCAACACGAGCTGGTGACGCGGTGAGCAACGGAAGATGGGTAGGTGACCACACGAATTAGTCAGTGCTTTGGAGTCCTAGGAAGAGTAGCTTTAGCACAAGCACACTGCCACATACAGTGTCAACAGCTTCAGAGCACCTTGGAAAAGACAGAGCAGGCCTTCATCATAAAATCATTCCCGTGTAGGGCTGACTTTCTTCCAAACGCCTGCGCGAGTGACTCCTTGGAGTAGCACCAAACAACTCCCAAGAGGGAAAACGTGCATCGCAGTACACATAAATCAATAACACCACACAAGCAAACCACCCTGGAAAAATTTGGTACTTTAACATTGATTAATTGAACCACTAATGAGAGCTGTAAGAAAGATTCCTCAAAACGATGTACCTGAAAGACCATCTTTCCACCACCTATATTCAGGATATTTTGTCCCTTAGAAGCTTAGAACTAGAAATATTGGCCAAAAGTCAAACTACCTCACAGAATCCTAATTTTATCACCCTGTGAAACACAAGCCCCTTCTTTAGAAGTAGCATTCAAGCCTAATTTGGATTATCACACCGTTAATATCCTCAATTCTCAACTTCTAATAAAACAAGGATTGCCCATTAGAAAGTGCTGAGAACAAAGTGTAAATAGCCAAGTGCTGCAAAAACACTAAAACACTCTCCCAAAAGCACACATCAGTAACGTTTACCAGAGTGGCAATGTTATCAAATACATCCATTAAGAGACAAATCAAATAACGAATTAGTGATGCTGTTTAAGGTTTTATTACTTCTTAAAGAAGTCTGGCCGTGATGCGCAACTTCTGTGCAAAGTCATGAAGACCACGGTGCCTGAAATTCAGCAGAGCTCCCTTGATGTCTCCTTTGCAGCAGACCCATAAAGACACGTGTGCTACAAAAGCATTAGCAAGCAATACCAAACCAGCTGTACTTACACAACTTCAATCTAGACCAAACAGTATTTCAACAACTGCTTTTCACAGACAATACTGGGATGGTGCCACCGTGTCATAACTTTTATTTGCTCCTTCGCTTCAGATAAGGCTGAGGAAAAAAGGGACTTGGCTAAAGATTATCCTCCTAATTTGTATGTTGTGTTTAAAAAAAAAAAGAAAAAATTCCTTACGTACAATCCTTTCTTTGAAAGTGTATTCTTATAGTTTCACTGAAATGCAACTGATGATTATAGTTTTATTCCACTGAAAGCTGCACTCATTATCCAGCTACCAATTGTCACGCTCCAGTTGTGCCTCTGTTTGGTGTGACAAGTTAGACTGACCTCTGCAGAAAATGTAAAAAATTTAATAATATTCCTAGCATCTCTCAGCAGTGCACTGTGCTGGCTAAAATCAGTGAAACAGCTTATTAAATATGGTTTAACAAACTAAATTAGTAATCAAAACCCCACAACTTCAATCAGGAGCTTTGGAATAAGACAGAAATCACTAATCCTTTCTTCCTTACTCTGAAAATATGGCGAATAAACAAAATGTACGCATTAAAACTAAAAACTATTTCAAACCTGAAATACTGCAAGAACTTAAAACATAGCACTTCTATAGAAGATACTTCTCCAAGCTCACGAGAGTGCTAAAATTTCTAAACCATGATTACAGAGGATAACGTAAAGAAGTACTTTTTACTACAAAGCAGCTATTAGTTTTACCGAAGTAATCTGGTTTAAATGAATGCTATATAAGATACTGTGTGTTTGCAAGAAAAAGGTGCAGATTCTTCCTCAAACTGAAAAGTCAAGTAGTCTACTCATTCCAGTTCCTGCTGTTTTTCAGACTTCTCCTCAGCTACTCACAAAACAGACAGATTCCAGAAGTCCACAAAGCTTCTCAAAAGTATTTTAAACAGATGCGGATAACCTGGGTACTTAGCCACATTTCTACAGAACACGTTCATTGTTTTTAAATCCCACACAAGTGTTACCAGCTTTCAGCAAGAACATTACGCATCTAATGGAATAAGGATGTCTCTAGCTGCAGTTGTATGAAGAGTTCTAATGGAAATGTTTACGTGAGAGTATCGCAATTTTCACCGCACGTTAAATAAGCCCACAGACTCCAGTTATACTCAAAATTAATAAATTAGAAAATTAGCATACTGGCAGCTTTTCAAAGGAATGCATTTTTACTTCACAGTTTGTTTACCAAACACTCATGGTTAACCTTGATATTCATGTAACACAGCAATATAAGGCTTTAAAAACATTTTTTTTAAAAGCGATCCAAACTGCCTTCATGTTAATCAATGACGTATTTTCTAGAACTAAAATTCTGGGCATTATACACGATCACCAACTCTTAAACCCTGTGAAGAGTCTAATACTGTAAAATAACAATTCCTGAACTGATCACCAAATTACTAACAGCAGAACATTCACATACAGTATTTACCATCGGTGTCCTAACTAGACACGATACCTTGAACATTCATAAAATGAAGACTTTATTTTTTGCCTGACACATTCTGACTTATCCTCATTTCAATTCTAACAGCAGAAAAAAAGAAAAAACCCACAAATCACTATTTTACTTGTTTTGACAAAAAAAAAAAACTGTTGCAAAGTGTTGTGTGAGAAAAGATTGATACAAAGATTAAAACCAGTTCTCTCTAAGGGGATAACATTTTGAATAAAAAGTCATGTTAGTCTCTATGCGGGAAACAGTTTTTAAATCCTCCAGCAGGAACTTCTTTACAATGCACATCACGTGCTAAATTCCATTTAAAATTAATGAACTCCCAGCTCATAATGAACTTCTTTTAAGGGCTGTCAGCACTTTTGATAGGGTTTCTGGTATTCTCCAGATGGAAGCAGATAAATTTAAAAATCCAAAAGGCTACTACTGCCCAAGAGTGTCACTTAACAATGCAACGAAAGTTGTAAAAAATCAGACTTTATCAGACTTACCGCCAGTGCTTTAGATAACTTGGCTCTATAGTTATTACAAACAATCGCATCAATCTCCTTAAGTGGCACATATGCAAAGCCATCTTTAATAAACACTCTTCTGGCTCTAAATAGATCCACAGCATCTGCAAGTCCAACCTGAGAAAGAAGAAAAACCCACACTGTGGAACAGTAAAATAATACATTCACATTATTTACAACCCTAAGATTCAATATGGACCAGGAAAGCCTTAAGTCATTCTCTGTCTTTTAACAAAGCTCTATCCAGGCAAAACACAAAGACTTTTGAAATTAAATGTTGACTTTGGAATGGCTGATCATTGTTTTGGTGGGAAAATACTGTTTACTTACAGAAAGCCATGCATCCAGGCAAAATAAGGTACTTTAAAGTTTGTCTCTATGATTGTTAGGCAAATTATGTAGCTTTGCATCATTTACCGATTTGATATTTGAAAATGGATTTTCTGCTGCCTTTCTGTTTCAGACATCTTGAAATATTTGATTCATGTAGGTTATATATAAAAGATTTTGGAACCCAATCAACTTTGCTCCAAAGAAGAATCAGCGGGCTACATCAGATCCTTCTCACCTCCCTCCTCTTGCTCTAATACAATCAGACCAAACCTAGTTTCAGCAACAGATGTTTGAGAATGTCTCCATCCCCAGTGGTCTGTCAGGCAGGGAAGTTAAGTCATTTGTCTGGGAAACTTAAGACTTTTTTTGTGGATGACAAGGGATGGCAGAAGAGGGCAAGAGATATCAACGGCAGTTTAAAGCCCCCTTCATTCTCCCAGTCCCTCCTTCTACCTTTATCCGGACACCAAAAAGAGGAACTGTCATTAGTGTCAGTTAATTTAGATCCTTTGATTAACTGTTAGCAATAGTATTATGTAAACTTAAAATTAGTAATTCCAAGTTTAACTGAAAGAGAATGAATGCAAATGAATGCAAATCTGTGGAACTTACCAATTTCTACTTACCTTATAGAACATCTGCTCTTTAACTTTAATTATACTGAGGCCAGGGGTTGACGTACACAACTCATTTGCCAATTCATTTTTCAGGTCTTCACTAATCTAAAAATCAAGAGCTTGGTTTTAAACTGCTGAAATACTTTAGAATTTTTTTTTTTTTTTTTTAAATAATACGAGCTAAAGGATTACTTACTCTGTAAATATGTCATCCCTTTATTTGACAAGGGAAAAAGAATTACATATTCAGCAAGCAATCACTAATTACTAATTAAGCAGAAACCAGCAAAACCCTAGTGGTCAATAGTGTTAAATATCCTTTCTGCCGAAGCAGTAGTGAAGATTTTAAAATATAATAATTTTAAACATTAACACAAGAACTATAAAACACGCTTTCTAAAAACCAACCTCTTCAAACTAAAATCTGTGAGAATCCCTGCTCATATCTAGAATTACTCTATGCATTAAGTATCACGACTCAATAGCAATTAGTAAGGACTTAAACAACTTTGGCAGTTTTTAACAAAAACATCAGTTTCAGCTCATCTTTAAATCTAGACTTTAAAAAAAACCGACATATCATCTTCATGGATTTATCTCTCCGTTTTTGTTGGGTTTGTTTTTTGTTTTTTATTTTTTTGTTTTGGGTTTTTTTTGGTGGTTTTTTTTTTTTTCAAGGAGCGAGAACAGTGGTATACTTACTGTTCTGTAAATGTTAGTGCTTTTCTAGTTCCTGAAACAGCTAAGTTGATGCTCTAATTTAACAACATGAAGTATTTAAGCCAAAATTTCTAGCTTGAAAAATCAAAGACAATGTTACACTTCCTAATACAAAAACTTAAATACTGCATATACGTAAATATATTACGCTTTTTGATTATTTAATAACACACCAAAACCAGCACAGAGACCACACTTAAAATTAGCATACTGTAATGATTTTACTAGTCAATAAATCATTTGGGGGTTTTATTCAACAGAAAATAATTAACAACAAAATTTGAAATTAAATTGTTCTGCTTTAAACCATGATTAAGCTGGGGTTTTGAAACCTGAAAAAAAGTAATAAATTATCACATGCTAGAAATACCCAGACTCCAAACCCAAGATAAAAAAGGCACAAGGTGTCCTTCCTCTCCATGGAAAGGGATGTGCATAAGTTGTTTGGTTTCTTCTCCGAACGGGGCAGAATATCTCATTTGTTGACCAACAATTCTACGCAGTTAAATGGGCATTTAAACAAAACTTTTTTCCTTCTCGGTTAAAAAAAAAAAAAAGAGAGAGAAAATGAAACAAAACACCTTTCTTGGAAGTCACAGGAAGGACCTTTTAATTTCAAACTTGGAGAAGCAGCTCAGCAAATCCCCTCTGTGAAAGTGATTTGATAGATGCATATGAAATGGCCGAGGCAGCTGTGTCTACAAGGCTTATGGTTACTCTGTCCGCACCTTGATGTAATCTGTAGTACTCTCTCAGGAAAATCAGCTTTAAAAAAAAAATAATAATAAAGCTGGCAGCAAGGCAGAAGAATGTAAGTTTGAAGACAGAGGAAACACGCAGCAGCATTACATTTCTGCATGTGAAAATCTAATGCTCGAGGAAGAACAGCCTTTAAGGAAACCATTTTTCTTTAACAAAGGAGCTGTATCAAAGCAATTAAATGTGTTTGTGTAAATGATAGGAGAAAACATTTTCTATAAAATACGCTCACTAACAATCTTATGCTTGTTAGGCTCTGAAAAATTCCTGCTTTTCAAAATCAAAACCCTGCTTCTCCTTCCAGATGATATATTTCTTGTTAAAATAAGTATAAATCTAACTCACCACATCAGCCCGCAAGCTTGCCTTTCCCTTAGTATAGACCAAAGTTTTAATTTTCATTCCAGAATAGTGACTTCATTTTTCAACTGCAACAGTTTCATGCTTTCTCAGTAGTCATTGCTTAAGAGAGCCCAGTTTACCATGGCAGTGAAACTGTCTTTGAATAAAAATAATACAACATATTGTATAGCTATAGTGGTTACAATTGCATTATTTCTTCTAGAATATCTCACTAGGAAAAAAAAAAAAAAAATCAAACCAAGCCAAGGATAGGTTGTTTTTTTTTTTACAGAAAGCCATTTAAACAGTCCAGTGACTGTTTTAAAGACAGGCTTGCAATACTGGGGGGAGAACAAGAAGAGAGAAAGGCAAGGATTTCTTGCTTATTTGATTTTTCGAAAAACAAAAGCATTTTATTCAGTATTAATTTCAAGGGTGGGTTTTTTTTAATCTTTCAATATACACACAAAATAATTATACTGACTCCAAAATTCCCCAGCTGTCTAGATCCTTCTTTATTAGTAATTTGACCATCTCAACCTTGTACAGATGTAAAGTCACAGTGTGTTTTATATTTTCTTGCATCTTACTAGCAAACAATCTAATACTGTTGAGGTAAAAGTGATCCTGGGGAAACCTCCAGAAAAAATAGGTTAATGGGCCATGACTAAAGATTTGGATAAGACTGTGGACAGTGTTACCAAAAATACAGTTTCATCAGAACTTGTATTTTTTTAAACAAGCACAAATATTGTTGCAAAACAATATTTATCATATAAATAAATAACACTTATAAAGCTGTTAAATAATTTACTTTTTACAGCCTTAAGTATCTTATAGGTTAGGCAAACCTTCAGCAGCCCCACAAACACTTTGCTCCTTGCCTTCTCACCAAATTCATGCTGCCTTCGTGTTTCCAGCTAATGGAGAGAGAGGAAGAAGAAATAAGGATATCCCTAGCTTCTAACTAAAGCTAGGAGATGACTCCAGAACGCGCTTAAAAATAGAACTTGCTTCCCTGAAGACTGAAACATTAAAAATAAACATGCGTCGGCATTCAGGATTTCCCTTCTTTTCACATAAAATGGTGTAAAATGAACTGAAGATGCAACGCAATGAAATGAAGCTCCTTAGGGTCTTAAACTCAGACTCCAGCTTTCAGTTAGGTCATGCCTGTAGCTCTGTATACAGAGCATCATGAAACACATATACTAATTTTTCTCGGTTCATGGAATCTGGAAAAAGCTTTGGGTTTGGGTTTTTTTTTTTTAATTATTCTAATAAGAACACTACGGTTTGTACATTTAATAATTTCATCTCTAAAACGGCACCGGCAAGAACACATTCCGGTAATCATTAAAAAATTAGACACAATTAAATGCAGCTTTTAGAATTCTAATCAAGATCGGGAAGATAAACAGACCACTTAACTTTTGACAGCACTCCATGATGTTCGCCAGATGAAATACTGTGATGTTCAAAAGATTTAAAAAATAATAACAATAATAATAAACAGAATTCTTCTGAGGGTGTCATCTGGTGCTGATCTGACGCTCCACACTCAACCGATTCAACCCACCCCGCAGAAAACTATTTACTAGTTTTGCCCTGTTGGTTTGTTGCCACTTTATTAAAACCGAATCTGCTTATCACCAAGTCAGTCTTTGCTTTGCACAAGCAAAGAATACCACCAGGAAAAGGATCTCCCCTTTTCGGTGACAGCGGGTCACCTATCATAGCTTGAAACAATCCAACACTTCATCGTAAGCTTTTGAGACGTAATAAAATTAGAAAAATCAAGACAAGGGAAGGCACGAGAGGTAAGGAAGGAAGGATTTGGGACAAGTTGCATTATTTCTAGTTTTCTTGCTTTCTACGTGCAGTTTATTCATTGATTTTTAATCACAGAATTGTCCTGGAAACACAAAGACACATAAATTTAGATTAAAATATGAATAATTTAATATCTAAGGTTTGGTTAAACAAACACTGGCAGTGAGGCAGCCCAAAAACTTCAAAATAAATTTGATGTCCCTTCTCCGGTTTAATGAAGAGAGGAAGATGCATGCACACGTTACACTACTATACACGCACAACTATTTAATTTTGCTGTTTCTAAGTCTCCCAGTAAAGAAAAAAAACTTTTTAAAACTCTCTTTTGGTCACCGAGCAGCTGGTGCTCGACTGGCACGACACCCTTCTCAGGAAGGGATGGCGTCGGTCTCAATCCTGGCCCATATTGCAATTTTAAGTACGAAACAGACAAAACGATCATTTCCTCAATGAGATGAAGAACTCAATCTTATCCGTTGCCACACATCACGGTACAAACTAACACTGAAGTATTAACCTAGATGCCATTATGTTTTAAGAACATAAATTGAAAGTGTATTTAGCTAGTTAATGAATAGTAGCTTGATTAGGAAAGGTCACCAATCCCAGCTGTGCTACCAGAAGTATCAAGAGCCTTAAATGAAACATTCCAGTAACTCACAAATTTATTGTTCACAAATCTGACAATAACATTTCTTACAGGTATCAATTCCATTTTGGCCAGTCACAAATGAATTTAGAAAAAAAAATATATATATATTTTCCATGGTACTATGACTTACTATTTTAGCACAAGTTCAGGTTGCTGGCATTCCTAAAGATATAAAGGGCTGCCCTTAGAGTTATTATGTGTTTTTAATCCATTGACTGAAGTGTTGTTAGGACTTTTTTTAAAGTCAGGAGTGGGCACAGAAAGGACATTTTATGGATCTTCCTCAACTATGCAGCTAATTCACAGTTACCACAACCACAGAGAAACTCAGTGACAGAGGCCCAGTTCACTACATTTCTGACAAACATTTCCCTACATCCATGAAAAGGAAAGCTGAACTAATTAGAGATTCCTCTAGAAACATCATCACATACCTATTAGTGTCGCATATGATTGAAGAGCTAATGGAAAATCAGAAATAGGGCAACAAGTTAACAAGTGCTCTTCCATTTACAAACCAGGATGCTAAGGCCAGGCTCAATTTTACAGAGACTTGTTGCCAGATGTTTCTCTAGATGCAATCACAGGATGAGCAGGGAAGAGTCTTTCAATGTTTGCAGACCATTTTATGAAGCTTATGTCCAAAACAGTAGCTAGTAAATTCTACTTGCACTATAATTACATCCTGCACTAACTATCCCATCAGCTTTTATGCTGCTCTACTTAAGAACAATATAAACATTTCCAAAGTTACTGCATTCACTGATATGTGAAGAATACATTCATTTTGGAAACATTCTTAACCTCAACCACTACAAAAGAACTTAACACCTCGATTATCCAAAGGAGAATCCTCCTTGTGAGGATCTACAAGGATCAGGTTATGAATTGATGTTCTTTCATAATTTCCAAGCCATTAGATAAATGGCAATCAAGCATGACCTGGTCAACTACTGAGTGATACAGCACGTTATCACAAGTTGAAGACCATGGTGTAGAAGATAACTATTTTCCGCTGCGTTAACAGGTTGGGGGCTGACCTGCTGGAGAGCAGCTCTGAGGAGAAAGACCTGGGAGTTCTTGTGGACAACAGGATGACCA
>JAOXJK010009676.1:0-10721 GCA_025774025.1 Xenus cinereus | reverse complement strand
CCACTTTGGCTGGCCCTACCCAGCTGGGAAATGCTGGTGACTCTCTGGAGGGAGCAGAGGCCTTGCAGAGGGAGCTGGGTGGGTGGGAGCGTTGGACCCTCATCCGGGATTCCATGCCCTTGACCAAGAAGAAATGTTGGCCTCTGCCCCTGGGACCGGCTCGAGTCTCAGTGTGGAGAGGAGTGGCTGGAGATGAGCCCTGCAGCAAGGGTCTGGGGTGCTGATGGGAGCAGCCTTGGAGCAGCCAGCAGTGGGCCCTGGCAGCCTCGAGGGCATCCACCATCCCGGGGCACTTCCACGACCGGTCACTTCAGAGAGGGGATGGTCTCCCAGCATTTGCCTCGCACAGTACTGCCTGCAGGGCTAGGCCCCACCATTTCCAAGGGTCTGAACATCCTCAAATGTGTCCAGAGAGGAACCAATCTAGTGATGGGGCTGGAGAACATGGTAGCATTTGGTTAACCCTGAAACCGTCGGGCAGCAGGACAAGATGATTGATCATGTAGGTCCCTTCCAACTGAACTCTTCCATCCACCCACGGAGATGTCTGCAGAGCCTGATCCCAGCTTTCAGAAGTCTCCAACTCAGCCCCCCTCCTTGGGCTAAACAAAGGCCTTCCATATCTGATTCCCTTTCATTTTCCCCCTCTCTTTGCATTTAAAAGCAGAAATAAAAATAACAGAGGCTTTGCTATAGCTGATGTGATGGTCAGCCAGGAGACATGGTCGGGGAGAAGACTACTGTCACAGTCACTTTGGCTCCCTCACATTTAATGAGCAATGTACTCTGGGATTTAGACTTTATTTCATGAGCTCCTAAAGAAGTAGCAAAAAAAAAATAATACAGCAAACAGGGGCTCCGTTCCCTTTTGCCCAGACCAGTCTGTCAGGGGAGTTCACTTACACACCATTCAAGTCACTCATAACTGTTAATTTCTTCACCTATGAGAAAAACTAAACAAATATGTACCCAGCCAACGGTGAGAGTGCTCATCCGTCTTCCTCTGTCAGGGTGCGAGTGTCCCCTGTGTCACCATGGGAAGCACCAAGAGGCTTTGTGGGGAAGCTGATGGTTCATACTCTCCAGTTTGGAGGTTTGGGCTGTGCCTTTTCCAGAAGTCACCACGTTTTGGCCAATCTGGCAGAGGTGCTGAGGAGGAGGAGGCAGCACTTTGCAGGTGATCCTGGCTGCGTGGTGGCCCCTTTAGCTCTTTGGGCCACTTGTCCTGCCGACCTAGTGCTCTGGCTTTGCCCTAATGGTGCTGCTCCCAGCACAGCTCGGGCCTCAGCAGGAGCTGGGGCAGCCCAGATCCAAGCAGGAGTGGAGTGACCAGTCACAGCCACACGCCAGGAAGATTCGACAATGAGGATGTCTGCCCTCGTGGGCTGGCGCTGCCTCAGGTTTCCCGCTGGTTCCAGCCCGGTGGCTTCTGACAGTGGGCAGCAACCCCAGTGCTGAGAACAAGCTGGTGGGGGATTCTGCATCTGTGTGGCCTGATCCTGGCTCATGCCCCATGAGTCCCTTTCCTTTCCCTCCAGCAGGAAGGGAAGCAGAAGGTGTCCTGCCTGCTTTGGTGGCGTCACAGCGGGGGTCGGTCACCTCAGAGCTCAGGCTTTGCTGGGCACCCCCCTTTGCTGTTGGGGACACCACTCTCCAGCAGCTCATGTCCAACCCTGCTGGTTCCCAGTGCTATTCCCAGCGTCAGCGGGACACCTCTGTGCACAGGGACCCCCTGCCGTGCTGGGGGTGCCAGCACCCCCAGCCCCCTCCAGCCCCGGGAACCCACAGCAATTGGAAACCACAGCTCTGCAAACGCCGCGGGTGCCCAGGGCAACACAGAGAGAGCTTGGGTCTGAAGAACATACGTACAAGTCTTCATGAACAGCACAACATCTTTCAACAACTATCTACAAAACAACAACTCTGGAAAACTATTAACAAAAAACCAACACTACAAAATTACTTAAAAGAAGCCAACTCTAAACAACTATTTACATCCCTTCCTCTTGGCTGCTCCTCTCCTTTGCTGCTGGTGTTCCTCTACGGCCCTGGAAGCAAAGCCAGCGGCACGGCCCTTTGGCTAATGAGCAGCGCCTCGCCGAGCAGAGCCGGGGTTCCTGAGCCGGCTCAGCGGCAGCAGCTGCTTGGGCTGAGGCTTGGCTCTGACGGGCATTCGATGGCCACAGCCCTGGGACACGCTGGGGAGAGCGGGACTCTGCCACCAGCGCTGAGCCCCCGCTGGGCTCCAGCTTAGACTTGGGTGTCCCGGCCCCAAGAACCCGCTCCCGTCCCAAAGCAGATTGGGGCTCAGGGCAGCGCCCTGTGGTTGTGCCACCAGGACAAGGGCACCGGGCTGTAGGACAAGGGAGAACGGTTTTAAACTGAAAGAGATGGAGATGAGATTTTGCTCAAGAACAAAAATGATGCCTCATGGTGACAGGTTGGAGGAAGAGGAGGTTGTAGATGGCAGCCCCCCTGGCCCAGCCTCACTGAGTCGGAGGCTCTGGAAGAGCAATTGGCAGCCTGTGCTTTCACACGTGCTTCGTAAATTTATTTTTATCAGGAATTTTGGGTGAGGAGAGACAGTGTCACCAGGTGAATCTCCTGCTTATTTGCTTAACCAGACAGCAGAAGTACCTCCAGCCTTAACGAGTATTTAACAAAAACCTCAACAAAACCAGAAACTGTCTCCCTATGAAATAAGTCTATTTGAAAGACTGATACAGCTCCCCAGAGCTGATGTACCCACTTACAGAAATTTATTAGCAGGAAATAAAAATGTGACCCAGTGTGTTTTACAGGTTCAGAAATCATTCAAGCACAATCGGGTCCAGGCACAGCTAATACAGCTGGTACCCCTGGAAGAGGCTCTGCACCCCTTCAATCCAGGGAATTAACGTTTGGGTAAAAGTACACAGAAGATAGGATAACTATCTGCTTGGTGGGAGGGACCATTTTTGTTATTAGTGAAGTTTCTCAGCAGAAAGGTGGAGGAGAAATAGACTCAAATCCCTCACTCCCACCTAAAAGCATCACCCAGTCTTGAAGTGGAAGCAGGACACCCTCCTGCCGCTAAGGGACCATCCACCACCGCACGGGCTGGTTCACCCTGGCTGTGAAACCACCGATCCTGTTCCATTCAACATTGGGGAAGTGGAAAATAGCCGGAGACTTAGGAATTGCACATGGCCTGAACCATACCCTTCCTTAGAGCGCGACCAAAGTATAGTCATTTTCCCTACTTGTGTCTGTCTGTTTTTCCTGTTAATAGTGACTTGAAAGCCTAGATTTTGATATGGCCTTTCTGATAAGTCAATGGTGGAATATTGATTACACCTGTTCATTCCATAGTTTGGCCAACGGTTCAAACTGTTGCAGCAGTGGCAAATAAGCCACTAAAGGCATTAAAACCCTGTCCTCTACTGGAAATTGAGTCTCCTGGGTTTCTGTGCCATTGACTTCTCCTCGGTACAAGGATGGGCGTACACATTCTGGATGTTCACTAAAGAAAGGAAGGAGAAACCCAAGAAGGGTTTGTCACTGGTTTGAAAAGAGACCCCTGGGTATGCTTGGAGAGCAAACCCATGGAGGAGCACGCTTGCTTCATAAGGGCTGGCAATTGAAAATGCCAGTAGATCTTTAAAATTAATAGAATTAATGGAAATTGAGGATTCACACCTTGGGTGCTGAGCTGCCCAGGGGAGTCAGTGGTGATGCTGACTCTGAGACATCCTTAGCCCTTTGGCTACAAGGACCACGGCATGTTGGATCCACGATGCTGTTATCAGAGTGGATCCATCAGCCTGGGCCTGCGCTACTCCCCAAACCGAATTTTGGAAAGTGTCTCACAGAGGCAGTCACCCCATGAGGTGGGGAGGAGAGCTGTCCCACTGAGGACACCCTCCCCTCCCTGGTGTCACGGATGATGTGATTCACTTCACTCTTGAGAGAGAAGCGGTGAAATACTGATGGAAACCGGACATTTAACAAAGTTTGATGGTAACTGTGACAGGGTTTTAACGGGATTCGATGGTGACGTGACTGGGTGATGCACTGCACAGAGGCCGGGGTCAGAGACAGAGCTGTCGGGGGGACACTCTCTCTCCCCTTGAGTCAAGGTTTCAGAAAGGACCTCCTGTCTTTCTGACCTCCTCCTCAGAGAGGGGTCTGGGTGCAGATCCAGTCCTAGTCCCAGGCTCAGCCAGCGGTTTATGGCCAAAGGATTTGACGTGCACAATCAGTCCCTTATATCATTTAGTGAAGATTCCAAAGTTGAGGGTGCTGGTAGGCACTTTCCAAAGCTCTGCTGCCGGGAGGAATCTCTTAAGGTTGAGGAGTGACCTTGGGAGGTCTCCCTGGCGTGCAGGGGGCGGGAGAGCTCCAGGGGCCCTGGCCCCGCCCCCGTTGCCAGGGAACGATGATTGCCCCCCACCCCTATTTCCATCCCAGCCAGACACCCGGCTCGGCTCCCTCTGCCAGGCAGACTTTGGTTACCATGTTGCCATCCCTGTTCCAAAGTCCAGGTGGGGCCCATCTCCACCCCCAGGGACAGCCAGGGATGGATCGGGATAGGGCAGGAGCCCGGGGGTGGGGCTGGGGTGGGGGGCGGAGCGAAGGGGGTCTGAGCACACTCGGCCCCCTGCCCGGGCCCAGAGCTGTCCCCTCAGCCTTTCCCGCCGGCGGGGGCCCGGCCTGTGGCGCAGATCAGTGCCCCGAGTCCTTGGGCCTCCCTGCATTGCAGCCATTTGGGTGTTTTCCCCGCAGGAGTCCGTCTGACAGAATCACGGCCTGGCAGGGGCTGGAAGGGACCTCTGGAGATCATGCGGTCCAAGCCCCTGCCAGAGCAGGGTCACCCAGAGCAGGTTGCACAGGAACGTGTCCAGGCGGGTTTGAATGTCTCTGGAGACGGAGATTCCACCACCTCTAAGGGCAGCCTGTTCCATTCCCTCTTGTCCTGTCATTGGGCACCACTCACCACAATGGCTCTCTCCTTCTGACACCCACCCTCTAAGTATTTATAGGTGTTGATCAGATTCCCCCTCAGACTAAAAAGACCGAAGTTTTCCGGCCACCATCAGTGATGTCCAGTCTGCCACTACCTTCCAGTTCAGGTCCCAGGGCGCCAGTTTCGCTGTACTGAGGTCCACGGTGGCTGCAGCTGCCATTGCTCTACACAAAATGGCACCTGCTTGGTTCTGAGAGGTGCCCACACCACTTGCCTGCTGGCAGTGGGAGACCAGAAGCCTCCCTGTGTCCGGTGGCCTACAGAGAAAACACTTTTTCAAGCTTGACTGCTTTGGTCATTCTGCAGTAGGGGAGTTCTGAGGAGGAAGAAGCCTGGACAACCCCTATCTGCAGGAGTATCGCAGTCACAGAGACAAGATCCAGAGGCTGAGGGGACAGGGCCTCATCACTCACTAGTGACAGCAGGAGTAGGTGTGGATGCTGTGGGGCTGATAAAAGCGTGGTGGGGGGTGGTTGTGCTGCCAGGACGAGGGCACCGGGCGCTGTGTTCCTGCAGCGGGGACCACCCACCCCATCCCAGCCCGTGCGCAGTGGCAGGAGACCCTGCCTCCCTGTGGGCAGTGGGTGGGGAGCACGTGCCTGTGCTGCTGGGGGATCTGTGTCCATTGCCTCCTCCATCGTCACATCCACCTCTGTCGCTTCATCTTCAATGACATCGACTTCATCTCTTCAGTTGGCCCCACAGCCAGGTTGCAGGCACGTGCTTCCAGAGCCTCCTGGGCAAGGTGACAAATCCTAAGCCCAAAGGGAAGCAGAAAAGTGCTTCTGCCAGCCCCTGGCCTTGCAGGGCTGTGGGGAGAGGGCGAGCCAAGCTCCCGGCCCCCTGAGCTGCCCAGAGTCCTCACCCCACGCGATCCCCATGGTGCCTGCTCCAGCCTGCCCAGGCACTGGGGGGTGCCCACCTCCATGGAGCACATCCTGCCCTTGCGGCTGCAGCGGCGGCTGCCAGCAGCCTTCAGCCTACTGTCGCCTGCTGAGGGCAGAGTACGACAGCCTGCACGACCCGTACCTGCGGGAGTACCACAGCCACAGAGACAACAGCCAGAGGCTGAGGAGCCAGGGCCTCATCCCCAGCCATGGTGGAGTAGGTTTGGCTGTGGCAGGGTTGATAAAAGGGGTCCCCTGAGCGCAGAGCGAGGGTGGGCGGAGGAGCAGCTCCCCTGGGCTGGGCTGGGGCTGCTCCGGAGAAGGCCCTTCTGGCTGGCTTGACAGTTCTGTCATTCTGTGCTTGAGCAAAGGGTGCTGGGGCTGGCACGGGCAGGAAGGTGCTGTGGAGCCAGGCAGAGACCTGAGGGAAGCCTTTCTCTTCTGCCCCAGTCACAGGGCTGAAGTGGGTCCCTGGCCTGGGCCCACACGAAGCCTCGTCACGCAGGGGCGTGAGCGCTGTCCCGGCAACAGCGAGCCACAACCCAGTGTCTGCTTTTCAGGAGAGGCTTCGGCAACACCTTGGCCAGGTTGAAGGAAGCCCACAAACTGCTGGGAGGCATGGACACTTCTTGTCGGGCCGAGCGGCTGCTGCAGCCTCAAAGAGCCGCTTGTCCACCTTCACCCATGAGCAGAATCTCGGCAAAATCAGGCCGATGCAGGAAGGTGATGACAGATTTGGAGAAAGGCCCAACCTGCTCCCCATCACAGCCGGGCCAGGAAGGTGCCGAGCTGCCCAGGAGGGTCAGGCCTGATGCTGACTCTAAGACATCCTCAGCCAGCACATCGACTCGGAGGACCACGGCACGTTCTGCAGTGGAGCCTGTAACAGAGGAGATCCGTCACCCTGGGCCTGCGCTGACCCCCAAACCAAAACGTGGGAAGAGTCTTACAAATGTCCCCACACCACAGGAAGGGAAGGAGAGGTCTCCCGCTAAGGACGCCTTCCCCTCCACGGGCCCACAGTCTTCCCTCCGGCCCGTTGCTCCGGCGGGTCCCAAGCCCCTGGCGCAGACAGGAGCCCGGCGCAGAGTAGTGCGCATAAAGCCTGTCAAAGGCAAGGCCCAGCAGCCCGCGTCGGGCACCAGGGAGCACATAGAAAAACTTGCCAGCAGCCTGGGTGTGGAGAAGGATGAGTGGATCCCGATGGAGATCAATGAGGAGGCGGAAGTGGAGGAGATGGAGGTGGACACAGAGCCACCAGCAGCAGCACAGACACATGCTCCCCATCCACTGCCCACAGGGCGCCCCGGGCTGGGGAGCAGCCAGGTGCTGCCCGGAGCCTGAGCCGGTGCCTCCTCTGCCCCTTTCCAGGCGCCCAATCGCCCCACGGCTCTCCCCCGATGGTGAGAGGGGCAGGGATGCCGACAACCCTGTCGCCCCACAGATGCCCCTTTGGCTTGCCAGGGCAGGACCAATGCACTTTTCTGCTTGTCTTTTTGGCATACAATGTACCATCCTGCCCTTGCGGCTGCAGCGGCGGCTGCCAGCAGCCCTCAGCCTACAGTCGCCTGCTGAGGGCAGAGTACGATAGCCTGCACGACCTGCACCTTCGGGAGTACCACAGCCGCAGAGACAACAGCCAGATTCTGAGGAGCCAGGGCCTCATCACCAGCGAAGGAAGTATTTACACAAATTCAGACAGCAGAATGTTCTAGAAGTGCATTTTTCCCAAGCATTAGAAGAGAAGTTAGGACTGTGTGGCTCAGCACAGAAGAGGTGGCACCAACACTATCCCTGGCCCGTCTCTGTGCCCGGGGCCTGGTCCTCCTTAAGGGCAGGAGCTCTGAAGGGCCTCAGAAGGGGCCTAGCTCCTCCGGGGAGGAAAAGGCTGAAAAAACCAAATAAAACCCCAACCCTGCGTCTCCTTGGATCAGGGACAGGCTAGGGCATTCCTCAGGAGACAGAGCTTCGACTGGGTCCCCCCAAAGCTTGCCCAAATGTCTCTCCTTCGGCTTGGGCATCCTCACAAAGCTGAGGGAGCAGAAGGCCAAGGGCTGGGCATGGCGCAGGGACAGGAAGGGAGGTTCGGGTGTCCCCCAGGAGAAGGAGCTCCCACTTAACCCCCCCACCACCCACTTTGGCTGGCCCTACGCAGCTGGGAAAGGCTGGTGACTCTCTGGAGGGACCAGAGGCCTTGCAGAGGGAGCTGGGTGGGTGGGAGCATTGGGCCATCATCCAGGATTCCATGCCCTTGACCAAGAACAAATGGCGGCCTCTGCCCCTGGGCCTGGCTCGAGTCTCAGTGTGGAGGGGAAGGCGTCCTGAGCAGGAGACCTCCCCTTCCTGTGTTGGTGTCTCTCTGAGACGCTTTCCACAATTTGGCTTGGGGGGCAGCCCAGGCCCAGGCTGACGGATGGGCTCTGATATAGAGGCCAATGTGGAAGGTGCCTTTTCCCTCAGAGGCAAGGTGCTGGCTAAGGACGGCTCAGATCCAGCATCAGGACTGGCTCTCCTGCGTGGCTCGGCACCTTCTTGTCCCGGCTGAGATCGGGAGCAGGCTTGGCCTTCCTCCAAAACTGCCTCCACCCTCCGGCATCACCCCGTGGGAGATCTTTCTGCTCTTGGGTGGAGGTGGGCTACTTGGTCTTGGAGGCTGCTGCAGGCGCTCGCCTAGGCAAGAGGGGCTGATGGCTCCCAGGTGTTTGTGAGCATCCTTCGATTTGGCCAGGTTTGCCAAAGCCTCTCCTGAAAAGGAGACACTGGGCATGAAACAATCCTGTTGGCAGCCTTGGGTCAAGTGCCTGGGCCTCGCTCCTCCTCATCGCTGCACTTAAAGAGGTTTGAAAACACGGAGCCCTTGAATCCCACGGAGCCCGGCTGGCTATGAAGGAAATAATTGCACAAATTCAGACAGCAGAGCCTTCTAGAAGTTCAGTTTTCCCAAGCATTAGAAGAGAAGTTAGGACTGTGTGGCTCAGCGCAGGAGAGGTGGCACCAAAACTGTCCCTGGCCTGTCTCTGTGCCCGGTTCTTAAGGGCAGGAGCTCTGAAGGGCCCCAGAAGGCCCCAGCTCCTCCGGGGAGGAAAAGGCTGAAAAAACCAAACCCAACCCCACCCTGCGTCTCCTTGGATCGGGGAGAGGTTGGAGCATCCCCCCAGAAGACAGAGCTTTGACTGGGTCCCCCCAAAGCTTGCCCAAGCAGATCTCCATCGGCTTGGGGGCCCTCACAAAGCTGAGGGAGCAGGAGGCCAAGAGCTGGGCATGGCCCAGGTACAGGAGGGGAAGCTGGGGTGTCCCCCAGGAGAAGGAGCTCCCACTTGACCCCCCCCCCTCCCCCCCCACTTTGGCTGGCCATACCGAGCTGGGAAATGCTGGTGACTCTCTGGAGGGACCAGAGGCCTTGCAGAGGGAGCTGGGTGGATGGGAGCGTTGGACCCTCATCCGGGATTCCATACCCTTGACCAAGAACAAATGGCGGCCTCTGCCCCTGGGCCCGGCACGGGTCTCAGTGTGGTAAGAAGTGGCTGGAGATGAGCCCTGCAGCAAGGGCTCTGAGGATGCTGGTGGCGGCAGCTCTGGAGGAGCCAGCAGTGGGCCCTGGCAGCCATGAGGGCGTCCCCCATCCCGGGGCACATCCACAAAGAGCCGCTCCAGAGAGGGGACGGTCTCCCGGCATTGGCCTCACACAGTACTGCCTGGACCACCGTTGCCAAGGCTGGGAAGGTCCTTGAACGCATCCAGAGATGAACCAAGCTGGTGACGGGGCTGGAGGGCTTAGTAAACGTTTGGTCAGCGCTGAAGCCTTGGGGCAGCTGGATGAGATGATCATGTAGGTCCCTTCCAACTGAACCCTTCCATCCACCCACGGAGATGTCTGCCGAAGTCTCCGACTCATCCTCCCCTTCCTAGGGCTAAACAAATGCCTTCCGTATCTGATTCCCCCTCATTATCCCCTGTCCCCCTTTGCTGTACCCTCTCCAGCAGTTCCCTTTCCTTCTTGAACTGGGGAGCCCAGCACTGGACACAGTGCTCCAGATATGGCCTCACCAGGGCTGGTGCAGCTCTGAGCCAGGTAGTCCTTTCCCTGCCACGCTGCCCAGACCCCCAGCACAGCCCTCGCCTCTCCTGCACCCACCGCCTCCCCGAGGCGCAGCCAGGAAAGCCCCAGCCCTCGGCATCCCACCCCTGACCGGTGGCCACTAACGCTCTGCTCTGCCTATCTCTTCTTGCCTGTACACCTGCTCAGCCTGCAGCTTGAGCCTGGTCAGGTACGGCCTGTACTCGTGTCCTGGGTCTGGCGGGGGTAGGGTTAATTCCCCCCAGGACCTAGCAGGGACACAGGTATTCCATCCCATGTGAGCCATGCCCAAGGGGTTCGAAGGCAGAGCTAGCAGAGCTAGCCGGGGAAGGGGAAGGGGAAGGGGAAGGGACAGGAAGTCCCCCGGAGGAGGAGATGGGTCGAGGGGCATCCCCGGGTGGGGTCAGCAAGTGGCTGTATCGTAATCGTGGTTGTATATTCCTCTGTCAGTGTTATTGTTGTTGTTTCTTTCTCCCTTTTGCTGTTCTGTTAAATTGCCCTTGTCTCAACCCACGAGTTTTGCCGCCTTCTCCCAATTTTCCCCTCATGGCCGCGCTGGCGGTAGGGGATCTGGTCTGCGCCAGCGGCTGCCACGTGGTCCTTTGTTGCTGTCTGAGGCCAAACCATGACAACTCGTTGAACTCCTTCAGAGTGCAAACCACCTACAGAGAGAGGAGGGGAGAAACCCCCCAAGAACTGTCAAGCGAGCCAGAAGGGCCTTCTCCGGAGCAGCCCCAGCCCAGCCCAGGGG
>JAOXJK010009675.1:0-10723 GCA_025774025.1 Xenus cinereus | reverse complement strand
GCCGCCGAGAAGGGGCAGAGGCTGCCCGGTGGTGAGGGGAAAAGTGTGAGGAACAGCCCTGCCAGCCCCGAGGGGAGAGCGGGAGGAGGGGGAGAAGGGGGCTCCGGCCTTCTGGCTCCCCCCAACAGAAATTCCCTGTGGAGCCCCCACCGCAGCAGGAGAACAGCCTGAGAAGGCAGGGGCAGGAGAGAGGAGCTGGTATGGCCTGACCACAGCCCCCTGATCCCCATCCCCCTGCACGTCTCAGGGGCTGGGGGTTAGAGGAGTCAGGAGTGAAGGTGAGCCTGAGAAAAAAAAGGAGGGTGTGGGAGGTAGGTGGTGGTTTGATTTTTGTCTCGCCATCCAAATCTGTGTTAGCTGGCAATAAATGACATTAATTTTCCTCAAATCCTGTCCTGTTGAGGATGGGGAGCGAGGGAGCGGCTGGGTGGGCGCCTGGCAGCTGGGCAAGGTCAACTCATCACAGGTCCCAGCAAGGGAATGAAGCCCCAGCCGTGGTGGCTCCCGGATGGCTGATACCTGGGCCTGGTAAATCGGTTATCGGGGTTGGGATGTGTTGCTGTAGCTGCTGCACGGGGCTGGCCAGGTCTGCCTTTGGGAAGGGGATACCGCAGCAGTCTTTCCTCCTAGGGCATCGCTTTGAGGTCAGGGTTGAGGTGCACTTGGGGTCCTGGTGAGCAAACAGCTGCCTGTTCTATTATTTAGGTGAATAAATGGGAGTTTTCTGTCTGTGGGTCACTTCGCCGAATGCCTTTCACGGGCACCAGGTCACTTCAGATAGCAATGCTCTCTCCATCTTCCTTTCTGCCTGGAATGCTTGTATGATAACTATGTGAGTAAAATATTTGGTAAGGAAACCCCGGGAGGAGTGCTGGCAGGTCAGCCACCCTCCTGCACCGGCTGCCTTGTGGACAGGCACTGGGGACCCCTGCCCTGCCACCAGTGCTGGTTGCTCCCGAGCCAACGTGTATGCAAAGCGTGTGCTTCATCCAAAGGGTGCCTGGCAGCATCCGGGCTGTCTGCTGTAAATAACCAGACTCAGCTGCAACAAACCTGGAGGGACACGGTTTAAACTCTATCCCATGGTCTGGCAGCTTTTTTGGCAAAGGAAAGTTTTGTCCAGTAGTTCTTAGGAGGGTACAATGACTTGGGTTTATAACACATGGCCAATGCTAAAAAGGGAGAGGGGAGAAATAAGGCAGGAATCAAAAGTGCAGGTAGTTTCATACGCTGAATTAGACCATTTTAAAACTTAATTAAATTTTACCTGCATTTTAGGCTGCGGTCAGTCAGGGATTGAGGAGAAGAAAAAACCACTTGAGTATTAAAGGTGTGGTTGTGTATTTAGTCAGGACAATGCTGCACGTAGAAAGCTCAGTCACATCTGCTTGTGACCTTAGCTAATTGTTGATTAGGAGAGTAAGTAAAATTATTTGCTTCATTGCAGCTGAGAAAGGAGGTGGCCTGTACAGTGGACGTTAATTTCTCTTTGTCACTCATGAAAGGTATGAAGAGAGACCTCGTACTGAACACAGTGAATTTGATTCTCTCCTGTACAGACAGGTGTAAAGGAGTATGACAGAGGGCCAGTAGCTTCTAAGAGAAAGCTTACTCAAACTATCACTTATTTGAAGCATTGTTACTATCCCCAGCTGCCCTAACATGACTGCTTTGAAAACAAAAAGGGCTCCAGGAACCCTATGCAGAAAGAGATGGGTCAGCTCTAAAACTTGCTGCCTGACAAAATTTTGTGCACCTGTGAGGGTGGGCCATTAACCACATGCTAATCTTTGGTACACTATTGAGGCTTTTTTCTTTTTTTTTTTTTTTCATCTGTTGTACTGAAAGGGTGGTAGCTGCCCCTATAGCTCAGGGTCTTCTGAACTGGTGGGCAGAAGCGGATATATTGCTGCCCTGGCCCCTCATTAGTCCAAATTCTTCTTCTGGTACAAAGGAAATCAAGAAGAGATGAGTCTTAGGTCACTTTCTGTGGATAAATACAGCTGAACAGCATGAAGGTGATGAGGACTCAGCTTTCTGTGAAGGTTCAAACATTTCCTCTGATTTGAAGGCCAATCTTTTTTCTTTAGCATTTTATTTGGTTGTGATCAGGCCATGAAATAGATGTGAACAAATGTCTTCAGCATGCAACAAAATACATGAGGATATTGTACTTTTAGCTAGGTTTCTTAAAGAAATGTATCATATCTAAAGCACACGCCTGCCTGCTTGTCCCTTCACAGAAATTTTTAGGGTCTCAGAGCGGCTTCTTCTAGACCTGGAAGAGCAGCAGAAGTCTCAAAAGCTCTGACAAATTTCCTGAAAGAAGCCTGGAGACAGAGGAGACCTCCCAAATGAGAGCAAATGCTGAGAGAAGGATGGGAGCTCAGCTGCCACCTGTTGTGGTTGGTAACTACCTGGCCACCCCACGCAGGTGTCCTGCATGGCTAATTGGAGTGCAGTGAGGTGCAGGCCAGCCCAGCTGTATCCTCCCTCTTCCCAACAGTGGTATCGTGAGACCAGGTGAGTGGAGTCTGGGAGAAGACACAAGCTTTGTTGCTTCTGCTTCTGTAAAAGGACTTAAATTTCTCCCAGTGCTTCAGAAAACAGCTATTTATTTTTATTTTTAGCAGCATACGTTTCACTGCAGTTTGCAGATGACTAAGGGTCAGGGTTCTGTTACGTTTCGTGTGTCTGCCCTTAATTATTTTCTTTTGAACTCACCATGACTTGCAGTAGAAGCCTCTGTATTTGCTGATATAAATGGATGCAACAGTTCATCTTTAGCATAAATATCACTTATTTTATTAGCAATAATAAAGGCATCAAATCTTTTGCTGGGATTTTTTTTTTTTTTTTAGTTATCAGAAAACTGAACTCTTGCTACCCCAGAAATTTGAGCCTAGGGAGTTCAGTGGTTAGTATATGACTACTCTAGGGGAACAAAAGGTACCTTTCCAATTAAAGTTAATAGAGGGATAACTTCAGACACACAAAAGGAAAAAAAGACACCTATAAGTCATGGTGAGTTCAAAAGGAAAGAATTAAGGTAGGCACACAAAGCATCATGGGAAGTGCTATTCAAGCTACCATGTCAAAAAGGCTGATTAACAGCAGTTCCAAGTCTACCTGATCACCAGGGAGTCTTACTGATAAAAATTATTTCCCCTCCAGAGAGAAGAATCTCCCTGAACTGAACAAATGTGTCACTTTTGAATAAGGATTCATGAAAAGGCAGAAAAGGAGAAGAAAAAAGAATAAAGGTATGCATTCACCCAAAGATCTGAAATTTTTAACTTGTGACTGTTTATGGGTCTTTAAGTTCTGAATGAAACTGCAAGTCATACGTCAGTGAGCGGGGTTCAGATCATTAGCTTTGCATTTCTTTTTTCTTTAAAAGTGGCTGTTTGCAGATAAAATTCAATGGTATTAGTTGTAATTGTAATCAGGGAAATCTAATGGCTTTGTTTGATGTGTTGCTTAGACCTTCCAGGCTGTAGGGCTTTTCAGCAGAGTCCTTTAAAGATATCGATTAAATTCTGGAGCTTGTGTGTGAAATTCGGTGGTTTGTTCTGTGTGTACATGTCAGACTAGATGAGTGTAATGGTAAATTCTAGACATAAAATCAAATTATTTCACGTTGCTGATGAGTTTGATCCCCTCTGTCCCCCCGCTCTTTTATTTCTGTGGTTGTTTTCAATGCTTTGAACTGTACAGGAGAAGAGAGACATGAAAGAAAATGCTATTGGAATGTCTTTTTGTGAGCACGATGTTATACATATGCCGGGTTTTCTTTCATTGGACCTTTTATAACTCTCATGTACATTTACATGATATTTTGGAGAAATTTCTCTTTGAATTGCCTTTTAATCTTTGAGTAGCTCAGTTGTCTTCGTTCCTGTGGTTTGGTCCTCCATGTGTGGTGATGTGGGATGGGTTAGAGAACAGGATTGCCATGCCTGGGGCCAGTTCAGTGTGAAAACGTGGGGGCTTGAGATAATGTTGGGCAGGGTGCCGTTTGGAAGAATTACAGTTGACTCTGTGTTTGAGCTGCTTTCTCTGGGCTACTGCAGTGGATATGTTTTAGATGCGTCCAATGCTTTGACGTTAACTGGTGAAATTTAGGAAAAGTTTTGCAGTGAACGTAGTCGGCAAGAAGTAGGAGATGAACAAGTCCAGGCTGTGCTACTTGACAAAAAGTGGGGTGGGTTTTTGAATTTCAGCCAAGTTGTGAGGAGCTTCACTCGGTACCAGAAAGAAATTCATGCTGTTTGCCTACAAAATGGAGATAGAAGGGGGTGTTGGGTAGCCAACTGCTAAGTAAGCAATGTTCTGTCTTGTAAGGGGAAATGAAGGTTTTTGCCTAAATTGTTAAAAAGTATGTCTGAGGTAAAATATTGCCTTCTGAGAAATCATTGGGAGTTTTCCCTCTTGTTTGTTTGGCTCGGTATTTTCAAAACCAGTGGGTAGTGAGTTTCACGTTATATTTGTGATGCTTTGTGAAACTGTTCATGTTCTTCTGTTTGTTTTTTCTCGATGAGTTGTTGCTTGTGTTCTCATAGTTGTTTTTACTTGAAGTTTTTAATGTTATGTGTCGCTATTACTAGAATGTAAATGTTAGAGTGGGCTTTTGTTAGCTCATTTCCTGACTGCTGTTTTTAATACCTTGGGGAGCTGTAGAGTATGAACTTTTTCACTCAGTCTTTAAGCATCTCATCGTTTATTCATATTGACATTATAAAAATGCAGAAAGTTATGCAAAGAGCAGTCTAAATGTAGTACAAATTTCTCCTAAAAAGTGTGTATATGTGTGCCTGTACAAAAGATTAAATTAAATAACATTTACATGTATACATTATATTACATTACACATTATATTCTATGGAATATTTCATTAAACCTAGGAAAAATTATATGTAGAATTAAAAGATATAAATTAGTATCTTAAAACAGATGCATATTGCCCGCTACTATCTGAAATATATATTCATTTCATCTATATATGCACTTGCTATTGTCCCATCCAAATGAGTGAGTTTAACATCTAGTAACAGAAAAGGAAGTTTATTGTCATTTTCTTTATTTGACTGTAGAAAACTACTACCCAGAAAGCAATTTGTATTTGTTTAATTTAAGTGTTAGGGTCCTAATTATTAGGCAGGTTACCCAAAAGGCTAGAAGAAGCAATGTTGTTTCTGTTCTGTATCTGTTTGTTTCCACTCTGGGTGTTAGTATTTCTTTGTGTTAATATTTCTTTGACTGGGAATCGGTTGTTCTTTGGGGGGATGAGGAAACTGTCTCTTTGCAGCCGGTCACCGTAGCAAGCTCCACCACGGTAAGAGCTTCCATGCGTCTCTGAGCTCTCCAGTACTCAGCTGGAAAACTGGGGCCCCGTAGCAGTCGAGGGACTCCTGGGTTATTTGTCTGCTATTTATTTCAGAAAGCCTCCTAGGCTTCTAGCGCTGTCGGCTTTCGTGCAGAAGTCTCTCTGCCGTTGTTTTAGTAAGCAGTTCTAAAACATGATTGTATTTTGGGAATTCTGCTCAAAAGAAAATGACGAGCGTATTAAGTAAATCAGAGCTTTTTTGGTAGGCAGGCTGACAGCAAACTTCAAATATAACTGACTGGTGGTAAACTTAACATCAGTAATATGTTAATAATATGGTTGACATCCATTTTATAAGACATTGTGTGGTGGGTATAGTTTGTGCTGAATCAAGAGTCTCTTTGCTACCACAGGAAGAGGTCAGGAGAAGGTAGGTTAGCTGTGAAGAAAAAAAAATAAATGCTTTTGGTTGAGGTGAGAAGACATTATATCATTATTTGCTTTAACATGTCATTGGTTTCCTCTCCCTCTCCACCTGGAAATTTCTGTTCCCAAAAGATTCTCAAGTCCTTAACAGATTTAATATCTATATTTTTCTCTTGGACCTTAAAATTAAAGATACTGTTTAACCTTCCGTATGTTGCTTTAACAACATGAATCTGCTCCCACCTTGGTGAGGAGATCCACTCTCCTTAGACCTTCCTGGATTCAGTTGTCTTTTCATCCCAATATATTTCATTACAAATGTGGTTTTGGTAGAAAAAAATTATTTTCTTTGTTTTTCATTTTGATTATGTCATACCTTTCTTTCAGCTTCCTTTATTTTATCAGTGTTTAGTTCAAACTCTCCCTTCTCATTTAAAATCCACGTGTCTTTGCTCCTCCCTACTTTGCTTATTTACTTCACTTTCTTTGGCCTTTTTTTGTGTTCTATCAGGTAATCGGTTTAATTTGTTGGTTTGTTATCCTCTTGCACAAGCTTGGCCGTGCGGTCCTTCATGCTGCCTGTTACGGAGTGACCTTCTTGAACACATAAGCAACTCTGTCCTTTGCCTTGCTCCATTCACCTCCACTGCGCCGCCTTAGGGGAAAACTGCTCTCGGTTCCCCATTAAAGCAGTGATCTAATTAATGGTGGTTGTAGCTCTCTGTCTTCTCCCAGCTTCAGTTTACTCATCTGGCCGCCTTATAGATTTGAAAAGTACCTAGGGCAGGTCGTACCGGCTGCGCAGAATAAGTTTTAATTTTTTTTTTTAATTATTTGTTTATTATATTCTGGGCAGTTCACCCTGGGGAACTGCTTCTGCATAATTCTTTAATTAAGGACACAAAGCTGGCACTCATCAGCAGTATAAAGGGGGTTTGGGATAGTGTACAGACAAAGCTGGATGATGTTGAGGACTACGGTCTTATGAGTGCAGAAGATAACATTGTGCATTTGGGGGCTCCTACTGAAACGTGCTGCTCTGAGCTGGGAGGTCATCAGCTGGAAATGCCCAAGAAACACACGGGGGTTTCTCAGTCACAAGCTGAGAGTAGGCTGCGAAGATACAAAAAAGGTAAATGCAATCCTAGGATGTCTCAGGAAAGGTAATTCCAGATAAAGAAGAATTACTGTCTGCATCCAAGGGTCATTAATGAGACCTTGTTTAAGATACCACAAGGTTTTGAGTAGCAGTGTTCAAGAAAGATGACCTGAAACTGAAGGTTGCATAGGCAAGGCTGTAGGGATGATCAGGGGAATGGAGAATTTTTTTCTTACAAACAGAAGGTAGAGAAGGTTGGCGTGTTTAACTTAGCAAGGCAAAACCTGAGAGAGTACACAATTTTTTGTCTTTAAATACATCATGCAGAAAATAACTTTTTAAGCTGAAGTTGGCAGAGGAAGAGAGGGGTACCAACTGGCTAGGAGTACATTTCAGTTGGGGGTTCAGAAACAAGTTCTTAACCGTTAGAGCATCCAGGCTCTGAACAGACACTCCATGGGAGCAGTCAGGGCGCAAAAGATAACAGAAGTGAAGATGAAGCTTAGTAAATTTATAAAAGGGATTACCTGTAGCAAGGCTACTCCTGAGAGCCAGGGGTTAGACTCCCTGAGCCAGGTGATCATCCTAGGTCTATGGCCATTAGGACGTACAGAGTTCTTTTTCTTTTTTTTTTATTCCTAATTTTTTAAATTTTTTTATTATTTTTATTTTGTTATTTATTTTGTAGAGAAGCCATTTGAGTCATTGTTTTGAATAAATGGGCCACTTGCAGACAGCAGGATGTGCTTGTAACTGTGGTTACCTTCCAGAAGTAAACAAAAGTTTCCATCCTTATCTTGATGTGGGGTTTGGAGCAAATACTTTTTAAATCCCATTAGCTCAGCTCAGCAAACCAAACTTGACTGAAAGTCTGCTTTTCTAAAACTGAGCCATAGGTGTTGAAATGTTTCTACTGAAACAATCTGTGCAAGCTAATTCAGTCTGTTGAACTGGTTTGGTTAAATAAAGCAGTTTTATGTTACTGACACACGTTTTCAGCCCTTTGAATATCATCCACCATCTGATAGGAGCTAAATAAAAACTACTGAAAAAATTTACATTGGACAACAAACTGTATTTCAAAAAAAAAACCCAAACAAACCCTCTAATGATTTATAGATTTGTCTAAAACAAACTGCTGGATTTATCTATATAAGGCTCTAACTCCTCTTTAAAATAAAGGATTAATAGTGTTGACTTCACTGTTGGACAAATCTCTTGCAAGTGAAAGGAGTTTGGGATGCAAGACAATTTCCAGTTACTTCTATCAGAGGACCTAATGAAAGAAGAAAACCATAATAAGAATCGTAAAAATATTCTCCTCCCATGTGCTCTGAAAGGACGAGTTTGCCATTTGATGGGGTGCCAGCGTGCTGCAAGTGTTGACTGCTGTTCTTTAAAGCCTTATAAAGAAACAAAACTAACAAAAGACACTACAGACAATATTGCAGCAACGAGTGTTTCTTGGATGTCAAACACCCTCTAACCCACAGCACTTTGATCTTGGGAGCATACCATAAAGAACAAATAGAGTAATTTTTCTTACATGCTAACATTTAACAGTGAGGTTGATGAACTTCTGGAAAACTAGCATAATGGGCATGCCTTTTCCATTTGTTAAATTGTTTTGACAAGGGCATATTTCATTTAAAGAGGCTGTCTTCTATTCCTTTCCTTTTTGGTCTCTGAAAAAATAAAAGAGGAACCAATATAGAACTTCACAGCACAGATCAGCTCACCTTCCATGAGCTAAGTGAAAAAAAAAAAATCACTTCAATGCTCTTTTTTTGGGGGGTGGGTATGAGGGCAGGGGGAAATAAGAGAAAAGAGTGTGTAGACGATATAGCTGGCTATTTGTGAGTTTTGGCTCAGCCTTTTCATTGAAAGCCTCTGTTTCCATTAAACTTGCCAAAGAAAATGTATGAAATGTATTAATACACAGTGTACACATTAGGGGTGGGTGCAGTGACTTAGAGACCATCAGAACCCCTCTGGTGCTTTCTCTTGTAACTAGACAGGAGTGTATTAGCGGACTCCACCGTGCTTGGTTGGTATTTCCCATCCGCAAAAGAGGTGCTGCTTTTACATTTTTGTATCTCTGTCCTTTCACGTTGCCAAAGTGGAGGAGGTTCCCTCCTGCGTTGCTGGTCCAACTCTCGCGACAGGGTGTTACACTCCCCCAAACCCCGCTCTTCCAGGATCCCCTTTTCTCAATTTGCAGTCTTAGGGGATTGGTCTCTTCCGTAGACATATAAACTTTTGGTACGTTAAAGCTTGGGCTCTATTCACAGATTCTTCTGAGATTCATTTTGCCAGCGTGTCTCCATCTTCCTAGATGCTAAATAATTTTAATTTTTTTTTTCAGGGATAGCTTCATTAATAGAATTTTAACTAGAATAAGAGAATCTTGGAGTCTTGAATTCTTGGAGTCATGAGTTAAAATTCTGATTAGATCTAGCCCAAATCTTTTACTGTGAGGAGATGCTGATTTATATGATTCCTGGTGGAAAACCTTAGCACGTCCAGGGCTTGTCTGCTCTGTCTGAATGGATGCTAGCAAACTCTGGGCATAAGAAGTCTGGGTTTCTTCCACCAGTCTCATTCTTTCCTGCTATTTGAAGTATAGTATCTATGTTTCAGCAGTGCTGTGAGAGACACTATTTGTCTAGATACTTCTAGGGCTTCAGTCTCTCTTTGCGCAAGCAAATTAATCTACCAGTTTCTGCTCTTCATGGTTTTCTTTTTCAGAGAAGGCAGTGATGACCAGAATCGTTGCTGAGGCGTGAGTGTATCCTTTGCCTTTTCTAGGGCAGAAATCACCCTTTCACTGGCAGAAACGCTGGTGGATCCTTGCATCTGATTTCAAGTCCTTATTCAGCTGTGCTCCACAACACGCTAAAAATGAAGCTCAGGATCCCTAGTAGATGTTTCTCGGATTCTCTCCTGACCAATTGCAGAAGGACTGGTGTTTACACTATCCAACTTCAGGCATCTGACATGGGCTATGAACTGCTTTGTCTCTTGGATCTATTCGTGCTGCTGGACAGGATTACCGTCGGCAGCTGGGTATCGTAGACACGTGTGAGCTTGCATCTCGCTCAGATCTGTGAGCAGAACTGCCATCTGGAGCAAAATGAGCCATTCTGCAAAGATTTTCTGCTTGCATGGTATAAGCTAGCAAGGGTCTTTCTTCCCGGCTTGGCACACCTCGTCACATTTATAATAAAACGGGATTGCAAGTGGTTGCGTGTTTGCAGTTGCAGGTTTTGTTGCAAAAGTTTCAACACTTCTGCCTTGTAAGCGGGCTAGGAAAAAAGATACTTCTGCTAGATGCAAATCTTTTGAAATTACTATTTTTTCTGTCTTCTGAGACTGCTTCCTGTCTCGTGGCAGTTAACAGCTGATCTCAGTGCAGTATGGCATCTGCACATAAACCTCTTACCTTCTATTTCTCGTGCAAACAGAATACAGAAATGACTGGTTAGGAAACAAGTACTAAAAATATCCATAGTTAATTTCCTTTTATGCTTTGACTTGATGTAGCTTTTGGGCAAGTCACGTGCACAACATGATTAATTGCCTGATTTTTTGAAAACCTGTTTTTTTTTTTCAAGATGCAATTGACTGAAATAGTTTCTGGAAATCAGTTAGGTAGGAGGCTTCCAGAGTTACTACAGCTGTTAAAATCCTGCCGCATTAGGCCAAAGGACCTAAACTCTTATCAGAAAGTCAGGTTTTTTTAAAGATTTATCCTCTGGCTTCTTTCCAGTTCGAAGACTTTTATCACAGAATCACAGAATGATATGGGGTTGGAAGGGACCTCTGGAGATCATCTAGTCCAAACCCCCTCCCAAAGCAGGGCCACCCAGAGC
>JAOXJK010009674.1:0-10758 GCA_025774025.1 Xenus cinereus | reverse complement strand
CCCGGCCTGAAGGGAGAGGGCCCCAGCGTCGACGTGACCCTTCCAAAGGGTGAGGTGGACATTTCTGGCCCCAAGGTCAATATCGATGTACCAAGCGTGGACATCAAAGGGCCAGAAGGACAACTGAAAGGCCCCAAGGTCTCTCTGCCAGATGTTGACCTCAGCCTGAAAGGCCCCAAAGTGAAGGGTGACCTGGACATTTCCGTCCCCACGATGGGAGCCGATTTGAAGGGTCCTGGACTTGACCTCAAAGACCCCAAAGTTGACATAGAAGCCCCAGACGTGGACATCCATGGTCCAGAAGGTAAACTGAAGATGCCAAAGCTGAAAATGCCCAAATTTGGGGTGCCTGGCCTGAAGGGAGAGGGCCCCAGCATTGACGTGACCCTGCCAAAGGGCGAGGTGGACATTTCTGGCCCCAAGGTCAATATCGATGTACCGAGTGTGGACATCAAAGGGCCAGAAGGACAACTGAAAGGCCCCAAGGTCTCTCTGCCAGATGTTGACCTCAACCTGAAAGGCCCCAAAGTGAAGGGTGACCTGGACGTTTCCATCCCCAAGGCAGAAGTTGGTTTGAAGGGTCCTGAACTGGATCTCAAAGGCCCCAAAGTTGACATAGAAGCCCCAGACGTGGACATCCATGGTCCAGAAGGGAAATTGAAGATGCCAAAGCTGAAAATGCCCAAATTTGGGGTGCCCAGCCTGAAAGGAGAGGGCCCCAGCGTTGACGTGACCCTTCCGAAGGGTGAGGTGGACATTTCTGGCCCCAAGGTAGATATCGATGTGCCGAGTGTGGACATCAAAGGCCCAGAAGGAAAACTGAAGGGCCCCAAGGTGAAGATGCCTGAGATGAGCTTCAAGACCCCCCAGATCTCCATGCCCGACATTGACCTCAACCTGAAAGGCCCCAAAGTGAAAGGAGACCTGGACGTTTGCGCCCCAAAACTGGAAGGAGAACTCAAAGCACCCGGACTTGACCTCAAAGGCCCCAAAGTTGACCTTGGAGCACCAGAGGTGGACATCCACGGGCCAGAGGGCAAAGTGAAGATACCTAAGATGAAAATGCCCAAATTTGGGGTGCCCGGCCTGAAGGGAGAGGGCCCCAGCGTCGACGTGACCCTTCCAAAGGGTGAGGTGGACATTTCTGGCCCCAAGGTAGATATCGATGTGCCGAGCGTGGACATCGAAGGGCCGGAAGGAAAAGGGAAAGGTCTCAAATTTAAAATGCCCGAACTGAACATTCAGACGCCCAAACTGTCCATGCCAGACGTTGACCTGAGCTTGAAGGCCCCCAAACTCAAGGGAGATGCAAATATCTCTGGTCCCAAGGTGTCCGGAGATCTGAAAGGCCCCAAAATGGAGGTGGAAGGTCCCCAGGTGGACGTTGAGATGCCCGAGGTAGACTTGGAATGTCCGGAAGGGAAAATAAAAGGCCCCAAATTTAAGATGCCGAAGCTTAACATCAAAGCCCCCAAAATATCGATGCCGGACGTAGATTTGAACTTAAAGGGACATAAAATTAAAGGGGAGATGGATGTTGCAGCTCCAAAGGTGGAAGGTGATTTGAAAGGGCCGGAGATCGACGTCAAGGGGCCGAAAATAGATGTGGAGGTCCCCGACGTCAACCTGGAGTGTCCAGAAGCCAAACTGAAAATGCCGAAAGTCAAAATGCCTCATTTCCACATTTCCGGCCCAAAGTTTGAGGGAGCTGAGGTGGACGTCAACCTGCCCAAAGGGGAGATGGATCTTTCTGGGCCGGAGGTGGAGATGGAAGGGCCAGAGCTGGAGGTGACAGGACCAGAAGGCAAATGGAAAGGTCCCAAGTTCAGGATGCCGAAGCTGAACATCAAAACCCCCAAAATCTCGGTGCCGGATGTGGACCTGAACCTGAAGGGACCTAAAGTGAAAGGAGAAATGGACATTGGGGTTCCTAAAATTGAAGGAGACCTGAAAGGGCCAGAACTAGACATCAAGGGGCCAAAAGTGGATGTTGAGGCCCCCAGTATCGATTTGGAGTGTCCCGAAGGAAAACTGAAAGGCCCCAAGTTCAAGATGCCCGAGATGCACATCAAGGCCCCCAAGATCTCCATGCCCGACGTGGACATCAACCTGAAAGGGCCCAGCATGAAAGGGGATGTTGACATCACGGCTCCCAAGCTGGAGGGTGACCTGAAGGCTCCCGAGGTGGACATCAAGGCCCCCAAAGTCGACATTGATGTGCCAGATGTAGATCTTCATGGCCCAGAAGGCAAATTCAAGATGCCCAAGTTCAAAATGCCCAAGTTCGGGATGCCGGGGGTGAAAGCAGAAGGCCCAGAGGTGGATGTGAACCTCCCAAAAGGGGACATTGATGTTTCTGTCCCAAAGGTCGATGTCGAGATGCCCAGCGTGGACATTGAAGGCCCCGAAGGGAAGGTGAAAGGCCCCAAGTTCAAGATGCCCGACATGCACATCAAGGCCCCCAAGATCTCCATGCCCGACATCGACTTGAACCTGAAGGGCCCCAAAGTGAAGGGGGGTGTTGATGTCTCTGTTCCAAAACTAGAAGGGGACTTGAAGGGCCCCGATGTGAACATTAAAGGTCCGAAGCTGGATGTTGATGTTCCCGATGTTGACATTGAAGGCCCTGAGGGCAAATGGAAAGGGCCCAAGATAAAAATGCCCGATATGCACATTAAGGCCCCAAAACTTTCCATGCCCGACGTGGACCTCAACTTGAAAGGTCCCAAAGTGAAGGGAGAAATGGATGTTTCCGTACCCAAAATAGAAGGTGACCTGAAAGGGCCGGATCTGGAACTGAAAGGGCCCAAAGTGGACATAGACGTTCCTGACGTTGACCTCGAAGGCCCAGAGGGGAAGCTGAAGGGTCCCAAATTCAAGATGCCCGAGATGCACTTCAAAGCCCCCAAGATCTCCATGCCCGACTTTGACCTCAACCTCAAAGGCCCCAAAGTCAAGGGGGACGTGGACGTTTCCCTTCCGAAAATGGAGGGTGATCTGAAAGGCCCGGACATTGACATCAAAGGCCCGAAACTGGACGTTGACCTTCCTGACGTGGAGCTGGAAGGTCCGGAAGGAAAAGTTAAAGGCCCCAAGTTCAAGATGCCCGAGATGCACTTCAAGACGCCCAAGATCTCCATGCCCGACATCGACTTGAACCTGAAGGGCCCCAAAGTGAAGGGAGATGTGGACGTGTCTGTTCCCAAACTGGAAGGGGATTTGAAGGGCCCAGAAATTGATATCAAAGGCCCCAAGGTTGATGTTGACCTTCCTGATGTTGAGCTGGAGGGTCCAGAAGGAAAACTCAAAGGCCCCAAGTTCAAGATGCCCGAGATGAACATCAAGGCCCCCAAGTTCTCCATGCCTGATGTCGACTTCAATCTGAAAGGCCCCAAAGTGAAGGGAGATGTGGACATGTCTGTCCCCAAGCTGGAAGGTCCCGAGGTGGACATCAAGGGCCCCAAAGTCGACATTGATGTGCCAGATGTAGATCTTCATGGTCCAGAAGGCAAATTCAAGATGCCCAAGTTCAAAATGCCCAAGTTTGGGATGCCGGGGGTGAAAGCAGAAGGTCCAGAGGTGGATGTGAACCTGCCGACAGGAAACCTGGATGTTTCTGGCCCAAAGGTGGACATTGAAGGTCCAGAGGTGGACATTGAAGGCCCAGAAGGGAAGGTGAAAGGCCCCAAGTTCAAGATGCCTGAGATGCACATCAAGGCCCCCAAGATCTCCATGCCTGATGTCGACTTCAATCTGAAGGGCCCCAAAGTGAAGGGTGACGTGGACGTGTCCCTTCCTAAGCTGGAAGGTGAATTGAAATGTCCTGACGTGGACATTAAGGGCCCCAAAATCGATATTGAGGCACCTGACGTGGACCTTCACGGGCCGGAAGGTAAAATCAAATTGCCGAAGTTCAAAATGCCCAAATTTGGGGTGCCGGGGCTGAAAGGAGAAGGCCCAGAAGTTGAAGTGAATCTACCCGAAGCCGACATCACTCTTGCAGGTCCAAAGGTTGACGTTAACGTTCCCGATCTGGACATTGAAGGCCCAGAAGGAAAACTTAAAGGCCCTAAATTTAAGAAGCCGGACATAGAATTCAACGTTCCTAAAATCTCCATGCCGGATATCGACCTCAATTTGAAAGGCCCCAAACTGAAAGCTGACGTTGATCCTTCCCTTCCCAAAATAGAGGGAGAACTGAAAGCTCCTAAAGTGGACATCAAAGGGCCCGAACTGGAGGTCGAAGGCCCCAAGCTGGACCTTGAGGGAAAAGCTAAAAAATCTAGGTTTAAACTTCCCAAATTTGGCTTTTCCGGCCCGAAAGTGCAAAGCCCTGAGGTGGACGTGAAACTTAAAAAACCCGATGTGGAAATATCTGGGCCCAAAGTCGATGTTCAGGCTCCGGAGGTGGACATTCAGGCTAAATCCAAAGGGTCCAAATTTAAAATGCCCTTTCTGAGTATTTCTTCCCCCAAAGTTTCGATGCCCGACGTGGAGCTAAATCTGAAAGGCCATAAAGTAAAAGGAGAGTTAGATCTTTCCAGCCCCAAGTTGGAAGGGGAACTGAAAGGTCCCGAGGTGGACATCAAAGGCCCCAAAGTCAACGTTGAGGCACCCGACGTGGACATTCACGGTCCGGAAGGTAAAATCAAAATGCCCAAGTTCAAAATGCCCAAATTTGGGGTGTCCGGCTTGAAGGCGGAGGGGCCAGAGGTGGACCTGAGCCTTCCCAAAGGAGAGCTGGATGTTTCGGGTCCCAAGCTTGAGGTGGAAGGTCCTGGTTTGGAGATTGAAGGCCCAGAGGGGAAGTTCAAGGGCCCCCAGTTCAAGATGCCGGAGATGAACATCAAAGCCCCCAAGATCTCCATGCCTGACATCGACCTGAACCTGAAGGGCCCCAAAGCGAAGGGGGACGTGGACGTCTCCCTTCCCCAGGTGGATCTGAAAGGCCCAAAAGTGGACCTGGAAGGTCCTGACCTTGACGTTGAAGGTCCCAAGGGAAAACTGAAAGGCCCCAAGTTTAAAATGCCTGAAATGAATATCAAGGCCCCCAATATTTCCATGCCGGACTTTGATTTGAATTTGAAAGGTCCCAAGGCAAAAGGAGGGGTGGACGTCGATCTCTCCGGGCCAAAACTGGAAGGGGACCTGAGCGTGCCAGATGTCCACATCAAAGGCCCAAAGCTGGACGTGGATGCCCCCGATCTGGACATCGAAGGCCCAGAAGGAAAACTGAAAGGTCCCAAGTTTAAAATGCCAGAAATGCACATAAAAGCACCCAAAATTTCCATGCTTGATGCCAGCTTGAACCTCAAAGGTCCCAAGCTGAAAGGAGACATAGACCTTTCTGCCCCAAAGCTGGAAGGGGATTTGAAGGCTCCTGAGATCGATATTGGAGGCCCCAAAGTTGACATCGAGGCCCCTGATGTGGACATTCACGGTCCGGAGGGGAAACTCAAGATGCCCAAGTTCAAAATGCCCAAATTCGGGATGCCCGGCTTCAAAGCAGAAGGTCCAGAGGTGGACGTGAACCTGCCGACGGGAGAATTGGATGTTTCTGCTCCAAAGGTGGACATTGAAGGTCCGGAGGTGGACATTGAAGGTCCAGAAGGGAAGGTGAAAGGCCCCAAGTTCAAGATGCCCGAGATGCACATCAAGGCCCCCAAGATCTCCATGCCCGACATCGACTTGAACCTGAAGGGTCCCAAAGTGAAGGGTGATGTGGATGTGTCACTTCCCAAGCTGGAAGGTGATCTGAAGGGTCCTGAACTGGATATAAAAGGTCCTAAAGTAGACGTAGACCTTCCCGATGTGGAGATTGAAGGACCGGAAGGCAAACTGAAAGGCCCCAAATTTAAGATGCCGGAGATGCATTTTAAGGCTCCCAAAATCTCGATGCCGGACTTTGATCTGAACCTGAAAGGCCCGAAAGTGAAGGGGGATGTGGAGGTGGAGATGCCGAGTGTGGAAGGTGACCTGAAAGGGCCAAAAGTGGATCTTAAAGGTCCCGAGTTGGACGTTAGCGCCCCAGATGTTCAAATCGAGGGGCCAGAGGGGAAGCTGAAGGGTCCCAAATTCAAGATGCCCGAGATGCACTTCAAAGCCCCCAAGATCTCCATGCCCGACTTTGACCTCAACCTCAAAGGCCCCAAAGTCAAGGGGGACGTGGACGTTTCCCTTCCGAAAATGGAGGGTGATCTGAAAGGCCCGGACATTGACATCAAAGGCCCGAAACTGGACGTTGACCTTCCTGACGTGGAGCTGGAAGGTCCGGAAGGAAAAGTTAAAGGCCCCAAGTTCAAGATGCCCGAGATGCACTTCAAGACGCCCAAGATCTCCATGCCCGACATCGACTTGAACCTGAAGGGCCCCAAAGTGAAGGGAGATGTGGACGTGTCTGTTCCCAAACTGGAAGGGGATTTGAAGGGCCCAGAAATTGATATCAAAGGCCCCAAGGTTGATGTTGACCTTCCTGATGTTGAGCTGGAGGGTCCAGAAGGAAAACTCAAAGGCCCCAAGTTCAAGATGCCCGAGATGAACATCAAGGCCCCCAAGTTCTCCATGCCTGATGTCGACTTCAATCTGAAAGGCCCCAAAGTGAAGGGAGATGTGGACATGTCTGTCCCCAAGCTGGAAGGTCCCGAGGTGGACATCAAGGGCCCCAAAGTCGACATTGATGTGCCAGATGTAGATCTTCATGGTCCAGAAGGCAAATTCAAGATGCCCAAGTTCAAAATGCCCAAGTTTGGGATGCCGGGGGTGAAAGCAGAAGGTCCAGAGGTGGATGTGAACCTGCCGACAGGAAACCTGGATGTTTCTGGCCCAAAGGTGGACATTGAAGGTCCAGAGGTGGACATTGAAGGCCCAGAAGGGAAGGTGAAAGGCCCCAAGTTCAAGATGCCTGAGATGCACATCAAGGCCCCCAAGATCTCCATGCCCGACATCGACTTGAACCTGAAAGGCCCCAAAGTCAAAGGAGACGTCGACGTGTCGGTGTCAGGACCAGAATGTGAACTGAAAGGTCCCGAGGTCAACATTGGGGCTCCTAAATTGGATGTTGGTGCTCCCGATGTCCACATTGACAGTCCAGAGGGGAAATTCAAGCTGCCTAAATTCAAAATGCCCAAATTTTCCATGCCCGGCTTTAAGGGGGAGGGGGTGGATGTGGACGTGAACCTTCCGAAGGGAGACGTGGACATTTCGGGCCCCAGCGTCGAGGTGGAGGCCCCTGACCTGAACCTGGATGGAAAAGTCAAAGGTCCCAAATTTTCCATGCCTGAGATGCACATCAAGGCTCCCAAGGTCTCCCTCCCTGACGTCGACCTCAACATCAAAGGGCCTCAACTGAAAGGAGACCTCGATGTCTCCGGACCCAGGCTGGAAGGTGATTTGAAAGGACCCCAAATTGATGTGAAAGCCCCCAAAATAGACGTTGACGTTCCTGATGTGAGCATAGAAGGGCCGGAAGGGAAACTCAAAGGCCCCAAGTTCAAGATGCCTGAGATGCACATCAAGGCCCCCAAGTTCTCCATGCCCGACGTTGACTTCAATCTGAAGGGCCCCAAAGTGAAGGGGGACGTGGACCTCTCGGCACCGAAGCTGGAAGGGGATCTGCAGTGTCCAGACATTGACATCAAAGGCCCCAAGTTGGACCTTCAGGCGCCCGAGGTGAACATCGAAGGGCCCGAAGGAAAACTGAAAGGCCCCAAGATGAAGATGCCAGAAATGCACATCAAGACCCCCCAGATCTCCATGCCAGACATAGACCTGAACCTCAAGGGCCTGAAGTTGAAAGGTGATGCTGACCTTCAAGGCCCCAAGCTGGAGGGAGGTCTGAAGGGGCCTGAAGTTGACATTAAAGGCCCCAAAGTTGACATCCAGGGCCCGGAGGTTGACGTCGATGGTCTGGAGGGAAAAGTGAAGATGCCTAAAATGAAGCTGCCCAAGTTCGGCTTTAAAGGAGAAAGTCCCGACGTGGACGTGAACCTGCCGAAGGCCGAGGTGGACCTTTCGGGCCCCAAGGTCGACATCAGTGTCCCAGACGTGAGCGTGGAAGGGCCAGAGGGAAAACTGAAAGGTCCTAAACTGAAGATGCCGGAGATGCACATGAGCGTTCCCAAAATCTCCATGCCCGAGATCGACTTGAGTTTGAAAGGCCACAAAACCAAGGGGGGCTTTGACCTCTCCACCCCGAAGATGGAAGGCCACCTGAAAGGTCCCGAAGTTGATATCAAAGGCCCGGAACTGGGAGTCAAAGGCCCCGAAGTGGACGTTGAATGCCCCGACCTCAACATCGAAGGCCCGGAGGCCAACGTCAAACTCCCCAAGTTTAAGAAGCCCAAGTTTGGGTTTGGGATGAAAAGCCCAAAGGGGGAGGTCAAGGTCCCGGGGGTAGAAGTGGATTTACCGGAGGCGGAGCTCAACCTGGAGTCGCCGGACGTCAACCTGGGTGGGAAGGGCAAGAAGAGCAAGTTCAAGATGCCCAAACTTCACATGAGCGGCCCCAAAGTGAAAGGCAAGAAAGGTGGGTTCGACATCAACGTGGCGGGTGGAGAACTCGATGGGAACCTGAAATCTCCCGACCTGGACGTCAACGTGGCTGGTCCCGACGTCACCATCAAAGGTGACGCTTCGGTGAAGTCCCCCAAGGGGAAAAAACCCATGTTTGGGAAAATCTCCTTCCCGGACGTTGAATTTGATCTTAAATCGCACCGATTCAGGGGGGACGCCTCAGTGGCCGTCCCAAAACTCGAGGGGGAACTTCCCAGTGGGCAGGTGGGCCTTGGGGACTTGAAAATGGAGGGCAACCTGAAAGGCCCCGGCCTTGATGTCACCGTTCCCTCCATCCCAGTGCCGGAGGTCGACTTGAACGTGAAAGGACCAAAAATCAAAGGGGAAGTGGGTGTTTCCGGAGTGGAACTGGAAGGTCCCGAAGGAAAGTTGAAATTGCCCAAAGTGGGGAAAATGGGTCTGGGTTTGGAAATGCCGGAGGGAAACTTGGACCTCTCGGCCCCCGACGTGAACCTCCGCGGGGTGGACGTGAAGCTCAAAGGGCCCCAAATCTCGGGCCCCGATTTTGATGGAAACCTGAAAGGACCAAAAGTGAAGGGAGATCTGGATGTTTCGGGTTCGGTGGAAGGGCCCAAGGTCAACCTGGAGGCGCCGGGTGTCGACCTCGGAGGCCTGGGAGGGAAGATGAAGCTGCCCAAGGTGAAAGCCCCCACCATGGAGGGCCCCGACCTCAGCGTGAGAGGGGGCCTCGACTGCTCCGTCCCCCGAATGGAGGTGGACACCAAAGCCCCCGGTGCCGACCTCCACCTTGGCGTCCCGGGCGTCGATATCCAAGGGCCTTCGGTGGACGTTTCCGCCCCAGATTTGGACATAAACCTGAAAGGACCAAAGTTGAAGGGCGACCTCGACGTTTCCGCCGGCATCAAAGCCCCCAAAGCTTCGGCGGACGCCCCCGACGTCGGCTTCGAAGTTCTGGGGGGCACCATCAAGCTCCCGTCCCTCAAGCTCCCCCAGTTTGGTGTTTCCAGCCCTGATGGGGGTGTCACTCTTGAAGGCCCCCAAGTCAAAGGAGGCCTGAAGGGCTCCGGGGTTGGGTTGGAAGGACCCGACGTAGAATTGAAAGGGCCGAAATTTCAACTGCCAGACGTTGACCTCAAGCTGAAAGGACCAAACCTACGGGGTGAGGTGGACGTTGCCGGTGATATCAAAGGTCCCAAAGTCAACGTGGAAGCTCCTCGGATCGACCTCAAGGAGCCCGGAGCCAGTGTCCACCTCGAAGCTCCAGCCTTGGACGTGTCCAAAGTTTCCGGGTCGGGTTTTAACCTCAACGTGAAAGGCCCCAAGATCAAAGGTGGTGCCACCATCTCTGGAGAGGCGGCCACTGCCGGCGGCGGAGCCCTTCACCTCACCGGCCCCAAAGTGGCCATCGGTGGCCCCAGCGTCACCCTCGGTAGCCCAGAAAGCGGCGGCAGCGGGGGGAAAGTGTCCTTCCCCAAGTTACGAATGCCCAAATTCGTCTTTTCCGACCCGGAGGTGAAGGGCAGGGAGATGGGGGTGGACGTGGAGTTCCCAGGAGGGGACCCCAACCTCTCCTCCGGTGCCGCTGAGGTGGAATCGGAGGAGGTCGACGTCCGGCTGAAGAAATCCAAGCTCAAAATGCCCAAGTTCAATTTTTCCAAGGCCAAAGGGAAAAGCGGCGGCGGCGCCTCCTCCTCGAGCTCCCCCGAGGTGTCGGGGTCCATCTCGGGGTCCAAGGGGGACCTGAAGAGCTCCAAAGCCAGCCTGGGGTCGGCGGAGGGGGAGCTGGAAGGGGAAGGTCCCTCGGCCAAAGGGAAGTTCTCCCTCTTCAAGAGCAGGAAGACGCGGCACCGCTCCTCCTCCTTCAGCGAGGAGCGTTCCTCCCACCCCACCGAGGTAGACCTGGCCTCCCCCCCGGGGGTTGGGGGGGAGAAGGTCAAAGTCGGGGGGGGCAAGATAAAATTCGGGACGTTCGGGGGGATGGGCTCCAAAAGCAAAGGGTGTTACGAGGTGACGGGGAGCGAGGAGGAGCTGGGGAAGGGACAGGGGGGGTGGGGACCCCCCGGCCCCCCCAAAAAATCCCCCCGCTCCTCCTCCTCCAGCACCGACAGCGGGACGAGGGGGGGTCTCCGCCTGCCCGGGGTGGAGCTGACGGTGGCCAAGAAGAAGGAGTAGCCACAGATTTTTTTTTGGGGGGGGGGGGCTGTACATAAAATAGCACTTTGTTTA
>JAOXJK010009673.1:0-10823 GCA_025774025.1 Xenus cinereus | reverse complement strand
GCAGAGCCCTGGAAGAGGCTGCCCAGGGAGGTGGTGGAGTCTCCTTCTCTGGAGACATTCAAACCCCACCTGGACACATTCCTGTCCAACCTGCTCTGAGTGACCCTGCTCTGGCAGGGGGTTGGACTAGATGATCTCCAGAGCTCCCTTCCAACCCCTACAATTCTCTGATTCTGTGTGATTCTGATGGTCTTGCAGCTGCCGTAGCATCACTGCGCAGCGTTTACTAGACTGTCACGCTTTTAAGACCTGCTGCTGGGAACAGCCCTGAGCGAGTTGTACTGTTCCCGCATGCTAATGACAGCCAGGGCAGACACCGTTTGTGTCAACATGAGACCTTTCTCCACATGAGCTCTACGCAAGCTCGTTCAGTCCAAGTGCCGTTACAAAACTGCTTTCTCAACAGCCTCTCGATGCCCTCCAAGGAAGAAAACTCAAAGCTCCTCCTCAACAACAAGCAGGCGGCGTGCGGGGATTCATGCCCCCTAAACAAGCCATCTTGAAAAATCTCCCGAGTATATTAGTGATTTGCAAAGCTCTTCTACAGTTACAGATGCCTCGCTCGATGTTGCCACGTACCCGGCCCCGAGCTCTCGGCGTGCACAGCTGTGACTTCTTGGGCAGCCTCCAGAAGGTCCACTGGGTGCTGCGTCTCCCAACACATGGAGCCCTTCTGAACTGGGCTTGGCAGCCTTTATGTCAACGCCTGGCTCTCTTCCCCTGAGATGCCACCCAGGCTGCCAGGTTCCTCTGCCAACTATGCCAACTCACAAAGGCAAAAGCACATGTATATATTTACGTATGGAAGCATCCCTACCGATTTAGACAACATTAATCACCCTCTCAGAGATGATGAACACTCTTGTTCTTCCTGTAAGATTCTGAGCTCCTAGAGCTGAAGAACAATTAGTTGCGCCACCAGATTACATTCTTTTCCCATTTTTTCTGTCACTTGAATATTAGCTCAGGTGACCAAACACTGATATATTTACTCTTAAAGATCTTTTTTACTCAGTACTCTCAGGATTGTGGCAAATACTTCTCCATTTTTGGGGACACATTCTCACTTTATACTAGACCTGAATGAACGCTGTCGGAAATATGCAGTGCATCTTTCCATAGCACGATTAGCTGCCCTCCCTCTGGCTACCAGGGTTAAAGTATTCTTGGAAGCCTTTCAACACCGGTCAAACAAACTTTCCCATGGTGTAAAATAAATTCCCTAAAGTGGCCTTTCCCTGCCTGTTCCCTCCTGCACAGACAGGATTTCCTTTTCCTTTCCTGGTAGCACTCAAAAGAAGGGCTGATAGTATGAGCAACACCCACAAAATCCCCCTGCAGCACAATGTTTTCAGCAGAGGCTGGATGATGTCCCATCATGCAAAGGAGATCTTGTTCCCACCTACGCTGGCTGTGCACTGAAGGTGGAATAACACCCTGAGGAGCACGACCAGTCAACACTTGCCCTGTGTCTTATGTCCTTAATCACCAGGCTGGGTGAACCTCTAAGGTGACCCAGCACAGACATCCCTGTGTTGGCCCAGACAGCTTCATTTACCATTGGAGGCCACCAGTTGGCCACCAGCTCTGTGAGTGTCTTTACCACCAGGCTGAGAAGCTGTGATGGTGGGGCCAGGGGAGGACGGGAATAGGAAAGGTGAAAAAGGATGGTTTTGAACACATGAGAAACCACTGCCCACTTGTGAGCCAAATTTATATTAAATGTTGACTGAGAGAAGCAGGAATTTTTTGTCTGATCTGCACCTTGGACAAACTTCTAATGACTGGAACTTCTCTTTTGCCAGAAGGATCTTCACTTCCAACTCTGCCCCGAAAACCACGTGCCTTTCTGCCTGCTGGCAACATCACTGAAGGCCAGAACAAGGCAGACTCTGTGCTTTCATCATTCAGACCAATTTTTACACGTTTATCTGCTTTGACGCTTGTAGTTGGTGATGTTATAACTGTTTTTTATTTTATCTATACTTTCATACAACATCCTAATTGTTTGCCTTCTAAAAACATGGTTTCATTAATTTAATCTTGTGCTGCAGAAAATTTTATGAGATCTTAAAGAAACTTCATACTGTGCGTTAATTTCTTTCCACATAATTGTATTTATATTTCAACAAATAGACCTGAAGTACATTATTATTCTAAAATGAGTGCTAATGGGTTTCAGCACTTTTATGCAGCTCATCGTGCATTTATTTCACAGCTTTGATGGCTCACAAAGACTTGCATTTCTTCATTTACGTGAAACAACTGTGAAGGATAAATTAAATGGCAGGTTATTTCATCTACAGATTTCATTTTTCCTGAAAGCTCTACATAAACAGTCCACTGTTGGCGCACAACAAATAATTCCTTTGAAAGATGCAGACCCCCGTCAGGAAGACAGTTCCGTAAGTGAAAATCACAAATCTTCATCCACCTCCCAGTCTGAAAAAATAAAACAAAAAAACCAAAAACATTGAAATATTGCTTCTCTTTGCATCATGCCAGTACATAAAAATTAACATAGCAGAGTGGACACTGATTTGCTGCAATTTCCTTTCAAGCCAAGTCTCAAAGGACTGCAGGAGGAGGGAGGAATGCAGATGTTCAAGGGAAGGTTCTGCATTACCTGTAAGGAGTGGAAATGCTGTGCTTCACAGCTGGTGTTAAATGTGTACTGAGCTTAGCCCTGAAGATTGTAGAGTAACTTTTTCCTCACGTACCCATTCCAGGCATCCTGAGCACCAATACCCAATAGGGCAGCCTTGGCACCGGTGGTCTGAAATAAACAATTGCCTGTGAAGGCCAAAAAAATGCCCTCCAAATGAGCAGGTTTTGACTCCATGGAATAATTTGCCAATTCAGAGGCATGGAGGGAAAGGGAAGCACAATTTGAAGCACATCCTGGAATAGAGATGGCAGGATGGGGATGTACCAACTGGGATTTACAAGGAGAAAAGAAGGATAGAGGGAGTCGGGGGTCTCTACTCCCTACTTGTCCATCCCAGAAACTCCCTGAACACCCATCCTGTGCTTCCTTGTTCTGCCGTTGCTAATGATGAGCGTTAAACAGTTGGGGGCTTTCTGGTTTGTGCTTGTTTGGTGCCCAGACCCAGCTGTCCCAATCCCACCTGAGATAACTAACTCTGACCAGATAATTGGGCTTTCTCCAAGGGGTGTATTCATGCCAGCGGATGTGAAGAGGGTGTCCTCCTGTGTGACAACTGATCTTGAATCTAGAGACAGGAAAACCATCCAAACCAGCTCGCTCTTGAGTGAGCCCCACAAAAGTTACTCTACTCCACAAGGAGCTAAGGAAAATTACTTGTCTGGGAGGCCCTTTTGGTATGAGGTGGGGTATCTCTTCCTCTTGCCCCAGATACCAATAACTGGATCATTGGTGGAAGGATGTCTAAGCCTGAGGCACTTTCAGGGGCATCACCAAAGCCATCCCTGGTTCTTAAGGGGAGTTCCAAGGAGTTTCCTTCTTTGGGTAAGAGAATGGGAGATTGGGCAACACCAACAGCAGTAAAACAGCTTCCCTTTACATTCCTCCAATAATTCACAACATGATTCTAATCTCCTTGTGCTTATTGACCTGTGACCATGGACCAGGAGACATGGACCTTCCTCTGAAATACTACAGCAACAAGACTAAAGCCTGTGCTGCCCTGAGGAGGGAAGGAAGCTCCCAGCACACAGTTTGTTTCCTTTGGACCACCCTCCCTCCTAAATAGCCCCCAAAAGGCCAGATTTAGGGTATTTCTAGTTTTCTCAAGCCATAGAATCATCTAGCTTCCATTAAAGTGGTCAAGCCTTTAGTCTGGTAGCATACTACTACCCGGACTGAGCTCTCCCTTTCACAGACAGTTTTCTTCCAAGGCACTAAAATATTTCATATCAGATAATGATTTTTGTTTCTTTTCTTGAGGAAAAGTGGAGAGAATGAATTAATCCACAACAACATTGATGAGGGGAAGAAAAGTTAATTGAAAAATATAATGAAAACACTGAGCTCATTCCACCCTGTGTACGCAATGGAAACATTGATATTGACTAAGAAAAATTAAAATTTGCTACAGAGTTCAAACACACTGTTAATATATGTATGATGATAATGCACAGAATCCTTGGTAAGGAGCCTTAGGGCACACACTATGCTTATGCAAATTTTATGGAAAACTAGAATATTAAATATGACACATTCTACTTTTTTTTTACACAAGCCGATTCTGGTAAACACTTTGGCCCCACTTAAATTTAAGGCTGTTTTCATGCCATCAGGAAAAATAAAAGGTGCTGAAAGTGGAAGCCGATGGGGTAGGAAGAGCTTTTACCTGGTAGAGAGCAGCTCTCCCACATCCCACATGATGCACATTCCTGTGGCCAGCGGGGCTGTGCCAGAGGGTGTTCCTCTGTTCACAGCGTGATGAACATGGACCCTGAGGCCACTCTTCCAGAGCACAATCCAGCAGCGCCTTTGGACTGCCATAAAACATTCAAGGGGCCAGACGGGAAGGTGGTAAAGTAATCACTCCTCCCTGTCCAACCCCTAGGGCACGCTCTTGGCCAGGGCTAAGAAGAGTTAAGGACCAGAATTAAAGAACATTGCCAAAACTGCACCTAGAAGCTCTCTAGATTTGGTTCGTGTGTGCAGCTACATGGGCTACATGTGTTGAATTTGGATGGTGGGATACAGATTCCTTCCCATCTCATCAGGCTCCTCACTGAGATGCTGAAGCGAGTGGTTTATCTGTCTGGGTCCCTCCCAGGTCCCGGCAGAGGAGCAAGGATGGTCAGAATGACTGTGACCAAAGAGACTTCTGTCTTCATTCACTCCATCCGCTGTAGCAGTGGCTATAACTCAGGTGACAAAGCCTTTAGCATAATGATTGTTGGGTGTTATTAACCAGGATCTTCACATACGATGAATTTCTGTACTCAGAAATACCCCAACCTCCAGTCAGCAGTTTTGTCCCAAACACGCAAACCATCTCACCCCCAGGAGAAGAAGTTGGAGGAATGAGCCAAGCCCAGCTCCAGACCCAGTGTAAAACCCAGGCAGAAGCCTCAGAGATGCTGCACAGCGAGTCCTGGGGGGCGAAGCACCCACTGTCGCCACAGAGAGTGGGGAGACCAGGTGGGCACTTTTCTCACTTCATCCTCCTATGTGAAAACACTCAGGTCATCAAACCATTGTCCGCAGCAAACCCCCGGGGCTGTGCTGAGACGGTAAAGTCACATTTCCCACCAAGTTCAGACCCGCAACAACAGTTTTTCCTTTCTCATTCTAAACTGCCTTTGAATCTCCCCTTTAATTTTCAATATAAAGCATCATCATCGCCGGCTGTATGACTATGACATGCAGGGAGATAAAAGCAATAAGCCTTTCTCCACACAACCTCTCTCGTTGACTCCTATAATGTCTGAGTTGGATATTTTGTAACCCTGCCCAATTAATTTTGTGCTCCGTGGCTTTTGCTGAACAAAAAGTCTTAAAAAAAAAAAACATCTGCTAAGAAATTCATTAACTTTACAATGCGGTTGGACTTACTCCAGCCAAATTATTACATTTCTGTAGTGCTAAAAATAAAGAAAAGCACTGTATAATTGAAACAACCCACACACAGAGCAAGATTTCTCTCAGAGAGTCTGCACGGAAGCCAAACGCTGGTGTATCCGCACCATGCGATGCAGCCTTTCACATGATTAATACATAATAGGAAATGTTACGTATTTTCAAATAGTTTCCCCTCAGGTAATAAATTGCATGTCACGACTGCACGTCTGACAGTTGACGCTTTTACGCGTTTAATCGGCAAATGCAAAATGACAAATTTTTAAACTGGAGCAGCACTGCAGCGCTTTGACAGCGCTTGGGCCAGGGATTTCTCTCCAATCCCTCTGTGCCTCTTCCCTGTGAGCTACAAAACAGTGCAGAGCCTCTACTTACAGCATTTCTGTTTCACTTGTCACCTCTGCAAAATCCTCCCTCTGCCTCGAATGCTCTCTCGGGTCAGACGGCAGAGCTTGCCATTACGCCCTTTCTGGTAGCCCATCTCCCTGCAGGACCCTGCAAAGCCAACACCTCACACGTCTACTCTGCCACTGCAGCGTAATCACCACCTATCTAATCTCTTTGGTTTAATTAGTCAAATTATCTTATCAAATCATAGGATTTCTGGCTCAGATTTCCAAAGGAGTTTAAGGGATTCCGCATCTTGTATCCTGTTAAAAAGAAATGCTGTGTGAGTGCCTGATGTCTCTAGCCTTTTTTGTTTTTTCCTTTCTTTTTTTCTTTTTTTTTTTTTTATTTTTCTTTTTCTTTTCTTTTTTTTGAAACCACAGCCTTTGTGGAAGTGCACCTCTACACCCATTAGGACATCCACTCTGCCACACAGTGTAGCAGAGATGCCATTTTGCTTGAACAGATAGTTAGTGTAATGACAGATTGCACTCCATCAGAGGGTCTATTGTAAAGAGATATAACATGAAAGAAAAATCATTTTCTCTGGGCTTCTGTTCTTGTTGCCAGGTAGGTGGCTGAAAATTGACAAAATCATCCCAATGTATGGGTGAAGCGTTCATTTCTTGAAGCCAGTTAAATACTGTCCAATACAAAACAGAACTGTCTGCTTTGCATTTCTGACTTTCCTGCCTCGTTACTTCCCGCTTTAACTAACAGTGAACCTGTAACAGGTAGGTATTTTTCCTGCTCTAACTGTATTTTCAAAAGATTTTTTTTTTTTAATCTAATTACTTTTTGCACACAGCGGATGCAGTGAGACCACAGATACCACTTCCCAAGCGTTTACTTGCTTACAAGTCAGCGATAAATGTATTTCAAGCCCACCAGCTCCATTGGAGCTCCAGCCTAGATCGACCCAGGCCAGAACTGCAATTATTTTTATGGTCTACACGTGTGTTGGGTTTGCATGGTTTTGGTAGTGAGGTGGCTTCTGTGAGAAGCTGCTAGAAGCTTCCCCCATGTCCGATAGAGCCAATGGCACCATCTCCAAGGACCTGCCACTGGCCAAGGCTGAGTCCGTCAGTGATGGTGGTAGCCCCTCTGGGACAATGCATTGAAGAAAGAAGGGAAACAAACCTGTGCAGCAACAGCCAGAAGAGAGGAGTGAGATTATGTGAGAGCAACAACTCTGCAGACACCAACGTCAGTGAAGAAGGAGGGGGAGAAGGTGCTCCAGGCACCAGAGCAGAGATTCCATTGCAGGTTAGTGAAGACCATGGTGAGGCAGGTCATCCTCTAGCAGCCTGTGGAGGTCCATGATGGAGCAGATATCCACCTGCAGCTCATGGAGCACCCCACACCGAGCAGGTGGATGTGCACGAAGGAGGCTGTGACCCCGTGTAGAGCCCATGACGGACCAGGCTCCTTTCAGGACCTGTTACCCCATGGAGGACCCATGCTGGAGCAGCTTGTTCCTGGGACTGCACCCCATGGAAAGGACACACACTGGAGCAGTTCCTGACGAGCTGCAGCTTATGGCAAGAATCACATTGGAGAAGTTCATGGAGGACTGTCTCCCATGGGAGGGACACCACGCTGAAGCAGGGGAAGAGTGTGAAGAGTTCTCCTCCTGAGGATGAAGGAGCGGCAGAGACGGGTGATGAACCAACTGCAACCCTCATTCCCCGTCTCCCTGCACCACTCGGGGGAGGAGGGAGAGAAATCGGGAGTCAAGTTGACTCCAGGAAGAAGGGAGTGGCGGGGGAGAGGAAGGTGGTTTAAGATTTGATGTTATTTCTCATTACACTATTCTGACTTCTAATAGGCTATAAATTAAATTTCTTTCCCAGAGTCAGCTCTGTTTTGCCCGTGATGGTAATTGCTAAGTGATTATCTGTCCTTATCTCAACCCACGAGTCTTTCATTATATTTTCTCTCCCCTGTCCAGCTGAGGAGGAGAGAGAGACAGCAGCTTTGGTGCACAACAGGCATCCAGTCAGGTTCAACCCACCACAACATGGAACACAACAAATTGTTCCATGTCAAAGAGGTCTCATGCCAGCTCTGTTTTTTCTCCAATATGTTGTGAGGAGATGCTTATAAAGTCATCTTCTGCTATTGTGATAATTAATGCCTTGCTTAACATTTTTTGTTCTATCTATTAGAGCCTTAGTTCCTAAATTTCAAGGTGCTGTGATCAGGAATGGTCTGCAACTAGAAGACTGATGCTGTTTCTGGAGGTCCAACCCAGAAAGCCTTTACTCTTGATATGGCGAAGATAATGTGCTATGAAATCTCTCCCTTTCAGCAGTCGCTTGGCTCCTTCCTCATCTGCAGTATTTGCTGCCCTCTTGCTAAAGGGTTAGCATGGATTTATAAGGACTTTTGTGTAAGTATTCCTCTCTTTCTGCTTCCTTTCTGTATTTAGTAAGCCTTGCAGGTCAGTGGATTTGTGCTGGGCAGATTACAGACAGTCCAGTATGACTTGTCACAAAATGCATTTCTTATGCTTAAGATACTTCTTATTTTTCAGTGATGCCCTTCCTTCCAGGAAGAAACTCTTTGTCCATTTGTCTCCAGCCCACTGGGGAGCATCCCACTCCTTTTCCACACAGAGCCCTCAGACAGAGAGGAGTGTGTTCCCGCAGCAGTTTTGCGTGCTTTTCCGAGCTTGTCTGCGTTCAGCCGAGCAACAGCTTTCAGTGGCTTTTTCTGCTCTCTGCAGGACCTTTTGTCTACTCGGTCCTTCATTATGCTGCTTGCAGCGCTCTAACTCAGCACATAGCAGCAATTTGGATCATTCACCTTCCAGCTTATCCTTGGCGTTTTGCTGATTCTGGTGGTCTGCGTTTTGCTGTCCTTATTTCTCAATGTCACTGGCCTCTAGTGCCTCCCCTGTGAGAGCAGGAGCTGCAGTAAATGATCTGGGGACGTCTTGTGACACTTCGCAAGGTAGGCTTTTGTTCCTCAAGACTTTGAAACTTCATCTCCTGCACAAATTTGGTTCCCAGGCAAACGGTTCCTCGTCTCTCCAGGCAAAAATCAGAATATTCCGTATCCGCTACAAACCACAACAGAGAGGAGTTGCTTTCCATCCCATGTTACTGAAAGAAAAAAACAGTGTATTAAGTGAAGTCTCCAGATTTCCTCTGTGATCATTTCTGATGTTAGTTGTTCAAATGACCTCTGTCATTTGAACCCAACTGTTCAAATGGCCTCTGCTTCGCTGGGTTTATTGCTGGCCTTTTCTTCCTCTTCATTAAAGGTTATCCAACAAGCTCACAGCTCAAGTTCAAACGCAGCAGCCCCGGCCACACGCCTGCAACAAAGCATTCAAGAATCAAAGCTGCTTTCCGAAAATCAATGATAAGAGACCCAGAGGAACTGCTGGTTCCATCACCTCAAAGGTCCAAGATCAATGTTCTGCTCCCAAGAGGAAAACCTGGAAGTGGTCAATCGCTGGAGTCGCTGCCTGGTCTGATGTCTGAGTGGTTCTCCTCTCCCAGAACAATCTCAGCGTTGCTCCTGACTTACAGAAATATCTGCCTTTTATGAAATACCTTTCATCAAGCCTCCTTAAGTTCCTGTTTGCTTTTGGACTTTTTCTGCTGTGTTGAAAATGAGCAGCAAGACAGGGGCTGATTGATGCACAAATGAAATATTTGGTCAAAGTGCAAGGAAAGTAAAACATTCATTGAGAAGTTGAATGCTGTTGAAGAGGGAGATAGTATAAAGAAGAATGAGCTAAAAACATGCCGAATGAGATTTCTGTGGACTTCTAGAAACTGCTGTCTCTGGATATCAGAAGTGTCATCAGCTGCCTGTATGTCAGCATGGAATTCAGGGCTCTCTCTGCCACACAACCCTGCCAAGTCTCTAGGTTTTGCATCAGTAAGTCCTTAGTGCTCTATCACCAACGCACCACTTGCAAGACTGTATATAAACATGCCAAGGAGACAAATTCTCACAGCAGCTCCTTATTTCGTGTCAAAGAGTGGCTGCAAAAGAGAAGAAAGCTGGATGTGATACTACTGAACCTATTAGCGTTTGTAAATAAACAATGAAAACAGTGTGAGAATTGAAAAGTGATCTTGCAACAAATATTTCAATACAAAGAATAACATCCAGATGGCCTGGACTGCAGCAATTTCCCTTGTCAATTAGAGGAGCCTGGAATGGAAAAATAAAATGATGATGATGGAGGATGGAAAAGAGGAGGGGGGGAAGAGAGGAAATTTTCCTGTAAGAGGAAAGAAAAAAAAAGGGAAATTTTGAAGAAAATGAATCTAAGGATTCTGAAAACAGCTCAGGAGGGACAGTCTATGCTGCAACCTGACAGCCTGACAGCACCAGCCAGCCCCCCTCTTGGAACACAAGGAAACCCACAGTCTGCTGAGAGCTGGTTATTAGACTTGCTGTTTCCAAAATGACGCAGCTGAACAATGCCTCAGTCAGAGACCCACCTTCCATATGAAAAGTAGTGTTTAACACAAATATTTTCGTTTGAGGGAACCACAATTCTAAGGAATGTTAAGCATTTACAAAGGTGAGTGATTTGCACAATGAGAAATCTGTATGTCATGAAAAAAAACTTTCAAAAAGAGAAGGAGATAACAAAGAATACATCTAAATTCTTTTCTGCAATCCCATAGACCCAGAAATCATCTGCAGATGAGGTCAGGCTCAGAGGGTTCCCATAAATTCTGGTTCTGCACAAATCTGGTTTAATGCCCAGAGCCGGGAATCACCACAGACCAAACACAACTGATGAAGGGTGAAGCTCTGGAGCACAAGTCTTGTGAGGAGCGGCTGAGGGAGCTGGGGGTGTTCAGCCTGGAGAAAAGGAGGCTGAGGGGAG
>JAOXJK010009671.1:0-10925 GCA_025774025.1 Xenus cinereus | reverse complement strand
TTGGCAGATTTACTGTCCAAGACTGGTTTCTTTGGCCTTATTGATACTCCCCTACCCTCTGGGTTCCTGTGTTGAAGACCATGTTCCAGTCTGTGTCTCTTCACCTAGATAACGCTCTGCAAACAAGGATCCCTTGACAGACCAAGGGCACTTCTGGGGATTAATTGGATACAATTTATTAGACTCTACTATCACTAAGACTTCTTTGTTAGTACTGACACACTAACAAGAATATATCAATTAGCTGAAGCAAAACTTAGCTCATTTCCCACACTTGGAATAAACCCCAAAGTGTCCCAGGCTTCCAAGTTCTGTCAGGCAACTCTGACCATGGGGACTCCAGAAGCCCCAGAAAAAGTCCGACCCTTTTTCCGACACTGGGCCTGGACCTGATTGTACATCTAAATGGACAGAGGAGGTGGTCCGTCTCACACCTGTGCGTTGCAGTGCTGTGCGGGGGCATTGATCCTGCTTTCAAAGGAGGGGAAGAACAATCGCGCTCCATGGCAAAGGGCTGTCAGGACTTCATCAACCTTCATCAGGATGTGGGGGGAAGGGAGGGAAGTAAGTCCCACCTGGTGGAGAGCCAGCTGTTGGCTGAGGTAATGTGATGCACTGTCCCAAATCTTAGCGAACTCTGGAAAAACAAGGGAAAGATGCATCATGCTCTGAAGCAGCAACCTTAAAATCATTCAGGCCACTCCTGTTCAAGGACCAATGTATTACTAGCACAAGCATTTCAGATGGTCTCTCCAGAGCCCGGCAAGAGCCAAAGGACACTTCAGCCTACCTTCAAGAGGGGTCCTTTCCTTTCAGGTGCAGCTCTCCAGGGTGTGACACACTCCCAGAGGAAACTGGCAGCGGATTGCCACACTGGGAAGGACACAATGCTGTGCTCCACGGAAGTCTCAGAGGCTCAGGGTGGGCCCTGATGTCTCCCAGGCAGGGTCCACTTTCCCTGTGTTGCATCTCCGAATGCACCAACTGCGCACAGCCCATAAGCACCTTCAGCTCTTCCACTCAGACGCGAGCTCAGGGTGGGCAATGCCCACCACCAGGCAAGAAGCAGCCCTTCAGGGCCACGGACTTCTGCCTAGGGTGCCCCAGGAAGGCAGGGGCCACGTCAGGAGAGAACCAGGAGCCCTGTCTGCCAAATCAGCCCCTTGGCCTTTAGGGATGGTCAAGCAGGTCCCTCCTCTCAGTCACCAGTACTGAGCAGCCACCCACACAGCCCTGAGGGTTTCCATGCCTCTTTTCAGAGATGTCCTTGACCCAATAATACACATGAAATTGGGTCTGATACATTTTGTTTTCTCTCATCCCATACATACATTGTAGAACCATGCACAACTCTATAAAACAAAATAAAATCAATGTTTTGTACAGAAGCTGTAGAGCTTGTAGTTACTTGTTCGCAATTTATGTCCCTGTGTTGACTCAAAATTACCTTGAAAAAGCTTAATGCATATTTCTGTGGTTTGCTTCCATGGTCACAGTCTTCAAATATATGAAAGGCTGCTGTAAAGAGAGCTAGAAGAAGAATCTGTGCTGGGATTGGGAAGTAGTAGTTGGCATAAACTGCAGCCAAAGGACTTCAGACAGTGGGGAAAGTGGATTCCAGGTCTCCCTTATGTCTTAGCAAATTTGGTGCTTCTGCCCCTGGGGCTGTTCCCTGGAAATGTCCAAGTGCCCCAGGCCATGATTATGGATTCCAGGAGGCCCCAGGAGGCAAGATGGCCACCAAGGGCCCAGGGCCGGGACTACCACTCCTAGCAGGCCACAGGTGTGAAAATGGTCACCAGACATCCCTAGCCAGAACTACTGTTTGCAGCAGGCCCCGGAAGCAAAGATGGCTGCCAGGGGTCCCAGTCCGATGTTACGGCTCTCAGCAGCCAATGGAAGCCAAGATGGCTGCCAGGCACCCTGGGCCAGGACTACTGCTCCCAGCAAGCGCCGGGAGGCAATAGGACCTCCACGTTCCCCTTGCTGGTACTATCATTCCTAGCAGGCCCTGGGAGCCAAGATGACCGCCAGGGCCCTGGGCAAGGAATACCACTCCCAGCTGGCCCTGGGAACCAGGATGGCTGCTGTGGGCTTCAGGGTGGTTTTACAGCTCCCAGCAGGCCCCAGGAGCCAACATGGATGCCCAGGTGCCCAGCCTGTGACTACTGCTCCCAGCATGCCCCAGGAAGCAAGATGGCCACCAGGAGCACAGGGATCAGGATTACTGCTCCCTGCAGACCCCAGGATCAAAGATGGCCACAGGGGGCCTGGGTCACGGACCTTGGCTCAAAGCAGGCCTTGGGGAGGCCTGATGGCCACTGGGAGCTCTGGGCGGGGACCCCATTTCCTGGTGGGCCTCAGGAGGCTAGATGGTTGCCAGGGGCTCCAGTCAGGGACCTCGGCTCTTGGCAGGCCCTGGGAGGGTAGATGGTTGCCAGGGGCCCCAGGCGGAGACCTCAGCTTCTGGTGGGCCACAGGAGGCTAGTTGACAGCAGGCGGCCCGGGGTGAGGATTATCGCTCCCAGCAGGCCCCAAGAGGGAAGATGGCCACCAGGGGCCTTGGGCAAGGACCTCGGCTCAAGGCGGGCCTTGGGAAGGCCAGATGGCCAATCGGCGCTGTGGGCAGAGACCCCAACTCCCAGCATGCTGCAGGACACAAGATGGCCGCCAGGGGCCCCAAGCAGGGACCCTGGTCCCATAAGGCCCCAAGAAGTCAGATGGCTGCCAGGGGGCCCTGCGTGGAGACTCCAGTTCCCAGCGGGCACCTGGGAGGCCAGATGGCTGCTGAGGGCCCCAGGCAGGGACTGCGGCACTCTAGAGGCCTTAGGAGGCCAGATGGCCGCTGGGTGTCCTGGGTGGGGACCCCGGATCCTGGTGAGCCCCAGAAGGCCAGATGGCCACCTGGGGTTATGGCCAGCTACCTCGGGTCTTGGGAGGCCTTGGGAGGAAAGACGGCTGATGGCAGCCACAGGCAGGGACCTTGGCTCCCGACATGCCACTGGAGGCCAGATGGGTGGGGACCCCAGCTCCCTCAGGAGGCCCTAGGAGGTCAGATGACTGCCTGGGGACACCAGCTCTTGGGAGGCCTTGGGCAGCTCCTGGTGGTCTCCAAAAGGCAAGATGGCTGTCGCAGGGCCCCAGGCAGGGACCCCAGATCCTGGGACACTTTGGGAAGCCAGAGGGTCGCCAAGGGCCACAGCGGGGACCGCAACTCTTGGGAGGTCCCGGGAGGCAAGATGGCTGCCAGGGGCCCTGGGCAGGGACTTTGTCTCCTAGTGGGCCCTGGCAGGACAGATGGCCACTGGAGGCACCGGGCCACTGGAGGCCCCGGCCTCTTCTCCAGGCTGGCCTCAGGAGGCCAGATGGCCGCCGAAGGCCCCAGGAGTAGACCCCCGGTCCCGGGAGGCTTTGGGAAGCCAGATTGCCACTGGGGGCCACAGGCAGGGACCTGGGTCTTGTTGGTCCCTGGGAGGTCAGATGGCTCACAGTGGCCCAGGGCTGGGACCCTGGCTCCCAGCAGACTCCTGGAGGCCAGATGGCTGCCAGGGTCCCTGACAAGGACTTCTGTTCTTGGAAGTCTTCTAGGGGCCAGATGGCCACCAGGAGTCCCAGGCGGGGACCTCAGCTCCCAGAAGCCCCATGAGGGAAGATGGCTTCTGGGGGCTCCAGGCAGGGAGTACAGCTCCTGGCGGACCCCAGGAGGCCAGATAGCTGCTAGGGGCCTTGAGTGTGCACCTCAGCTCCTGGTGGGCCCTGGGAGGCCACATAGCCACTGGATTCCCAAATGGTGACGCCGACTTTCAGTGGGCCCTGGCAGGCCAGATGCCTGCCGGAAGGCCTGGGCTAGAACCCCATCTCCCAGGAGGCACCAAAAGACCAATGGCCACTGTAGGCCACGGGTGAGGACCCCGGCTCCTGTTTGTTCGTTCCCGGAAGGCCAGATGGCTGCCAGTGGCCCAGGCGGGGACCCCTCCTCCCAGCAGGCCCTGGGAGGCCAGATGGCCATCACGGGCCCCAGACGGGGACCCTGGCTTATGGCAGGATCCTGGAGGACAGGTGGCCATCAAAGGCCCCAGGTGAAGACTCCGGCTCCCAGGAGGCCCCAAGAGGCCAAATGGCCACCAGTGGCCCCAGGCAGGAACTCCAGCTCCCAATGGCCCTGGGGAGGCTCGATGGCTGCCAAGGGTCCCGGACAGGGAACCCAGCTCCGGGGAGGCTTTTGGAGGACAGATGGCTGCCAGCTCTGCAGAGGCCCTGGGAGGAAAGAGGGCAGCCAGGGACCCTTGACAAGGATGCTGGCTCTTGGCAGGCCCCAGGAAGCCAGACGGCCACTGCAGGGTCCTGGGCAGGGACCCCGGCTCCTGGGGTGCTTTGGGAGGCCAGATGGCCCCTGGGGGTCCTTGGCAGGGAACCTGGCTCCCAGTGTGCCGGAATCCTGCTCCCGAGAGACCACAGGAGGCCAAATGGCCACCAGGCACCCAGGGTGGGAACTACCACTCCCAGAAAGCCCTGGGAGCCAAGATGGCAGCTGGGGCCCCGGGCCAGGACTACTGCTCCCAGCAGGCCCCCAGATCCAAGATGGTTTCTGGGGACTAGTGCTGGGAGTATGGCTCCCAAAAGGCCCCAGGAGCTAACATGGACACCTGGGGCCCCAGCCTGGGACTACAGCTCCCAGTAGGCCCTGGGACTCAAGAAGGCCACCAGACATTTCAGGCAATGAATTACCACTGTTTTCAGGTCCAGGAAGCAAAGGGGGCCACCGGAGGCCCCAAGAAGGGACCCTGGCTCCCAGTGGGCTACAGGAGGCCAGTTGGTTGTCCTGGGCCCGGCGGGCCTTGGGAGGCCAGATGGCCATTCTGGGCCCCAGCCAGGTACTCTGGCTCTCGGCAGACTCTGGGTGGCCAAATGGCCGCCAGAGGATCTGGGCAGGTGACCGCGACGTCCCAAAGGCTCCTGGAGGCCAGATGGTCACCAAGAGCCTTGGGCGGGGACTCCAGCTCCCAGGAGACAAGGTGGCCGCTGGAGACCCCAGGCAGAGACTTGGGCTCCTGGTAGGTCCTGGGAGGCTAGACGGCGTCCAGAGTCTCTCACACAGGGTGTGCATCCGCAGGCCAGATGGCTGGTGGGGGCCCCTGGCGGAGACCACAGCTCTTGGTGGGCCCTGGGAGGTCAGATGGCTGCCAGGGGCCCCGGGCTGGGACCCAGGCACCCCAGGGCCCTAGGAGTCCAGATGACACTCCTAAGCCCTGGGTGGGGACCCCACCTCTGTGCATTCCCCGGCAGGCCAGATGACCGCCGGAGACCCTGGGAGGGGACGCTGGGTTCCAGCAGAGCCGGGGAGGCCAGATGGCCACTGGAGGCCCCTGGCAGGTAACAGTTCCCAAGAGGCCAGATGGGTGCTGGGGGTCCCGGGCTGGGATTCCAGCTGCCAGCGGGCCAAAGAAGGACAGATGGCTGCCAGTAGCATTAAGGTAGGCACTACGGCTACCAGTGGACCACGGGATGCCAGATGGCTATCCTGGACTCTGGGCGGGAACCCTGGCTCCCAGTGGGCCCCAGGAAGCCAGAATGCTGCCAGGGGTCACAGGCAGGGACCTAGGCTCCTGACAGGCCCCAGGAGGCCAGATGGCCGCTGGGGCCCTGGGTAGGGACTATGGCTCCTACTAGGTCTCAGGAGTCCAGATGGTCGCCGGGGAGTGCGGGCAGGGACCCCAGCTGTTGGCAGACCCAGGAATGCCAGATGGTTGCTAGGGGTCACATGCAGAAATCCTAGCTTCCAGCTGACCCCAGGAGGCCAGATGGCCACCAGGTGGTGTTGGGTGTGGAGCCCAGCTCCCAGCAGGCTACATGATGCTAGATGGCCATTCTGGGCCCTGGGCAGGAACCCTAGCTCCCAGTGGGCTCCAGGAGGCCAGACAGCTGCTAGGGGTTCTGGACTGGGACCCCAGTTTCCAGCAGGCCCCAGGAGGGCAGATGGTCACCCAGGAGCCCCAGGTGGGGTCTCTGGCTTCCAGGAAGCGCCAGGAGGCACGATGGCTGCCAGGGGTTCCGGGCAGGCACCCCAGCTGCCATTGGGCTGAGGAAGGCTAGATGGCTGCCAGTGGCATTGGGTGGGAACCCCAGCTCCCAGCAGGCCCCGGGAGGCCAGAGGGCCACCAGGGGCCCCAGACTGGAACCCCAGCTTCCAGCAGGCCCCAGGAGGCCAGATGGTTGTCGGGAGTCACGGGTGGAAATCCTGGCTTCCAGCAGACTCTGGGAGGCCAGATGGCCACTGGCGGCATTGGGTGTGCAGCCCGGATCCCAGCAGGCTATGTGATGCCAGATTGCCATCCTGGGCCCCGGGCAGGATCCCTGGCTCCAGGTGGGCCCCAGAAGGCCACTTGACAGCCGGGTGTCTTGGGTGGGGACCCTGGCTCACAGCAGGCCCAGAGAGGCCAGATGGCAACCAGGGTCCCTGGTGGGGACTCCAGCTTCCAGGAGGCCCTGGGAGGCCAGATGGTCGGGGACACCAGCAGCCATGTGGGCACCTGGGGCCTGTAGGTAGCTGTAGTCCCAGCCTGGGGACCCCACAGCCATCGGGGCTGCCAGGTTCTACTGGGATCTGTAGTTTCAGTTCAGGGCCCTCAGCAGCCATGTTGATTGCAAGGGCCTGCTGGGAGCTGTAGTCCCATCCTGGGTCCCCAGTGGCCATGTGGGCTCACAGTGCCTTCTGGGAGCTGTAGTCCAGGGCCCCTGGCAGCCATGTGGGCCCCCGGGGCCTGCTAAGAGCTCTAGTCCTGCTAGGTGCCCCCGGCAGCCATATTTGCTGCCGGGCCCTGCTGGGATCGGTAGTCCTGGCCCGGGTCCCTCAGTGGCCAGGTTTGCTGCTGGGACCTACTGGGAGCTGTAGTCCTGGCCCAGGGCTCCTGGCGGGCTTGCTGCCTCCCAGGGCCTACTGGGAGCTGTAGTCCTGGCCTGGGTTGCCCAGTGGCCATCTTGGCTCCCAGAGCCTGCTGGGAGCTGTAGTCCTAGCCCAGGGGACCCGGTGGCCATGTTTGCTCCCAAGCCTGCCGGAAGCTGTATTCCAAGTCCAGGGCCTCCTGTGGCGTTGTTGGCTCCAGAGGCCTGCTGGGAGCTGTAGTCCTGGCCCGGGTACCCCAGCGGCAACCAGTAGTGTCACTGTGGCCGCCGGTGAGGTTCAGGTTGTAACCTGTGAGGTCTCCAAAGCCACCAGCGGGGTCCCTGTGGCCACATATAAGGTTCCTGTGCTCATCACCGAGGTCCCAGAAGCCACAAGTGATGTTTTTGTGGCCACAAGCAAAGTCCCCATGGCAACCAGTGATGTCTCCATGGAAACCAGTTAGGGTGCCTCTTACCATGAGTGAGTTCCCTGTAGCCACAAGTGAGGTTTCTGTGGCCATTAGGGAGGTTACTGTGACTACCAGTAATCTTCATGGCCACTAGTGAGTTTGCTGTGGACACCAGTGAGGTCCCTATGGATACCAATGATGTGTCCATGGCCACCAGTTATGTTACCATGGCCACCAGTGATGTCTCTGAGGCCACAAATGGGTTCCCCCTGGCCACCAGTGAGGTCTATGTGGCCACCCGTGGGTCTCTGTGGCCACGACTGAGGTCACTGTAGCCACCAGCAAGGTTCACATGTGTACCAGCTAGATCTTTGGGGCCAACGGAGAGACCCCTGTGGCCACCAGTGAGATCCTAGTGGAAACCAGTCAGGTCCAGGTGGCCACCAGTGGTGTTCCCATAGCCTCCAGCGAGGTCCCCGTGGCAATCAGACATGTCCCAGGGGAAACCAGTGATGTCCTTGTGGCCACAAGTGAGGTCCCTGTGGCCACCAGAAAGGTTTCCCTGGCAACCAGCGAGGTCTCTGCAACCATCAGTGATGTCCCCATTGCCATCAGTGAGGTCCCTGTGGCCACTTGTGGGTCCCAATGTCCACCACTGAGGTCCCCGTGGCCATCAGTGATGTTTCTGGGGCCACCACTCAGTTTCCAGTAGCAACAAATGAGGTTCCGGTTGCCACCAGTGATATCCTTGTGGCCACCACTGATGTCTCCATGGGTACCAGTGAGTTCCCTGTGGCACCAGTGAGGTCCCTGTGGCCCATCATGAGTCCAAATGGCCATCCCCAGGTCCCCGTGGCCACCAGTGATGTTTCCATGGCTACCAGCAACATCTCCATGGCCAACAGCGAGGTCCTTGTGGCCACCAGTGAGGTCTCTCTGGCAACCTGTGACTCCCCATGGCCACCAGCGAGGTCCCTGTGAAAACCCGTGATGTCTCTGTGCAATCAGCGAAGTCCCTGTTGCCACAAATGAGGTCTATGTTGCCAACCCGTGGTTTCTTGGCGTCAAAATCAGGTTGCCGTGGCCACCTGTGATGTCACCCTAACGACCAGTGAGGTCTTGATGGCCACCAGTGAGGTGCCTGTGGCCACTTGTGGGTTCCACCAGTGACCACCAAGGTCCCGGTGGCCACCAGTGATGTTTCCGTGGCCACCAGTTAGGTCCCTGTGGTCATGAACGTGGTTCCCGTGGATATCAGTGATGTTTCTGTGGACGAGTGATGTCATTGTGGCCACCAGCAAGGTTTAGGTTGTGACCACTGAAGTTCCCAAGGCCACCATTGAGGTCCCTCTGGCCACAAATGAGGTTCTGGTTGCAACCACCAAGGTCCCTGTGGAAACCTGTGATGTTTCCATGGCCACCAGTGAGTTCCACGTTGTTACCAGTGAGGTTCCTGTGGCCAAAAGTGATGTTCCCGTGGCCACCAGTGAGATCTCCGAAGCCACGAGTTCTCCATGGCCACCAATGATATTTCTGTGACCACCAGTGATGTTTCCATGGCCACCACTAAGGTTCCAGCGAAGTTGCCTTTGATACCAGCAATGTCCCTGTGACTACCAGTCATGTCTCCATGCCTACCAGTGAGGTTCTGATTGCAACAAGTGAGGTCCCCAAAGCTACCAGCCAAGTTTCTGTAGCCACAAATTAGGTTCTGGTAGCCACCAGTGATGTTTCTGTGGCCACCAGAGAGGTACCCATGGCCACCACTGATGTTACAGTGGCCACTAGTGATGTCTATGTGACCACCAGTGATGTCTGTGTGACCACCAGTGTGTTCCACATTGTTACCAGTGAGATCCCCAAAGCAATCAGTGAAATCTCTGTGGCCAACAGTGATGTCCCTGTGCCTACCAGTGAGGCCCCTGTGGACAACAGAGAGGTCTCTGTGACCACCATTGAGGTCCCTGTGGCCACCAGTGATGTTTCCATGGCCACCACTTAAGTCCCCGTGGCCACCAGCGAGGTTCCCATGGATACCAGCAATCTCCCTGTGGCAACCAGTGATGTCACTGTAGCCACCAGTGAGGTTCCAGTTGTGACCAGTGAGGTCCCCAAAGCCACTTTTGAGGTCGCTGTGGCCACAAATGAGGTTCTGGTTGCAACATGTGAGTTTCCCAAAGCTACCAGCAAGGTCCCCATGGCCACAAATTAGGTTCCTATGGCCACCAGTGACGTTCCCAAGGCCACCACTGAGGTCTCCGCAGCCACCAGTGAGGTCCCCATGGCAATCAGACATGTCCCAGGGGAAACCAGTGATGTCCCCATAGCGACCAGTGAGGTCCCTATGGCCATCAGCAAGGTTTCCATGACCACCTGTGAGGTCCCTGTGGCCACCAGTGAGGTCCCTGTGGCCACTTATGGGTCATTTTTACCACCATTGAGGTCTCAATGTCCACCAGTGATGTTTCTATGGCCACCAGTTAGGTCTCTGTAGCCACCAGCAAGGTACCTGTGGATACCAGTGATATCCCCATGGCAACCAGTGATGTCACTGTGGCCACCAGTGAGGTTCTGGTTGACACCAGGGATGTCCCCATGGCAACCAGAGTAGTTATCATGTCACAAGTCAGGTCCCAGGGGCCACAAGTGAGGAAACCTTGGCAACAACTGAGGTCCCCGACACCCCCTTAGGGTCCCCGTGGCAACCATCTAGATCCCCGTGGGCACTAGTGGGTCCCATAGGCTAACAGCCAGTTCCCTGTGGCCATGTGACCCTGTGGCCACCAGCAAGGTGCCTGAGTCCATTTATGATGTCACTCTGGCCACTAGTGAGGTCCACATTTCCACCAGCGAATTTCCTGTGTCCATCAGCAAAGTCTCCTTGGCCACAAGTGACATCCCCATGGCCACCAGTGAGTTCCCCATGGCCACCAGTGAGGTCCCTGTGGCCACCTGTGGGTTCCAATGGCCACAAGCGAGGTCTTGGTGGCCACCAGTGATGACCCTGTGGCCACCACTGACGTCCCAGTGGCCAACAGCAAGGTCCCCATGGCAACCAGTGAGGTCCGTCCCTGTGGTCACCAGTGATGTCCCAGGAGCAACCTTTTCTCACTTTCTCTAACAACCGCTTTCATATCACCACATATCTTGAGATTCTCACTCTTCCTAAGTCTGGGATCAGAAAAAGAAAGTCTGGAGCCGGGTCTGACATGGTATGCTCTAGGAAGAAAACGTGGTACTTGTTCTCTTGGTCTCTGGAAACTGATTTCTTAGCACGACCTACATTGCTGGTTTACCTCTCTTCAGGGTCGACCTCAAAACTTACAATCATCTGGAGCTTGCTGCCAGAAGGAAGGTGACATCCCTGTCCTGAAGGTCTCTGTGGCCACCACCGAGGACCTGGTTTCCACCAATGATATCCCCATTTTGTGGCAGTGTGCTCTCCCCATTTTTTCCTCTCTTCCCTCCCAGCTCCTGCTCAAGCCATAACCATCAGGGGGAGTTGGGATGAGTTGCACCTGGACTTTAGGGGATGGCTGGCAACAGCAGCCAAAACACTGTCTGGAGTGGGGACCTAGATATTTTGTTCCCATGAGAATATGACTATAGGTCAATTATCTTACTCCATAAATA
>JAOXJK010009670.1:0-10931 GCA_025774025.1 Xenus cinereus | reverse complement strand
TAAATGTGAGGAGGAACTTCTTTACTGTGAGAGTGGTAGAGCACTGGAACAAGCTGCCCGGAGAGGTGGTGGAGTCTTCTACTCTGGAGACATTCAGACCCCACCTGGACACATTCCTGTGCAACCTGCTCTAGGTAGACCCGCTCTGGTGGGGGGGTTGGACTGGGTGATCTCCAGAGGTCCCTTCCAACCCCATATGATTCTATGATTCTACTTATCAGGAGCGGTGTTTTATGCGTAATTTGCCTGTAAACAGAGCCAGGTTCTACTCCAGAAGCAGCTCATTCAGCCCAGACGGGGGCCCGGCGTGCAGTGCCATGCAGGAGTGTGGGCTGAAGAGCACTAGACTCTGGGAGAAACGTGGGGAGCCGCATTATTTGCCATTGTATAATGCCACCTGCCTTCAACCACTTGGACCAGCCGGTTTATCTCAGCGAGCTCTCTGCTTTCTGCTTTTTCCACTATGGGCAATTAATGACATTCTGAGAAAACAGGTTTTTTTTTTCTAAGCAGGACAATTTTGCAACTTCCCAGCTCGCCGGGGGACACAGAGCAAAGGGGTGGTGGACGCAGGATGACCGCGGTAGCAGCTGATGTACACCACCATGAGGTCTAGATCTCATCAGCCCCCGTTTAGCCAGACCACAAGCTGTTAGATGGTGGTGGAGATGCCGAGGTGTCTGTCAGAGTCGGGGTGGGATGAGAGGCAGGCTGGATGCCTGGGAGGAGCTGCCAGAAGGAGATCAGTTGCACCCAAACCTCGTTTGAATGGCTGCTGCTCTGACCAGGAAGGTATTTTGACACGCTTTGCTCTGATCCCAACCTCTGGCAGCCAGTTTGCCATTCGAACCCAAGAGAAAAAAAGGGATCAGAAACTCCTTCTCCTGTGTCCTCTGCACAATGGATTTCTGCATCCTTTAGGAAAAATCAACCCGCTTTCAGATGTGCCAGCTCAGATGCTGGATGTACGCCGGCTGCAAAAGCAGGCTCTTTGTAGGCAATTTTATCTTGATTTCTAGCAAAAAATGAGCTTCTGCTAGACCCCATGCTGCCTTAGCTGAACCGCTTCTAGTTTTAATTGCTTGCTTAAAGTTAGTTTACATATTTCTACAGTGCACTACGGTCTACAGGACAGACAAATCCTTTATCTCTTTCCCTCTGACAATAAGCTGGATTCTTTCCCACATTCCTTGGGATAATTTGCTGTAAGAACATATGGAATTGTTGCAGGAGAATCTTGATGTAAATGACACAACTTGCCAGAATGCTCAATTTAATAACCCTTATAATGGCTACTCACAGAAAGCACAACCATTCCTGAGAAAGCACGTTTTCTAAAGCTTTCTGCCACAAAGAGCTCATCATTCATCAGGACCCAGAAAAACTGCACCCACTGAAGTTTCTGCCGGTGCAGCTCCTGAATGTGTAATAGCAGCAGAAAGGCACAACTGTCGCTGGAGACACATTTCTAAGAGAAACCCGGAGAGAAGCAAAGTTCTCTCTGAAAACAAGGCACGCTAGCACGCCTGTAGTATTTTTACCTAATGCTAAAAAAATACAAACATTTGGAGTGGACACCAAAAGTGACACCTTCCCCCTCAATGTATGTGGCCGTCACGTTCACATTATGGTCCTGAGGGTGGCACCTGCACTGCCCAAAACTCCGTGGGGCTGGTGTGTTTAATCAGCATCGCATCACTGCAATCACTGCAAGCTCAGTAAATCCCTTCTAGATCATCTATGATTACTCCCTTCAGTAATTGGGAGTCTATAGAAGATTTTATTCCTTTTTCGGGACTATATCCATGGGTAAAATGTCTCTGGTAATCAACAGCATTGGCAGATACCCTTTGGTGGGCTCCTGAAGGAGCTCTCTAATGAGTCAAGGGTTTACTCTGCTGCGACCGTGGCCTTTTTAGTAGCCATTTTAATGGGTTTTTGGAAACTGTAACCACTGCAGTTAATGTTGTGATAATGATTTAGTTTTAATTCCATGTTTTTAAACCTTTAGAACAATGCTGTTAAACCAGGCTGCACCTCATTAGTCAAGGTTTCAAACCAGGAGTCATTATTTTAAAAGTCTGTTTGCTGCTTGACTGTCACAGGAATTCAAAATGAAAAGAAAGAAAAAAAAAGAAAAGGCATCTTTTTCACTTGTATTGTGTGCAAATGATCTAAAAAAGTTCTAGGTGAAAAAATGAGGTCTGCTTATTAAAAAAAATAAATGATCTTATCTTTTAATCTTTTAATGCCATCATTCCCTTTTGCCATCACAATATTCAAGTTTAAAAAGCTAATAAGAGAACAATTTCAGCCTATAATGCAAAGCAAGTAATAATCATCCAGGAAAGATAGGGTGTCTTAGTTAAACCAAAATTTAAGTTTGGGGTTGATTGCAATCTTTTGCAAATTAAATTCAGTTTGGTGAATAGTTTCAGGTAAAAAAGTTCAGAATTTTTAGTCTGACTTTATGTTATGCCTTTATTATATTTCAACATGTCATCTCATTTCAAAATGTAGCAATATATATCTTCAAAGATTGAAAAAAAATACCCCATGACCTAACTAAAGGGTTTTAGAAGCAAATTTTTTTTGATGACTCCAAATGATATATTTCTGTATATTTTCCCCATTTTTTTCCCTGTTGTGTTTACCCAGGACTGAGTTTGTTACTGGTTTTGTGCTGGTGGCTAGCTTAGGTAGATCATTCTCCTCCTTGACCTCTGTCTAGGCTATTCCCCACAGCCCCGTCACACCTCCCCGACAGCCCTTCACAAACCCACAAGTTCTTGCAGTTCCAGGTGGAGAGAGACAATTTTCAAGCTGACTGACCTGGTCACAAACTACCTGCGTGGAACACACAGGCCTGTTGAGCAGCTCACGTTTCTTTATAAGCCGTGTCCTCTCCTCCCTTGGGTAACCTACCCACCTTCACAGCGTCCTCCAGCCCGTCTGAGAGATTAACTTCTTAGCAGTGCTCCTGGGAAACGGACTTCAAAATGCTCAGAAACCCCCAGCAGCTCACACAACGCAAAGATTTTATGGTAAGACTCTCTGAAAGGGGAGTTTATTCTGATTCTTCTCCCCAGAGTGTGGCCAGCACTCCCCCATTCCAGGGGGGAGCACAAATTCCCCATGTCCAGGAGCTGCCGTGACGCCTCATCCTGCAGCACGAGTGACAACGGCCATTACTCGAGTTTATGTCAATGACAAATGTGGTGGGAAAAGACCCCGACAGTCTTTCTCCATGGCCCCATTGAACCTGGCTGGCACAATCCTCACGGTGGATATTTTCTATTCAAGTCCAGGCAGAGGAGACACCGGGCTCCTGCTCTTGCTCAGCACGTTCTCTCCACAGGATCAGATTGTGTTCCACTTCTTGATAACAAGTTTTCGCAGCAATATTACTCGGTTGTGCCACAGTCATCCCTATGAAATAAAAAGAAATGTCACGAATATGAATTCTATATCTTAAAAATCAAAACAAACTGAAACTAATGATGGCTTTTCCAGCACTAAGTGTTCGTGTCAAACTGTTCTCCATCCTTACAATTTATTCCCTTAACTTTTAAACTATGCTTTTGCTTTTCTATTATTTTATACAGCCGGGGTTCTTTAAGCCGGGGTGGGAGCACTGTAACAGTTTCTCTCAAGAGCATGGCTGCCTGGCATGGACTGTTTAGGAGGAACCCACCAAGGAGTAGCTCACAAGCTCTGTGACACTTGTTCTCGGACCTTTGCTAGGAAAATACTTTGACATGAAAAGGAATGCATCATCGTTACCCCAAGTGCTAGTAAAGAGGTTATCGCGCACAGAGTGGGTGGCAGAGACCATCTGAGTGCAGCAGCAGAGCTGGCTTTGTTCTGCGAGGTGTAATTACCGCGCATATAAATACACATTAATGGGTGCACAGGGACAAAGCTCTCCGTTACCCTCCGTTCGGGGAGCTGGGAGCGGAGCCCTGGGAAGCATTTTCAGTGGCAAGTGGAGACCATTAGGACTGGGTGTGTTTAGTCTGAGGCAGCCAAGAGCTGGGCTCTTAAATCAGGGCAAGTCACCCTGGGTTCTGTTCAGACTAATGAAGAGAAATGGGAACATCAGAAGGGCAGTTGTTATGCAGGTAAATCGGATGAATGGGAACGGATTGCCCATTCCTCCCTACGGACTCTAAAGGGAGCCCGGGAAACTGGCTCAGATTTAGATGTCTAATATTTATATGAGGAAAGGATTTCATTCTAACTGCATGTGAGCTCCCACGGAGGCACTGAGGCTAAGGAGGATTAATGTATCCTTGGCTACATGGAGGTGGAAGAAACGAAAATTATTCTGGCTGCCAAAGACAGGGCCCTGCTCCTCCTGCTTTGTGCTGCTTCAACAGCAGTTGTGGGGCTGAGGATGAGGGTCCAGGTGCAGAACCACCGCCATGGGGTGAGAGCAGGGTAGTGCCTCTCATTTCTCACCCACCGTGGTGTGGGAGTAGAAAAGCAAATGAGAGTAACTTTCTGCTGTAAGTTCCCCTTTCCCTCCTAAGAGACACGGTGTCAGGAGTCAAAGATCACAATGAACTTCTAGTAGAAAACCTTCTATTCATTAAGCTGTTGTTATTAGCAACAATATCTTGATACCGTTAACAGCAGCAGATAACTGTTCATACACACATTCACAAATTCTCTCGGCTGCCTCACACTTCCACTCCTAATTGCCCAGTTGGAAGCCCAAGCCCAGCTCTGTGCTGAGAAGCAGAGGCTGGCACGGTGGCTTCTACATAGCTACTCATAAAGTCCCTCAGGACTACTAGTCTCTAAAACTCACCGGTCCCTGGGAAACATTCACACGCTGCCTTAGCATGTATTCTTCTCTTTGTCCTGATGTTTTCTGGAAGCTCTTTCTCCACCCAAGCCTATGTATACCCTAGAACCCATTCCTACAAACCCACAGCAGTGGTTCCCTTATAACATCACCACCTCCCTCTGTTCAGGTGAGAACTAGAAAGCACTGACAACAACAGCCAAAATAAGAATGAAATGAATTGTGGAAAAACCTGCCTGAAAATGAAAAATATTGAATACAGATCCCCCCCTTTCAGTCTAAATATCTTATCTCAGAAGAAGCCAGGAGTTGACTCGATCATGGTGCACATGTGTTTATCCACGTTCCTGCTAAGAAAAGGTTCTTTCATATATCGGGCAGGGAACTTCTGAGATCTGCTTGGTGGAAGTTCAGACTAGAAATTCTGGACACTGGGAAGCAATCTCACAAGAAATACGGGTTTAACTTGATACAGGGAATGTAATTCCATGTTGCAGACACTCCATGGCTTGAACTCCCTAAATTATGAGTAGCTGCTTCTCTAAAAAATTATCCTCTCCTAAGTCATAAGAGTCAATGAAAAGGGACAAATCTGCATCTTGCATCCTACAGCAACCCTGGTTAGAAGCTGAGAATATTGTTGCAATAGTCTGAACTCTTCACATCAAAATCAAATCCAATTTTCCCCTGGCATCCTCCAGAACAGGAATATTACCATGGAGACTTAATACAAAAATAGTAATAGTAATACTAATTAACAGGCATTAAGTCTTTCCATCACAAGGCATTCAGAATCTGCCACATTAACTGTTAAAACCAGTTCAAAATGCATTTATTAAGAAAATGTTATTTTTAAGCTAAAGTTTCCATTCAGATTCAGTGATTTAGTCAGACTGTAGCGAAGTATGTTGCCCAACTACAAATAAAGACAAGAGCATATCTCCACAAAGTTGAGGCGTTTGGGGAGTTGTTTTTGACAGATTTCTATGAAGATATCCATGCTCAGCCCGTTAAATGGCCCTGTGCCACCAAATTATCCTGTAATCGGCAGCTCTGCACGCCCCACTGCCTCGGCACACTCTGGTCCAGACGCGAAGTGACCCTGCACAGGCACTGCTGGTACCAGACAGGGATGGTGGAGATGGTTCCACGAATGCTGTGGAGAGCCTGGTGGGCTTCCTTTCGCCTAGTGGGGCTTTTTTGGTACATGGGTTTCAATTCAATCTGTGATCCTGAAGTTGTGGCTGAATCTCTCTCTGCTACTGGATAATTCCTGCCATAGACGTGTGGATGAGGGATGCCCCTTTCCCATCAGTTTGGTGTCATTTTGGTGTCAAACTGCCTGAAACACAGAGGCTGGAGGAGGAGGCACCTCATACGGCATTTTTTGCATCAACTGGGGTTCTGCTCACCTCTCAGTTGACAGGGCCTGCTCTCAGCTCCACGTACAGGCTTCTGTGACTGCCAGCGAAGGAGGGCTGACACCTCCAAACATCGTTATGTCCTACTCTAAAGCAGAGAACTAGAGGGATGAATAGTCCTCTGGACTTGGCTCACACTGACTGGTTGCACATGGGACCATGGATGGATACTTTTGGATGGATACTTTTACCCAGTATCTTCAATTTGGTTGGTTATTATAAGCGCAGTATATTAATTATTGATTATCTCCACGTCCCCATCCTATAGCTGCCTGGGGGCCGGGGCAGTAGGAGACCTGCACTGAGGTAGTGCAAAGGGCCGTGTCTGGGCGAAACAGGATTTATATCACCTGTTAAAACTGACAAAAGGATATTCTGCTCTTTGAAATCTGAGAAGAGCTGTTTGATCACGAGGTATACAGAATAAATTATGAGTGCACATGAGTGAAATCCAGTCTGCTAATGATGATAGTTCAGATAATTAATCCAGTTGAATCTTATAAATTAATATTGTGGTTTTGTGGGGATTACAACAGAGTAGATATTTTGTACACTGAAGATGTTCATTCCTGTTTTCAAACTAAACTACAGCTTTATGGTTTTCTACATTTTTGCTTATATGGGAATTTTTAAAATATATTCAAGAACACTGAGCAAGAGGCCTCCTGAAGACGATACTACTGTGGGATAGGACTAATAAGATGCAGCTACATTATACAAAGGTTAATCCCTTTTGCATAAAATGTAGCAGACGAAAAATCCTTTGGGACTATTCCTTAGTTTGCATTTTTCCAGAGCAGCACAGGGCACTCAAAGGGGCTGACCCCTCAAAGAAATGTTTTGCCTTTGGCCCCTACAGGAACGTTCCTATAGGTGCTTCCCATGGACTTGCTGAGGATACCCAGGATGGCAGCTCTGCCACTTGTGTTTCGGGACTTTTAGACATACAGGTGAGAGTGGTGTGAGCAAGAAGTTGGGCGATTCACCAGCACAAGGTCCCTCCACTGCCAGTAAAGGAGGGATGGTCCTTCTTGGGCAGTTATGCTTATTGAGTCTTTTATTCACCTGTGTTAAAATTTGGTTCCAGGACTTCAAAAGCTATAAAGTGGGCACCAAAAAGACACAGCCAAAATACCTCCATGGGTCTAACAAGGTGGGTAAAGTCTCTGATTGAGCCGAGTCTGATCAGATGGAGCAACAACACTGTGGTAAATATGACTTTCATTTGAAAAGACTTCAGAAGGACCATGTTTATGGACCCATAATCATATTAGGATCAAACTTACTCCAGTTATGAATGAAATAAGATTCTTTATTTACCAACCTTACAGTCTCTGTCAACCCTCCAGTCTCTAACCCAACCCAATTAGGTCGGGTTAATTCTGGCTCATTGGCCACAGACCTTCTGGAAGAGAGTCCATCCCTCTGCAATAGCCTTTGCAGCATCTCTGGGAGGTGTTCCTGGGCAGAGGCTTTCTGCTGTGTGCTAAGTAGAATACATAAAGGCTTTTGATACATAAGGACCACAGCAATAGAATAGAGAAGTCATTTTTCAAATTGCACAATGACAGTCTGAGACGGAGAGTTTCTGAGATCTGAACAGTTCAGTGACAAAATTACATGAGATATAAAATAGCTAAGCTCAGATATTGGTAAAGCTTTGAAACAGAAGTAGGTACAAGTAATTTATTCTTTATACCCTGACATAATAGAAGAATTGTTGAATTAGAAAAAAAAGCCCTGATTTACAGAAAGCTACATTTATGGTAAGTTTAAATCAATAGGTTTTGTTAGTGTGCCAAAATATAAATCTAGATGGAGTTTAATTAAGTCCAGGTTCTGTCAGCAGATATGGGATTACACTTTGGTGTAAGCACATCGCATTCACAGTAGCTCTCTGTGTCATTTTCATGGAGAGCTCATCTTTTAAATTAATTTCTTTGTGCAATTTTCATGCTCTCCTTTAAAAACACTCTTCCACTTCATTGTATTTAATGGAAACAGACGGCAAGGCCTATTTCTCATCATACACCCCTGTGTGCATGTGTATGTAATGAAGATATTTCATTATGAAAGAGCAGCTGGAGCAGGTAGGACAGCTGTGGAGCCCTCGGAAGTGTGTGGTACCAAACTCGGGTGATGGAATAGGGTAACTGCCTGCTATAGGACACCTTGTACCTTATAGGATTCTATATGGCACTGTGCCTGCCTGTTGCTGTACTGTACACTTCACAAATACTCATTCCCAAGGGCAGTTGTAGGTCTGGGAGGGAGAAATGTGAGCCCTTATCCCCCTATCACCCATCCCTTCCTGTGCACAAGCAGGAATAAACCAAAATAAACCTCAGCCATTGGCCACATAGACTTTAAAAACGTCCTGTAGCAAACTTTCTTCATACTTTTTTTGCCCCGATGCATTTTTGTCTCTGCTGAATTCGCGCAGCTGCTTTTTGAACCCATGAAAATTGTGAGCATCAGAACACCCAGCGCTGAAGAGTTCCCTGGGGAGGACTCTTTGCACATCCCATTTCGCTGGCTCTGATACAGCTTCCCGCTGCCTGCGTTTGATGTCTCCTCCTTCTGGCCTTTGAACAACATGTAAACATTTTCTTTCTTACTCTGAATCCTTTTTCTGTTTTGTGCTGCGCACAGAAGATTGTGGTATCTGTCTGTTGAAAAAGGCAGAAATGGTCATAATGAACTAAAGATACTTTTTCCATTTCATTAAACTTCTAATACCAGATCAAAAGATCCAAATTAAACTTAGGACACTTAAAAGTCAAAGAAAAAATGAATTTGTTGACAGAAAGAAAGACAGATTTGCTATAGTTGTTCCACACAACATGCAATATTTTCTCAGATTTTCTGTGTTGAGGTGAGCACACACAAGAGCTTTGCCGTGGTTGACAAGGTTGGTTAAAATTTTGCAATATTGTACAATAATAATCTAATATCCAATAAGCTCCTCTCTATCTGCGATTACTAAGATTATTCAGTGCAATTTATGCATTTGTCATTTTCATGAGATTTTGTTTTGAGCCTTAGAATCTTGGGACACCAGGGCAACGTTTTTTTTTACACATACAAAGTTTATGAGCAGGTGGATAAGGTTTGGTTTGGTTTGTTTTCCTTTTCACAGGTTATCAGCTGTAATCCATAAATGCTTTATGGCAATAAATGTATTACTGCTGAAAAAGGTTGGAGGAGATTTGATTTTTTTTTTAAAAAAAGCTCAGTATACACAAATGAAAAATATAATATATCTGTCTATAATATAAACTTCACCAGATGCGAAAAGTCACTTTTGCTCAGGCAAGCTAGAAATATAGTTTCTTTTCATAAGTGTGCATTCCTTGCTGAGGAAGTTTGCTGCAAAACTTAAAAAACACCTGGAAAAACCAATAGACAGACTTTTTTGGAAGAAAATCCTGTGGGTCTTAAACAAATCTTTAATTTCTGAGGGAATTTTTGCCTGAATGATAACTATGTGCTTCTTTTGCTTTCTTTCTGAAATATGGATTCATTTAGAGTCGATCAGGGGTTACAGAATTTATCCTTAATACTTTAGAAATTGAGTGTTTTTAAAAATAGGAATAATTTTCTGTTTGCTCCAGGGGCTACGGGAAGGACAGAGAGGAACACGTTTCCTATTTTATTACAATACTTTTCCAGTTCAGGGAGGGCTGGGGTGTTACTGCTCTGTTGGATAATGTCACTTTCTTCATGGCGACTGACAGAAAAGTAAGTGTGAGTAACTTTTATTTATTCAACTCATTCACATTCTGTCTCACAACAGAGACATATCTGAACGTAGGGAGGAAGAAGGAATCATTCTCCTGAATGTCAAGTTCTTGAATGGGGATAGAAGCCATTGACTTGTTTTAATTAACGCTAATGCTCAATTAAATCAAGTAAACGTTAAGTTGCACAAATTATAACCTTCAATTACCAAATTATTTTTAAGGCAGCTTGTCAGGCTGCAGATGCCTGCAGGCACACGCCTGTGGGGGAGAAGACCCCACCATGGAGGCAATGGGAGCCTTTTGGGTGGTTTCTCTCGGTGTCCGCCTGGCAGCAGCGACGTCGCAGCCTCCAGAAGGGACGGGAACAGCCCCACCGTGCGTCCTGCCCTGCCCTTATCTGCAAGATAAAGTGCTACATAGTTTTATGCTTGTTGATTTAATTTACATCCAATTTGGTTGTCATGATAAAAGATGACAGATTTGCCCTGTCAATCAGATTAAGAAGAGAATAGCAAAACTAATTTGGCTTATCATCAAGAGAATAAATCTTGTTGGAAGTGTGTTGCAGTGTTTTCTTATTTGTAGCAGCTTCCTCTTCCAGGAGGGTCTCAGCCACTACATCATGAAGGCAGCTCTAGGCTTGTATTGAGACTGACTGTCTGTCCTGTCGGGAGCAAAATCTTACTCCACTCTCTTTTCCTTTGTGTGTTTCTTTGAGCGAGCAGATAGAGGAGGTGCTGCCTCTGTTTCTGTACTAAATACCTGTTGCCACAAGTCATTAATTCCTGAACAAAACAGTTCCTCACATCTGCGGATTCTCTCTAAACAGCTACAACAAAGTTGTTAGGATGGCGTTGTGTGTCCATTTATTGGTTGCCCAGAGAAACTGTGGTTGCCCCATCCCTGGAGGGGTTCAAGGCCAGGTTGGAGGGGGCTTGGAGCAACCTGGTCTGGTGG
>JAOXJK010009669.1:0-10932 GCA_025774025.1 Xenus cinereus | reverse complement strand
GCCCCCCCCGCTCCCCCCGCTCCTGCCGTGTCCCTCGAGCAAAGCTTGCCCAAAACTTCCTGCCTAATGCCTCGTTTTCCTTCTTGCAGTTGCCGCATCCCAGGTATCCAGGGTCGAAATGCCCACCCTTGCTCTTTATTTGATGGGAAAACAGTCTGGGAATCTTCAGGTAACACCGTTTGAGTCTTTCTAGGAATTTCACTGAATTTCACTGAATTTTTTGGAACTAAAACATCAGTTTTGCTGGTGTTACTTTCCTGTCTGACCTTTCACTCCAGGAGATGTCTGCGGCTCGCAGAGAGAGCGGAGTACCGCTTCCCGTGGGGAAAAACCATTCCATGCAACACAAGGTGAAGGAAACCACTTAAGGAAAGTGATTCTCAATCCAGGCTGTGTTAGGGGAAGGAACTTCTGACAGAGTTTAGGATCCGCTGTCAGAAATCATTGCTTGTAGCTAGAACATAAAAAAAAAAAAGAAAAGAAAAAGAAAAATAATCCCTCGTGACAGGGTCACTCTCACCAGTACTAAAATGCAGTATTGCTGGTCCAAGCTGTGGAGGAGGAGAAAGAGGATGATTTTGATTACTCCAGTTTCGACTGTTACTGCTGCTTTTTGGGATTAAAGAGTTAACAAAAGTTGAGGAAGTCAAAAGCTGAGGTCCCAACCCCGCATCTTCTAGCAGTAAGGACCCTCAGATTTTTCTTCCTAGCACATGTTAGTCTCAGGTCATGTCAGAAGTATGTGCTGTTTGCTTTTTCATAGAATCATAGAATTGTTTTGGTTGTAAGGAACCTTTAAAGATCATCTAATCCACCCACCCGCAATGAGCAGGGGTATCTTCAACTAAATCAGGTTGCTCAAAGCCCTGTCCAACCTGACCTTGAATGATTCTAGGGATGGGGCATCTACCACCTCTCTGGGCAACCTGGGCCAGTGTCTCACCACCCTCGCTGTAAAAAATGGCTTCCTTATAGCTGGTCTAAACCTACCCTCTTGTAGTTTAAAACCATTACTTCTTGTCCTTTTTCTTAACATTATCTTTAAATTAGTTCCTGACGTTGTCAAAAGAGGCTGTTTTGATACGACGTGCCTGCACTGGAAGCTCCCTCCACGCTACAGAACATGGGAAGGTTCTAGCCCAAAATAGAGGAAAAACACATCTCTCCATGACAAAAGATGAAGCATGTCTCCTTACTGTCACGTGCCTTTCTGCTGCTGCTATTGCCTAAAGCTTTTATTTATTATTGCGTATGTGGGCAGGAGAAATTAAAGAAATGTAAAATCCCGTATTCCCTGCAAATGCTGAATGTTGATCCAATTACAAGTCAAGAATACAGGCAGAGTGTGCCTGCTCTGGGGTATCCCCCCGCCATCTCTCATTTGAACAGTCTGTCTGACTGTGTAACGTGTCTACTGTTTATCTTTCATTCATCAGTCAAGCAGAAAAAAGCTTGAAACCCAGTGGAAAAAAAAAAACCCTGATTGTTTCTATTGCAGAACAGCTGCAAGTGGGAGAATCGGCAAGTTTGGTCTCATGACATTTCATAGCATTAGAACTGAGAAAACAGCTATAAAGACAGTTCTATTATTAACTGGCATAGAAACAGAGCCGATGTTTGTTTATTGTTTGCAATAGTGCTCCAAGCACAGGTTATACCTAATGGACAGTATCAGAAATCTTCACGCTCCTGGGGAACTCTTTCCACATACTTCTTAAAACCTATTTCAAGTTCCCACTAATTGCAAGTCATAATTTAAACAGAAAGAAAATATTGTGTCTGAAAACTCAAAGCACCAATGTCCTGTTGCCTGTTTCAGTTCACAGTGCTAAAATGGAGAGCTCTGAAAAATAAGGTCTTAAGAAAATGGGAATTCAGCACCTGTCTGAATTTCAAGACTTTTAGAAAGTTGAGATACATTTGAAAATCCTGGGCAGCTCCCATCCTTCTCTCCCTACGAGAGCCCGAAGCAGTGGCGGTTACTGGGACTCGGTGACACCCGAAGCAGCACCTGGGCCATGGGCAGTCTGTTGGAGACAGGCAAGTAAATGACAGGGCTAAAAATGAATTACCACGGCCTGAAATCTTAAGGCTGCCAGTAAGATCTGTTAATATATGAATAGAGTTTATGCTGGTCCTTAGAGTGCCTATGGTTCTCAATTTATTTATTTTCTGTTGGGGCATCTGGGGCTAAACTCCTATGCCCTCAGTAAGCGTCGTAGGAGTTTGTCAGCAGCTGGCGGCTGCGAGTCTCTCCGTGCACAGGAGCAGACCCGTCCACCCCAGAGCTATCTCCTGCCAAACCCAGGACCCTTTGCTCTCCCTGCAGTGGGACCTCTGAGACACCAAACCCATCACCTGCCCTTGGGCTGGTCCCAAAAGGGGACGGCTCAGTTATTAACCCCCAGCTTAAATCTTTGAATAGAGCCATTCATTGACTGGGAAAATCAGCTGACTCCGTCCTCAGGCCGGTAACGAGTAAAGAAATTGTTTCAGAGAGCAACTTGCAGAAAAGATTCCTTGAACACACAAAATTTGGATACTACCAGTAAGAAATCATTTAACTCCTGCGTGTTTAGCCTTTGGCATATGTACTGGAGCCTGCTGGGTAAGTTGGGGTTGGGTTTTTTTAGTAGATTTTTCTTACGGTTTGTAAAATTAAAGGGTTGTTGTAACATCCACAGCACTGGTTAAACAGCGTTGTAATCTGTAATGACTTTCAGTAGCTGTAACGCCAAGAAGAATAGAAAACATAGTGAGCTTCTGGTATCCCAGGGAATTCCTGGAGATGTGTTAAATTCTGATCGTCAGGCTGGCTGTGAGGTTTTAGGGGCTTGAACTCCTTGCCCAGTAACACATAATAAGCCAATATTAGCATTATCACTTAAGTATCATATTGATACATAAAATACTTGGCAACGTGGTATATCATAAATGAAAATGTCCCCACTTTTAATTTGATTACATTGACATTTAATGAACATTATTTTGGATGAATTAATGTAAGTACCAATGCTTGGAATACTGACCAAACAAATTCTGAATAAATTCAGTATTGAGTGAGGACCTGAAAATGAGACCAAATAATACAATTTTGTATCTAAGCTAAATGCAAAATAAAAAGTGGGCAAATACCTACTGATCTATAGATTTTATTTAAATCTTCCCATTTTAATGAAGTAATAGGTAATGGCAATGTTGAAGACTTTCAAAATCTGCTAATTGGAGAGTATCAATTTGAAATCACCATAAACAATTCTGGTTTATTGAGTGTCCTAGTGAATGTAATGGAAAGAAGGAAAATAACACTATAAAATGCATTCCATCTTTAGAACTCTTTAGGGAAAACCAGTTTTCTCATTACTATAAATCCTGTGGGAAGTAGAGGATGAGTCAGTTACTGTTCTAATACCTGGTAAGGTCTACTCTTAAACAGGAAAGCTGGTCCCCGAAAGTCTACATTCTTATACCTAATATAGACTGAGGTATTATAATACTACTCAGTGAGCTGAGGGTTACGTACTCGCCAACCATTCCAGATTATCTGAGTGGAAAATAATGAAAATATAAAATGGCTCAAATTTGAGAGTTCATATCATCTCTTTTTGTATCTTGTTGCCCAGTAACACAATGAATTCTTTGAACATGAAGAATAAGTCTGATAAGGAGCAGCTGAGGGACCTGGGGGTGTTCAGCCTGGAGAAAAGGAGGCTGAGGGGAGACCTTCTCGCTCTCTCCAACTCCCTGAGAGGAGGGGGTAGCCAGGGGGGGTCGGTCTCTTCTTCCAAGTCACAGGCGATGGGACAAGAGGAAATGGCCTCAGGTTGCACCAGGGGAGGTTCAGATTGGAGATTAGGAGAAGTTTTTTCACGGAAAGGGTTCTTAAGCCTTGGAATGGGCTGCCCAGGGAAGTGGTTGAGGCCCCATCCCTGGAGGTTTGACATAGTGCTTAGAGACATGGTTTAGAGATGGTTTTTATCAGAGTTAGGTTGATGGTTGGACTAGATGATCTTAAAGGTCCCTTCCAACCCAGACAATTCTATGATTCTGTGATTACCTGTAGCGAGAGTCACACTTACATAAAACACAATCATTTTTTATTAAGTATTGGATGCCTTCATTTTGTTTTAAACCCATCTTGGGTTGAAATTTTTCTCCTCTTGATAAGCCTTTACTTACCAAGTGAACTTCTTAATGCACTACTTGATGGTTTTTACACTGAAGTCACTGAGGCTTAATGGGTTATTTTAATGTTCACCTGACCTCTTGTAGGATTACTCATATGCTGATATCAAAGTATGTTTGACTGAAACTGGGGCCTCCTACCCCATCTCTCAGTCTGGAGCACTACGGCTCTGTTACCTTGGGAGATGCTGCTATAGGCAGCTGGACATTTTCAGCTCAGATCATGGCTTTCGGGCACTACGCTAATCTTTCATCTTGCCATGTAGTGCCAAAGCACTCCAGGGTGAAACCATCACAGGAGCAAGGTGCCTTCATCTGAAACCACTGTTTCTTTAAAGGTTGTTTTGAGAAGCACATATTTTTGGCTGTATCACTTGTCAGTTGATTCACAACAGCAAGGGGGCATCTGTCATAGCTTTGTTAGCTCTTGCTACATTATTGGATATGTCCAGGTGCTGGCTTTAATGAAGTACTTATGTTTCCATTGTGCACAGAATAATGTCAATACTCAAGAATTAAATTAAATGAATGAGAAAGCTGAGATGAAGACAGTGGGTTTGATTATCTCAGGTAATTGATTTTCTTTGTATGATGCTGTCAATGCCTGAAAGGCCAGGTGGATTAACTGGTTCAAGTCAGAACAGGCAGGCCTGTGCTAGTCTTGCATCATATACAATTTTCCAGTGTATTATCAGGAGGACAGTGGGAATGTGTAAGCCTCTGGCTGGGATGTCTCCTGCTGTTTTGAAAGACTTAGTTTGATAGGATTTTTTTTTCTAGCCTGAAATGCTCACTTTTCATCATGAGCAGAATGTACCTGTTCAGCTACCAACAACAAAAAGCTTCCAACAAGTGTGCTGCTGAGACATCAAGAAGCAGTTTTGACATTACCTCAGGGAGCTGTACAAACGTTAGTAATGTGCATCATGAGCTCCCTGGCCTGGCTATTCCATGGGATAAGATAAATTCACTGGAGTATCATTAGCAAGCCCTGACCGTAGGCAGGACCGGGGAGGGCTGTGAGGTACCAGGCTCACACTAACTGCCCCGCCAGGCAAATTTGCTGAGTTGCTGTTGTGTAGTCTTAGTGGTAAAGTTGAATTGCTGGGAGAAGGTTGACTTGTCTTCCCCAAAGAGAAGCTGGAGTGGTTACTGGACTGTTCCTACGCTTCCTCATGAAAGAAGTAGCTGTTAGAAAAGTGCTGCTTTCCCCTGTCCATGCCCAGTCTACCTAAAGATGCCACCAAAGTCCGTGAATGAAATGATCATCTTTTTATCATCAACTCTGCACAAGATATACTAACAACTGTAAGAATTAATACATCAGTTTCACTTCTTAAGCGCTACCTTTTACTTGAGCTAAAAGAGTTTATGACAACTGAAATTCTATTTTCAGAGAAAAGAGTTTTTCCAGCCCAAATTGAATTGCCCTGTTCTGTGAGCATGTACCACAGGGCCTTATCTGTTTATATTTTAGTTTATTCCACTATACTCTATATCAATGACATTAGAGAGCCAAAGTCTAGGGAGACCTTGGGAAAAAAAAATATTTTACTTGTAGAAAGAAATAACTTATTTTGCTCCTTCCTTTATTTTCAGCACTGTGTATTTTACACAAGAGTTTCTATTATTAATGTATTCTTAGCTGTTTTAAAAGCATAGTGAAACTATTGAGACAATTTTTGTTTCTATAGTTGGCTGTGCACTAGCCCATAATCTAGCATTTGTGTTGTTAAATGTAGACTTCAATATGCTATTTATTAAGGGTTGGTAGCTATGTATAAACACAAAAAGAATTCACTAGTATATCTTTTTAAAATTAGTTATGAGTATGGAGAAAGTAATTCTAACAAGCACTTGTCAGGCTTTCAGTTACTGCAAAATTATGCAAAGAGAGCAATAGTAAGGCATAGTAGCATTTTAAATCTCACTTGAATCATGATCTCTTAAATTTATCAAATTAAAATGTCATGTTCACTTTTGCCTGCTTTATGAATATCCCGTGTATAAACCCCCTTATGTATTAACCCATAAAGAGTATTTAGACCAATAGCTGGTGTGGTTCAACTTTCTACAAGCTCATTTTAAGTAGGTGATCACAACATTATTTTTTTGGTTGGGAAAACCTCTTTGTAAGGCTGCCAGATTTAGAGCAAAATTTCCAGGGGAAAAAAAAAAATACTTAGTGTATTTTGAGAGCATAGATACTCAATCTGGGTCTTCCTATGAGTTTTGCTAGGGGAAAGTTGGAAGTATCCAGGCAAAGGCACTGGCAGGTATTTTTCACCAGCCACATCAGTCATCCTTCAGAGGACACGAGCAACCCACTCGGCATTAACTGGCTGCTGTAGTCTGCAGTAAGCAAGGTGATGAATTCCAGGCAGGGTTAGAGGAGCACAATGGTGGAGGAGACCTCTCTTTATAAGATAAACATCATATCGCTTTTTTTCTTCTTTACCACTGGTACATGTTTAAATACCTGCATTCCTGGAGCTATACAGTTTGACAGTTTCAGATCCGTATAAAGAAATGGGTGGCCTGATGTTCTGGCCGTCCTCAGATTGACTCACTTGTGTAAAGGGTGGATGGAGATCATGTGCTTCAGTGCTTGAAACTGCAGATTATAGGGCTAGTTGGCAAGAGAATGGAATACATTCAGAATCATAGAATTGTTTAGGTTGGAAAAGACCTTTAAGATTATTGAGTCCAACTGTTAACCTAGCATTCCCAAGTCTACCACTTAACCATGTCCCTAAGTGCCAAATCTACCCATCTTTTAAATACCTTCAGGGATGGTGACTTGACCACTTCCCTGGGCAGCCTGTTCCAGTGCTTGACAGCCCTTTTGGTGAATAATTTTTTCTTAATACCCAGTTTAAACCTCCCCTGGGTCAACCTGAGGCTGCTTCTCTTTGTCCCATCACCTGTGACTTGGGAGAAGAGACCGATCCCCCCTGGCTACCCCCTCCTTTCAGGGAGTTGGAGAGAGCGAGAAGGTCTCCCCTCAACCTCCTTTTCTCCAGGCTGAACCCCCCCAGCTCCCTCAGCCTCTCCTCATCAGACTTCTTCTCCAGAACCCTCCCCAGCTCCGTTGCCCTTCTCTGGACATGTCTGTCTTGTATATCAGACTAGATTTCCTAAACTTAAATATCCATGTTCTAAAAACTTCACAGGAGGGTGGCAGATCGCTATCATACCTTGACATATCTGAACTTCAGGTCACGGAAGCGGATTTCCTCATGCTCCTATTTAAGTCAGGAGTAAAACTTTAATCCTGGTAACAACAGACCTTATTTCACAGAAAAGCTGTTACCTACATTATTCTTGGGGTTAAAGAGTTTTAAATTGCAAAAAGACGATGTGAAAAGTGTGCAATTATGCTCAAATAATTTTTCATTTTCCTGAGGAGCACATGGCAGTTACTTTAATTCACAAATGATAATATCTGTCTGATCTATTAAACTAGAAGAAAAAATTATTCCAGGAGCAGAAAATGCTGAGGGCAGTTTAAAGAGATATACATGACATAGAAAAGTGAAAGTTAATGTGAGTCAACATCTACAGTGGCCTTAAATGCTACATTGATTCAAAAGCACACAGTAATTGATGGAATGGGCATCAATTCTCTTCAATGTCTCTTTTAATGAACTCAGCAAAGAATTCAGTTCAAGTCCATAAAGGAACAGGCCTTGGGATGTGAAGTGCAGATGCTCAAAGCCTCAAAATAGCACTGTTTTTTGAAAGTTTGTGTGGCAAACACTATTTTTTTTTAACCTGGTTTTTATTATTCTGGTTTCTGTTGTTCTATAGTAATTTTTCTGTCCTGCATTTTCCTTCTCTGCTGCTCTATAAATGTGTTATATTGAAGGCTTGGAATTTAGATTAGAAACTATCCTTTAATAACTCAAATTATGCAATTATTATATTACTCTATGATAAAGCACAGTTGTGTGCAGTCAATTTTACAAGTTCCCAGGCCATAAGAATACTATGGCTCTGCATTGAAGGGGGAGCCTGAAAAAACAATATATTTGGGCCAGATTTTCTATCCTTGAGCCTGGGCTGACAGGAAAACAGGAGTTGTCTATAATATGTAACATACGAGGAGCAAGATTATGAAAACCCAGCTCCTGTATTGGGCCCGTGGCTGTAATCTCTGGTGTCTTAAAAGGTGCCTGTGGTGATGCTTTTCCTGTGACTGAGGTATCATCAACTCCCACCTGGAGCTTGGGCTCTTGAAGGGCCAGGGGATGTTAATTCAGGATTCTGCCTTTCTTCTGAGGAGAAGGTAGATCTGATCTACACTAAAAGACCTGATCTTCTTTGCATGAAACTTTGGATAATTCAATACATTTGAAACTGATTATCTATCAAGCCTGAGACAAATTAGTAAATGCATTCAAAAATAATTGTTGGGAACTTACAGGCTAATGTACCAGTGTGTACGTGTATCTACACCTTACACTTTATTTCCCTAAGCAACCAGATTGAAAAAGAACACAAAGCTGCAGAATTAGTGACTTTTAAGAGTGAAATAAAACAGCTAAGGTTTTTTCAGCTCAGTAATGACAGCAAGATTACACAATGTCTAGTCTCTTGACAATGCAGAATTCAGTGTGATAACTTTAATAGCTGATGTTCTGACATTTGAAGAATTTGAAGCAGCAGCCTTAGGTTTATCTCTGAAGTAAAAGAAAACTTTTCAGGAATTTTATTAAAAATGAAAACACACTAAATAAAAATGAAAAAGTTATTACACTTTGTACAGCAAAAATTTAAAATAAGGGTAACTTTTTAACAGTTTTAGTTAATCAATTCTGCACTAGATGGTCTTCCATAATTTAGTTTTAATCATACCAAAATATATGACAACTAAAAATACTTTTGGGTAGCTACAAACCTAAAATTTGAAATTTTGTCTTCCTCCTGGAGGCGAAACGGAATATTCATTAATGTCTGCCTTCTGTGTATGTGTTTCTGTATGTTTATACAAGGGAAAAAGAAGAATCAGTCAATTTTGACTCATTTTCAATCTCTGTGTGTCTATGAAAAAGATATATCACGTATTGGTGATGCTGTGCTGTTCCTGCTGAGGGTGGCAGTATGGTACCATCCTCGAACCCAGGGAAAGCCTCTTCAGGAGCAGAATGAGCGTTTCTCATTCTACAGGGAAAAGGGGCATTGGTCCTGCAGCCTCCCAGCCAGGGGCACGGGCACGCACTGGTTACAGACCCACGTACCAAGGACTGATTCGGGTGAGGTGCACACAGCAGCATCTGTAAATAACAATTAAAAACAATTATTCATGACAAAAGTAGAACAGGTAAATTGTGTGGGGATTATTATTACCAGGAATGGTAATTCCAGCTCCAGGAAAGGATCGATTGGTTTTGGTTCTAAGGAAAAAGCCTTTCCTGAGGAGCTGGTGGATCCCAGAGCTGTGCTGACTTGGTAGCGGTGAGGAGGTGCAGGTTGGCACACATCGCCAGCTCACGTAATGTATATGGTTTGTATAAACCACTGCTACACATCCGTTTAATATGGTTGATATGCCTGCAGGAGCAGGACGGGGAAGAGCTACCGACACGAAGTTGTTTAATAACTACAGACAGGTGATAAAAATAAATGGAGTAATGTAGATTTTGAATCTTTCTCTACAGTAAGGATTGCTGATGAGTTCAGTTTATAGCCAATGCTACTTACAGCTACAATGGCTTTTTTCAGTCAGGAGCTTTGTATGACTGCAAGTATTTCCTTGTAGCTGTGTTTATATATCCCTTATCTAATAAGCTCTGTGTATGATGTGAGTAATTTTGCTTGTTTGAATGTTGACGGGTATTCAGGTAGTTCAGAGTGGGATTTCTGTCTTTATAAACACTATAGAAAACTCTGGCTTAGTTTTGCAGTACAAGCAGTTAATACGTTGTTAAAACTTTTTTTAAGTCTAGAATGAAACAACTGAAATTAACCTTTCTGCCTGTATTGATGGAAAGACTGCTTAAACTATGGGGAAAGCTAATCCCATCATTTAGATTTTAGTGGATATCACTTGAAATGAAACCGCTAATTACAGACACCCACCATAAAACTCATTTTATTACAGTAATTTATTTCCATGATAGCATCTCTATGATGTAAAAAAAAAAAAAGGCTTGTTTTCTAATATATTCTTGTGAGAGTTCACATTGAATGAAACAGTGCATTTGCAGTTGTTTATGTGGAAGGGAACTTGAGACACTGATTAATATTAGGAATAGGGAAATTAGTGTAATAAACTTGAGTAGGCAGAATATGATATGCTGAGTATTCAGGGCCTTGTATAGGCCATTTTCTTTAGCAATTTAATGCAAATGAAAATTCAAAGTAACAGAACTGCAGCCTGGAAATATAGCAAGAAATATAAACCCTGCAAGGAAACCCACTAATGAAACTCAGAGGAGCTATTTGTTTTCTTAAATACTGCCAGTCAAACATTAATTAAATTTTAAACAACTACTGTTAAACCTTAAATAGCTATTTGCTTCAGGTTACAGATACTTTTTTTTAAGACATTTGTCAAACTAAAATCTAAACAAATCTAAAGATTTGATACTGTGTTTCTAAATATGAATTGAATTCAAACCCCAAAGCAGTACATCAGTGCTCTGTGTGAAGGTTGACACAACACATTGGCATAAAAACCCCTGGAAGCTGTATAGGAAAAACGTTCACAGGCTGAAGGGAACAGATTAGGAATAATGTTAAGAT
>JAOXJK010009668.1:0-10944 GCA_025774025.1 Xenus cinereus | reverse complement strand
TAATATGTGCATATTTAAAATATATGTGTATAGGTGTGACATTTGAACAAAAGCCTCTGAGTAAAACAACTAAATTGGACTGTGCTATTTACAAACACCATCATTTTCAGTAAAACAAGTCTTAAATGGTTTGACAGAGAAGATAAAATCTGATGCTTTCTTACTGAAAAAAATTACTAAGTTGAGGTCAAAATAAGTGTTTAACATTTATTAACCTGTTTTATGAATTGATTCTTTAATAACATGCTCATTATAGTTTGCACTGCCAGACTTCTGATCCCCTGTCTAATTTTTAGTAGCATCATGGTTCTTGCAAGATTCAGCTTTTCCTGATGATCAGACAAGCATGTTAGAACACATTGCATTACTTATTTAACACAATATGCAGAAAGCTAGAAGGATGCAACCAGTTTAAAGGCATTTGTGATGAACCTTACAGGTAGAAAAACTTTATTCTCTTCAATCCCATGTTCACTGACCTAGTACCCTGCCAAGTGGAATCTATACTTCATCCTGTCTTCAGGACATAAAAAAGAGAATAAAACCATTAGAAAGACAGGATTAGAGCACAAAGTCAGAACTAGAGGTATGCCAACCAAGCAATTCCATGATCAAGGAGTAGCAGTTGCAAAAGAAGACAACAGAGCCTCCTAAGAGGGGGAGCTCATTGAAACATCAGAAGCTGATTAAGTAGTTATGGAACATTGATTTTTCAGTAGCACACAAACATTTAGAAATATGAAGAATCACAAAGACATAGAATAAAGTCAGAGGACTTCTGACATACAACTGAGTAAGCAGAGACTGGAACAAACACCATAAAGATAGGTCAACAAGGACAGCACAGGAGAGCATAAGAACCAGAAGCTTTCTGGACAGCCTGTATGGTAAGCTCCTAGCATAGATAAATAAGGAGAGGTACAGTCTGCCGGACGTTATACAAACAAGGAAACACTCATCAGGAATCTGAAAGTTAAAGGCAGCTTTGGCTGCAGCAACCTGACCTGCTCCTCCTGCTCCTGGTATCTGGTCCACAGTGTTGCCAGGATATGATGACACTCATTCTGGAACAGGGAAGCATGATAGCATATGCCATTCTGAATGGCAAAACCTGTGATCCTCTGGTGGTCAGGGATGCCTCCTGTGACTGTTCACTCAGCTCTTGCTCAGATTTAACTAACACATGGCCCATGTCAAGGCCTAATATATCCTGGGAGCAGCACCATTAGGTCAAACTGAGAACAACAGCTAGGCAGGACCAGACACAGAAATGACAGGAAGAGATGAAGATCATTATGCAGCCATTACCACCTGCAGCTTACTGTCTCTTGCAGTCAAAATTCTTGCATTTTGATTGTCTGGCAGCCCTTTCAGAATCCACCAACATAGGGAAATGGTAAAGACCTAACTCCCAGACTGAGAGATATAAATGCTTCCACGGGTCCAAAACGCTTCTGAAGGTGATGCAATAGCAGCCAGGCTGCTAAGGGCTTCATGCTTCCAGGTGTGGTAAAGGGGATGCCTGCACCGTGATTGAGGGGTGAGGGGGACAACCCTCACTGTTGGCTAGAATAACTTTACACCACGTCTGCCATTCTTCCTCTGAGGATTGAGTGAATCATGTACTTCTTGAAGTCAGAGTCTAGATAATTATCGTATTGCACACTGATTGTTAAGAAATTGACCCAATCTGCAGAGGGTTCAGGTGACTGAAAAGCCTAGGTACCTGAATTTTTATGTAGTAGGAAAGCCATGCTAATTGCTAGAAATTCTGCACAATGATAAGCTATGCTGATTACTAAAAACTTTATATAAAAATAAAGCTCTAAATAGAACTACAACCCTGTAGCGAGTTCTCATTCTATCAAGGATCCTTAAAAGAACCTGCCTGATACCATAGCATTGGGTAGCTTTGGATGACAATTACCATGAAATGTTAGAATTCAAGATCAGATGAAGAGGGAGTAGAGAGAGTAACAGGATCACAGACCTGAAGTTTAGGAAGGCCTGGTCAAGAATCAGCTTGGAAGAATCCCATGGGCAACAGACCTTCAGAGAAGAGAGATCTGGGAGAACCAATTAATTTTCAAGGATTATGTCCTTCAAGCTCAAGAACAGCCCATCTCGGTGAAGAGGAAGTCAAGTAAGGGGGCAGGAGCCTGCATGGATGAACAGTGAGCTCCTGAGTAAAGCCAAATATTAAAAGAAACAATACAAGAGGTGGAAGCAGGGACAGGTGCACCAGGAGGAATATAGAGGCACTGTCAAAGTATGGAAGGATGAAGCTGGAAAAGCCATAGCTCACCTGAAGTTGGATCTGGTGAAGGACGTGAAGGGAAACAAGGTCTTCTACAGGTCTATCAGTAGCAAAAGGAAGACTAGGAAGAATGCAATCCCACTACTGAATTGGGTGAGGAGCCTGATGATAAAGCATAAAGAAAACCCCTACGTATTCACTATTTCTTTACCTCAGTCTTTTCTGGTAAGACCAGACTTTGGGATTCTCATGTCCATGAGACCTGTGTGAAAGTCAGGAGCAAGAAAGACCCTCAGGGGAAGAGGTTAGGGAACACTTTTTTTTTTAAAATGAACATGCACAAGTCAATGGGACCTGATGGGCTGCACGCAGGAATGCTGAGGGAGACGTCTGATGTAATTTCAAGGTCACTCTTGATTATCTGTAAAAAGTTACGGCAAGTGGGAGAAATTCCTGAGGACTGGAAAAAAGCAAATGTGACATCTATCTTCAAGAAAAGCAAGAGTTAAGATCTAGACAACTACAAGTCAGTCAGCCTCACATTATTCCCTGAGAAGGAGACAGAGCAAATAGTCCTGGAAAATGTTTTCAGACACATGAAGGTTAAGAAGACAATAGGGAGTAGTCAGCATGGATTGAAAAAGTCAAAATCATGTCTGACCAACCTGATAGCCTTCTAATAAATGGTTTCATAGATGAGGGGAGAGCCCTGGATGTTTTTTATGTTGACCACTGTAGAGTTCTTGATCTTCTCCCATAATATCCTAATAGACAAACTGATGAAGTATGAGTTAGATACAGAGAAAGGGAGTGGATCGAAAACCGTCAGAACTGCTGGGCTCAGAATTGTGATCTGAGGCACAAAGTCCAGCTGGTAGTCAGTCACTAGTGTTATATCGCAGGGGTCAATACTGAGGCTATACTGTTTAACAACTTCAATAATAATGTGGATGATGAGATAGAGCACACCCTTGGCAAGTTTACAGCCTGCACAAAACTGGGAGGAGTGGTTAATACACCAGATGGTTGTGCTTCTGTTCAGAGACACATGGTCAGACTGGAGAACTGGATTGAGAGGGATCTCATGAAGTTCAAGAAAGGCAAACAAATCCTTCCCCTGGGGAGGAATAACCCCATCTACCAGTACATGCTGGGGGACCAAAAGTGAAAAGTTGCTTTTCAGAAAAAGACCTGGGTGTCGTGGAGTACACCATGTTAACCACGACCAAGAAATGTGCCCTTGCAGGAAAGAAAGCCAACAGCATCCTCAGCTGCATTAGGAAAAACATCACCTGCACACTGAGGTCTTCCTCTCCAATCTGCCCTGGTGAGACAATCCTTCCTCTCCACTCTGCCCTGGTGAGACCTGTGGACTGTGTCCAGTTCTAGGCTCCCTAGTACAAGAGGGATATGGACATGCTGACAAAAATCCATCAAAGGACCACAAAGATTATGAAGGGACTGGAACATCTGATATAGGAGGAGCATCTGAGAGAGCTGGGATTGTTCAGCCTGAAGAAAAGGCTCAGTGGGAATCTTACTCATGTGCACAAATATCCAATGTCAGAGAATAAAGAAGACCAGTCCAGACTCTTCACAGTACTATCCAGTGACAGGAAATGAGGCAATATGCACATACTAAAATACAGGAAATTCCACTTAAACATAAGAAAAAACCCTTTTACTACAGGATTGATCAAGCGTTACAGCAGATTGCACAGAGAGCCTATCAAGGCTAACTCTATCCCTAGAGATATTAAAAAAACAACTGGACACGGCCCTGAGTAATCTGCTTTAGCTGACCCTGCTCTGAGTAGAGTTAGACTAGGTTGGATTAGAAGATCTCTAGAGGTGCTTTCCTACGTCAGCCATACTGTGATTCAATGGCTAGTCCAGGCTCCAATATCTAAGAAATACAGTGTCATAGACACAAAGCATTACATTAGAATATGATCTCTAAGTGGATACTGGATAGTATGTCTTTGTTCAAATTTATAAGAGGCAATTATATACAACTTCGACTCTGGAGATCCCCCAATTTTAGTTGCTATTGCAGCTGGAACAACATCCATATAGGGGCTTTTGAAAAAAACGTTGAGAAAACAGAACTTGACCTCAAAAACATCTGGGCTAGCAAATGAAAAGGGTAACTATTGACCTTGGAAGCACTATTGGACCACAGTTTAGGATAAGTTAGGAATAATTGCCATTTATCTTAAGATTTAACTAACAACATTAGGTATTTTTATTCCTTCCATTTTCTGCCAGATATCAAATATTTCCTATGTGGCAGGATACATAATATTGCTAAGAACTTCTATAGCTTATAGAATTTGAAGTACCTACAGAATTTGTCTCCAAAACCTTCTGTGCCTGGCATTTCATTAAACACAATGAACACTTCAGCATACTAAGGCCCTAAGAAGCAATAATACTTCCAGAATATATCTCTCAAAATAGGGAGAAACTGAATGAATCATATCATTTCTTAGCAATTGTTGAGCTGATGGCTGTGTAAAGAGAACCTCTCCTCAGAGGGTTTCTATCTGCCCTGAGGTACAAGTTAAACCTCCACTGAGTCCGTATCTTCACTAGATCACAAAGACAAAACAGTATCAATGGCATTGCAATTTCCACATTGATCATATGTCTTATCACTGCCTAAAGGAAACACATTTACAGAAGAGAGAACTGTGCTTAATGAATCTTTGCCCCCTCTGAGAGCACTGCTAAAACCAAGTATGTGAGTTCTTTGTGATTTGAACATCTACAAAGAAGAACTTGACATTGAAACAGTGCCACTGCTTTGTTTCACCTAAATGAAGGAAATAACATCCAATGACAAAGACTTGCAGTCAATAGCCACACCCTTTAACAGATATCAGAAAGTTGGAATGTCCTACATACCACTTTCCTATATCTTGAACCTTTAAGTCTCCAAGTCTCTCTCCTCACAAAGCTCAGAACCATATTTTCTGATAAAAAGCAAACGTTGAGCCAGATGAAAAATTGGAACTTGTAGTCTTGGAAAACCATTGAATGGTTTGAGTTGAAAGGGACTTTAAAGATCATCGAGTTCCAACCTCCCCTGCCATGGGCAGGAAAACCTTCCACTAGACCAGGTTACTCAAAGCCCCATCCAGCCTGACCCAGAACACTTCCACGGATGAGGCATCCACAGTTTCTCTGGGCAACCTGTCCAGTGCCTCACCACGCTCACAGTAAAGAATTTCTTCCTAATATCTAATCTTAATCTCCCCTCTTTCAGTATCAAACCATTACCCCTCATCCTATCACTACACTCCCTGATAAAAAGTCCCTCCCCATCTCTCCTGTAGGCCCTCTTCAGGTATTGGAAGGCCGTTATAAGGTCTCCCCAGAGCTTTCTGTTCTCCAGGCTGAACAACCCTAACTCTCTCAGCCTGTCCTCATAGGAGAGGTGCTCCATCCCTCTGACCATCTTTGAGGCCCTCCACTGGACTTGCTCCAACAGGTCCATGTCCTTCGTATGTAGGGAGCCCCAGAGCTGGGCACATTACTACAGGTGGGGTCTCACTAGAGCAGAGTAGAGGGGCATAATCATCTCCCTCAACCTGCTGGACACACTTGATTCAGCCCAGTATATGGTTGTCTTTCTGGCCTGCGAGTGCATATTGCTGGCTCATCTTGAGCTCATCAATGAACACTCCAAGTCCTTGTCCTCACAGCTGCTCTCAATCCATTCTCCACTCAGCCTGTATTTGTGCTTGGGGTTGCCATGAGCCAGGTTCAGGACCTTGCCCTTGGCTTGTTTGAACTTCATGAGGTTTGCACGGGTCTAGTGCTCAGTCCTGTCCAGGATAGGATGGCATGCCTTCCCTCCAGAGTGTTGACTGCTCCACACAGCTTGGTGTCATCAGCAAACTTGCTGAGAGTGCACTCAATCCCATTGTCTGTGTCATTGACAATGTTAAACAGTACCGGTCCAGTACCGAACCCTGAGGAACTCTACTTGTCATTGAGACATTGACCTCAACTCTTTGAGTGCAAGCATCCAACCAGTTCCTTATCCATTAAGTCCTCCATCCATCAAATCCATGCCTCTCCAGTTTAGAGACAAGGATTTTGTGCAAGACAGTGTCAAATGCTTTGCACAACTCCAGGTGAATGATGACAGTTGCTCTTCCCTTATCGACCAATGGTGTAAACCCATTGCAGAAGGCCACCAAATTTGACAGGCAAGATTTGCCCTTAGTGAAGCCATATTGGCTGTCACCAATCACCTCCTTCTTTTCCATGTGCCTTCCAGGAGGATGTGCTCCATGCTTTTGCTGGGCACAGAGGTGAGACTGACTGGGCTGTAGTTCCCCAGGTCTTCCTTCTTTTGTCCTTTTTAAAAATGGGGATTGTGTTTCCCTTTTTCCAGTCAGCAGGAACTTCATCAGACTGTCATGGCTTGTCAAATATGATGGGTGGTGGCCTTTCAGCTTCACCCCCCAGTTCCTTCAGGATGTCCAGATGAATCTCATCAGGTCCCATGGAGTTGTGTACCTTCAGGTTCCTAAGATCAGTGACCTTGACCTGTGCAGATGGTCACAGAACTATACCCAGCTACAACATTTTGTGCCCTTCAGGTGTCCCACTTGGCCATTGGAATGCCCCTCCTTCAAAGAGGTGTCCTTACTGTGCTCCCAAGGCTGCTTTTTAAAGGGGGGGAGGATTGGTGGAGTGCCATATTTACTCTGGCAACACCCACACCTTGTCACCGTCTCCCACGAATGCTGTTGGCTCCTGTTGTATTTCTCCGCTGCCCTGGTGTTTCTCTACCTCAAGAAAATGTAGCATTGGAAAATGTAAGCCCAAGTATTAAAAGAACTCTGTTTATCAGAGCAGAAAAGCTAGATGAAACAAAGATTCCTATTGTAAATTCCAAAACCCAGGTCCTGCTACCTTTAGTGCACTTCCACTATTATTGTATTGTATTGGTCTTTGCTTTAGACAATGTCTATGATTTTTGATTCTTTCATATTTCATTTTTTTCAGAGGACTTCAGAATTTTGAGAGATTTTTTTCCTTCTCCAGTAAACTTTGAAATGCTTATGCCTCTATTGTCACTTTTTTTTTTCATTTATGCAGTAAGAGTGAATTTCTCTTGATGTCACCGATCACAGTGTTTGAGAAAGTACTTTAAAGACTAATACTGTGTTGTGCTTTGTCAACAGCCACTGCTATATGAGCTGTTAGCTTCCGAAGGTCCCCTGGAGCTGCATTCTTACTAAAGAAGTGTGGAAAATCTGTGTTTGCTATGGTCGCTGTGTCATTCACAATCATAAAATAGTTTGGGTTGGAAGGAACCTCTAAAGGCCATCTAGTCTTGTCTTAAAGGCCATCTTTAAAGGCTCATCTTGCAACGAGCAGGGACATCTTCAACTAGATCAGGTTGCTCAGAGCCCCATCCAAGCTGACTTTGAATGTTTCCAAGGATGACAAGGAGCACAGCACAATAACACAGCAGAATATTTTAATTTCCACATTTGCCTGAGCAATGAAATAGAGAATTCCTCAATTCTTTGTTCCTAGCAATGTCTCTTCTTAACTCTCTTACAACAAACTGGAGGCAAACAAGTTTGCATTCTGTCTAAATTACTAAGTTTTACTTTTAATCCTATGGATGTTCTCACAAGTGACAAATTACTTTCTGAATCTTGCCAAGCTCTTGGCCAATGAGGATATATCCTCATTGTATGTAATTATCCTCATTACATAAAGTTCCCTTTCTATGTAGTCAGCTACAGTTCAATTTGAGGAGACATTACACTCTGTTTGTGTGCATATATGTATGTGCATGTATTATTATTACTTTTATTATTTCAGAATATTGTTGCAAATAGAATGGAACTCTGTTTTGCTTTAACCCTTCCATAAGAGTGAACTGTCTCAGTGCCTTGACAATGGTACTTCAAAGAAAACCAATCTTCCTGAATTCCTGAAAGAAAGGCTGCTTTTATACTTTCTGAACATAACTGTAGAAAGATCAGTGTAAACTAAATAAAACTAGTGTTGCAAATAAGTGATTCAGATCACTTAAAGAACCATTGTCAAAGGAATTAGCAAAAGTGGTTTTAATATGATGTTATAAAAGTACAACTTAACAAAGTTCAGTTACAAGGTTTACTCTATTACTCTATGGCACAAACATTTAAACAATGATTCAAAGTTATCAAGACAAAATAAAAGTTACCAAGGCACAAATAAAAGTTACCATACTACAAGGTTATGTGTGATATCAGTTGCTTGCCGAAGATCTTCCAATGGTAAAAGGTCTCTCTGCCTCAATGATCAACCTTGAGAGGTGTCTCAGCTCAAGGGGAGATCACCACCATGCAGCCAGGAAGCTTAGGCAGGACAGCTCAAAGAAGGCCCACTTAGGCTGCCATATTTATGGAATAAAATGGTTGGCTTGTAGTAAAATTACATGCAATTAGGTATGAATGAAACTTCTTGTACCAACAACTTTCTTTGTTCTTTCATAAATGAGTCTTGGAAAAACAACGTGCTAGTGATGTGCTAATCTTGTGATTGGTGTTCCAAGTTCATATGCATTGATGTTCACTGTGTCACTCTGCTTCTTTGTGGGCTTTCAGAGAACAGATTGAAACTATGGGAGTTCTTGGCCTGTTTATGGCTCAGGTCTTTAGCTCCTTTGGAACCTGAACTAAACTACCACTGGTTTGGTTTAGGAGTTGAGTACATCTGTCACAACTAGTTCTACTGTTCACAACTAGATTCTGTTCAAAATGCCACCAAAACAAATAAATTAACCTGGAAGACTGAAATCTGCTGTTCTTCATCAGACTGGTTTGAGTGTCTTGGCAGTGAGTTCTATGGGACAAATATTCCTTTTTCAGTTATATTTTTTATTATTATTTTATTATTTATAACTTTAAATTTTCTGCTTTTCAGTTAACAAAACACACTTGAAAGTGCAACACCATTTGTGTTCATATAAATTTTCCTACATTATTTGCTTATTAACATCTACTAATTTGTCTCTAATAATCAATAAACTAGAGACTAAATAATCTGTAAAGCAGAGACAGATTATCAAAAACGTTTGATCTGTTCATGAACTGCAATATCTCACAGCAACATCATGACAAGAAGCACCTCACTTCTCTAAGTTCAGAGAAATCAAGGAACATTTGTATGAAATTAACTACTCTTTGTGATAAGACATAAAGAAATAATGTATGAAAAACGTTTATGTGAAAATGATTAATATCTCTGACTTTTTAAGACTTAAGTGCTGAAAATGTTTTGTATATATTACACATAATTTTGTTGATCAGTAATAAAATTTTCTGCAAATTAACTGCAAATTAAGGGGAGGTTTACTTAGGATATTAGGAAATATTTCTTCTGGAAAGGGTTGTCAGACATTGGAACAGACTGCCCAGGGAAGTGATTGAGTCACCATCCCTGGAGGTATTTAAGAGGCATGTAGATCTAGGGACATGGTTTAGTGGTGGATTTGGCAGTGTCAGGTTTACAGTTGCACTTGATGATCTTAAAGGTCTGTATTTGGTTTCCATAGCACAGTTTTGGTAGCAGGGAGGCTACAGGGGTGGTTCGACAAGAAGTTGCTAGATACTTCCCCCACGTCTGATAGAGCTAGTTGGGAAGTCGAAAAAGCAGACATTATTGGCTACAAATGCTAGAGAAGTGCTAGAGAAAATAATATAAATCATAATGTAGAACTGCTCAAAACTAATGTAGTTCACCACTTAAAATCATGTTGTAGTTTTCAAAGTTTATAACATCCTATTTTGATCACAGTTTAATTCTTTATCCTGGATGTTTAATGTCTAGCACATCTTACACAGGCTTTGCCCTAATTACTTAAAATAGTTCTCCCACAGTAACATAAGGATTTCAATTTTACACCTACTGGATTAAAAAGCCAGAACAGCAGCCTGTGTATGTGTGATTATTTCCTCAAACTGGATTTTAAATAATTTTAAAACAGGCTTAGTCAGTTACTGTAACTTTTTTTAAAAAAAATTATTACTTGCTACTTCTCTTAGTAATTCAAATAGTCTTTTCCTGTAGTTTTATAGTACTGTAGTTTTTAGCACTATTCAGACTGGCCTCTTCCAGAATTTAACTGACAAAGATGCAACAAAAAGCAGTCTGTAGAGTTAGAAGATTTCTGTAATATTTCACATTAATATGTTGCAATATTATATAAACTGTTATAATTTCCTGCTCTGATCTGAGGAAACTGAGGCAACAGTACCCAAAATAGAGATTGCCAACCACTAAACTAGTGGCAGAGACAGTATGAGAACTCTTTTGTTCTCAGTCCAAGAATAAAGCTTTCTTTATGAGCAGCAAAAGTTTTTAACTCATGCAATTGAGATATCTGCCGCTGGTTTCCTTATCAAAATTTTCTTCTTTGTTGTCTCGTCAAAATCTATCTTTTCCATCTCTGCTGTTAGAATTAATTTATCACGTCAATTGCCTCTCTTTAGACCCTTAAATTGATATCCAGTGCCTTCCTCACATGACCAGCACTGCCTGATACTCCACCCTGAACCTGATGCTTCAGAAGAATCCTGACATTCTAAGTGTTTCACGGATTTGACAGAGTTGGAAGGGACCTCTAGAGATCACCTAGTCCAACTCCCCTGCTAAGCAGGATTGCCTAG